>CM062094.1:15798057-16257385 GCA_031163375.1 Conogethes punctiferalis
TTGTTCCTCTTTCACGCATTAATTACCTACTGAACGGATTTTAATGAAACTTTACTGTAGGTAATTTAGAGCTTATATGCTGGATTAACACATAGGCTATGTTTTATACGGCGGGCAGCAGCTAGTAACAAATAATTTTCAGTCCATCCATAGTACTTTTGACCTGGATAAGAGTTTTGACTGCAACGTATATAATTCAAAGGTGACTGACTGACTGACATAGTGTCTATCCTAATCACTCGGAACGCTGGACCTGATGCATGCAGTTTTATGTTGGCTGTGCTTTGTTGGTATATAATTTATAGAATACTTATATATACTGCATTTATATCTTGCTGACCGAGTGCTGCGAATATAGACGCATGCGTTTTTAATTAATTTTCATTTAACCAGATGACTAACGAGCTACGAGAACTAGTCTGGGACGACTTAAGCTAAAATAAGACAAGGTTTCCAACATAATAATTTATTATTGATCAACAAACACTGAAGTTAGAATCACATTGTATTGCATGTTTCAACCGCGGCGAGCTGCGGCCGGCAGCGCGCGGCCCGGCTGTGGACTCACTCACCTATGCTTACTTGAATAGTTGCGTGTATCAAATAAACATTTCTACAATAAAATAAATACAATTGTGTGAAAGAATTATCAATTACTCCATCTTCACTACAATATATATATACGAATGAACCGTCTGACGAAAAACAATATTAAGTACCTAACAATATATTACTTTATTATTAATCAATATAATATAATGAGGATGAGTACTATTAGATGTTAATGAAAGCGTGCGAGCGCGGGCGGCTCGCGTTTGTGTAATTTTATGTCTTTTGGCAGTTACAACCACTATTTGTTATCCCTACTCAATGTCGCTTTATGACACCCTAACTAATAATTCGAATCGCTTTCGAGTCATACACAATCTACACACGAACACAATTCATTTCATTTTCGACTACGAAGCGGGTGCAGCTCGTGTTATGTTTCAATCGGTAAAGCTAACATAATCTCGCCAAGAACTTGTCAAAAATATAATCACAAAATAAATGATAACTTTTTGGTAAAAAAAACATGATTAAGGCTAGGCGTGGCCGCCGCGACGGCCGCCGGCTCCGAGCCGCTTACGACTTCTTCCTGCAACACAAACGACCAAATTATATTACAATCGTAGTCTAATATCAATAAACATTGCCGTCTCACACATTTTAATATCTCGTATAATTATTATGACAACACAGCAGTAAGTTGTCCAGTTCCTTTACTTCTGTGCTGTCATAGTGCAGATATCTACTCCTTCCTATATCATTAACAACTTTATTCCAGTCTGTGGAGCAACAGTGTGCGAAGTAAGATTAGATAAGACTAAAGTTTTAATTATGTTAGTTTAAATGTAACAGCTATTTGCACAAAATCTGTTATTTGTTAAAATTTTCCGTCAGAAAGCAGACGAGGTCAGGCGCACGCGAGACAACGAGCTAGACTAGTAGATAGAGTTATTGTTATGTATGATGATAAAGCTTATGATAACAAAGTAACTACTACATATTGCATTATATGATGGTTACTATAATAAAAAAATCAGCATTGATATTTTTTTTTTGCACCTCGCGTGTTCTGTCAATTTAGTACATCGACATGCTCGATGATTTATTCGGTAGCGACCTGTGCCTTCCGAGCCACATAGTACAAACATATTCATATATAGCGTGCACGAACATGCGCGTTCGCATCGGTCTCTATTGAACGCACTCACTGGTCGTGGTTGTCGGTGTCGGAGTCGTCCAGCTCGGGCTTGGTGCGGCGCTTCTCGTAGACCAGGATGATGGCGCACAGCACGAACACCTCGGCGCAGATGCCGAGGAAGGGCCACAGCGCCGCGTACATGTCCTTGACGCGCAGCGTGGTGTGGTCGCGCACGGCCGCGCCGTCGGCGGCGGCCGCGTGGCACGCGTACAGCCCCGCGTCCGCGCGCGCCGCCTCGCGCAGCTCCAGCGTCGCGTCCGCCACGCCCTGCTCGTTGGGCAGCAGCGTGATGCGCCCGCCCGTCGTCAGCGGCCGCGACTCGTTGCTGTCCTCGGTCTTGTTGTACGTCCACCACACGCGCGGCGTCGGCTTGCCGAGCACCTGCGGGATGTTCGAACGTCAAACGTCTATTTATCGATATTAGAGATAGCGTTGCCTGTCGGGGGCGCCACATCGCGGGGGCGTTGTGATTTTTCTGTAGTACCTATAAGACCTCCGCCGACGTTAGCGACGTCGTGCTGATTCCAGTATAATAACTTCCAGTGAAGTGAATACCTATAGTAAATAAAATATACAATGAGTAAATGTGTCTCAGAGTGTCGGTTCTCTACACACACAGCGATACAATATTGGAGCGACAGACCATCTGAGCTGCGTGACCGTATCGTCATCGTCGCGGTCCGACGTACCATCTTTATCAGTCATATACAGGGTGACCCAAAATTGGTAAATCAAACTGCTGCAGGAGGTCTTATTTTGAGGTTATGAGTACCGGTGTTGGTATTCGCATGATTAGTAGATACCTATACTAAGTTTTGATGAAAACTTCAGTGCATTGTAGACTTCGCATAGAGCTTCTAAAAAGCACTTGCGTGTGTGCACGATGTATGGAGATTGCTGGGGAGCAGGTTCAGCGCCATCTGTAGTCGTTCGGAGGAACTAGGGCTTATATGATGCAGCAATTTGAAGATACATATCGCTATACAAATGGTGGGCAGCGGCTTTACCTTGCACTGCAGCTTGATGTTCTGGTTCTCGACGACGTTGGTGTTGTCGGGCAGGCGCACGAGCGGGCGCGCGCGCACGTCGAAGGCGCGCCGCTGGCCGGCGGCGGCGCACTGGTACACGCCGTAGTCGTCCTCGTGCGCCTTGTGCGGCAGCCGGAACTGCGCGCCGCCCTCCTCCAGCTGGAAGCGGTCCTTCAGCGCCGCCACCTCGCTCACCGACTCGTTGCCCTTGCTCCTGCGCCCGGCGACACGGTTAATAATCACGGACCCGCGGCGCTTATTCATATGTGTTCATCAGTTGTCTAGTTTTGCTTTTATAGTAGCTCGACATAATGACTTTCCAACGCCTGTTGGAAAGCGAAAGAGAAGCCCAAGGTGCTATTACAACGGGCAAGTAACTGGTCGGTCAGTTACCTGTAAGTTGCCACCGCCTTGCCGGCCCAACCCTAACCCCCAACGAGCTTTGGAAACCCTACTCACCGGCAGAAACACGACCCGGAGGTATCCTATAGGGTGGAGGTCCTTCCCCGTCGTTATACATAAACAATAATGCGACGGCTGACCGAACGTGTTACCGGTACTTAGGGGCCATCCATAAAGTACACTTACCTTAAGGAGGGGGAATATATGAAGTGTGACATACAAGACAGAAACGTCAAAATGTCATGAAATTTGTGTGACGTAATTTCTGAATGGCTCCGTAGTATACAGGGAAACCAGCCGCGCGCATCAGCTCGTGCGCGTCAGCGCTGCGTACCCCACGTAACTGCGTAACACGTCAGTGTTGCGTACTACACTTTACGTGTGTAATGTTACGCAATATATTATTACTTCCTACTACAGAAATATTTAAGGATATTATTAAAATAAGAATAGGAATTAACTTAACACTTAATAATACTCGTAATGATAGACAAATAATTAGTTAGCCGGGCGATAGCGGCGCGCGTCACACTGCGCCTGCGCTATCTTATCGCCGATCTCGGCTCAGCGCGCTCATTAAACAGCGTTTATTTCCAAGTACACAATAAATATAGGTACCCAAGTCTAGTATGTTTTTGTAAACTTGTGTAACTTCGATAACTATGAACTATAAATATCCTGAAACATTTATGATACGTGTGTTATGTATTTACATTGTCCGCGTAGTCATTTAAAGTTGGCAGATACTATGATGCGACTACTCGTCTATTGAACCAAAAAATAACATATTGTCCTACAAATTTAATAAATGCGAAATTTTGTTTGGATGGATGTATGTTTGTATCCTTTCGCGCAAAAACTATAGAACGGATTTGAATTAAACTTTACAGTAATATACCTAGCTCATACATCAGATTGACACAGACATAGGCTGGCTATGATTTATAAGGACTCATCATTCAAGCAGGTAAAGCCGCGGGCTGCAGCTAGTTGAAACTAAGTACAGTCAGCATCAGATATGTGTGCACAAGTAAGTTACTCAAATGGATCTACATACAATAAACAAGAACAGGATATTAGTCCCATTTTAAAACTATCGGTGTGTAGCCTACTCACAGACTCTATCTATGCTGACAGTTCGTAATTGTTAGTTGGCGGGTAGCGCGCAACGCGCCCTCGCGGCCGCCGCGGCCCACTTGCGAGAGCGTCGACCTCGGGGTAACGAGGGTAATTCAAAACCACTACTGCGCGCTCGAGTTACATACAATTAGGCGACGCAAGCTAAAACTACCGATAATTTATATCAGTAGCACAAAGGCTTTAACCCAATTATTATAACAATAAACAGTAAAACCCTTGACGGTATACAGACCACTTGTAGCCGTCCTTGTCGGCCTCGATGGGGCAGACCAGCACGAAGTTGCGGTTGATGTCGAAGTAGACGACCTGCGGGGTGTCCTCGGCGATGTCGGTGGCGCCGCCCGCCGCGACCGCGCCCGCGCCTTCGCCTGCAACACGCGCGTCCGCTGTGAGTCGCTCGCTAGCACGCGTATACGCCTGGCCACACGGCGCCGCATCGGTCCATTTTGTTGATATGCATTGCCAATATAATACGATGCCTAGACACCAACAATATCTGTCAAACTGCAATGTATATCGTAAACACGTTACGATGCGGCGCAGCTATATGTGTGGCATCATTTTTATATAATAAATAGCCATAATTCTCGAACTTTCTCAACTATTTTATTATCGCGAAAATTCTAGCAATAATATAACTAAACTCGAGATTAATTTAATTCTTTTCAGTAGTTGTCCAAACATACATGATTGCTCTTCTTTTACTGTTGTCAACATCTCTTTACTGCGTTAATTTTAATAAGGGCATTGAGGTCTCCCGGTGCGCCCGCGGCATAAATGTACCCATTTCTCACGACAAATCAAAGTAAACAAATATTATTACTTATAGACCTACGATAAGCTACGGCAGCATTACAACTAATTTATACACTAACTAGTGTGCGTTACATTTTCCATTATTTCTTCGCTCCTTATAGTTGCAACGTGATGTTATATAGCCTAAAGCCTTCCTCGATAAATGGTCTATACAACACAAAAAGAATTTTTCAATTCGGACCAGTAGTTCCTGAGATTAGCGCGTTCAAACAAACAAACTCTTCAGCTTTATAATATTAGTTAAATTAAATAGTTAAGTTAAGATTCAAGAAATAGGTATGTTGATTTAAAAGTGAAAAGAATACCTACAGTGTTTACAATAATACACGCTTATTGTGGTGGCTTTTTTGTAGCCTGCAGGGCTATCACGGAAAGGTCATTTCGAATCTGATTGAAAAACTTGGGGTATAGTAAAACACGGAGAGTTTGTATCGGTAATTTTAGGCTCAGATGCACGTTACCATTTGGATTGAAAACTTGCTTTCGTGAATAATCGTCATAGCCCGGCAGATATCGCATTAGTTTAAGTTTTTGTCACTGAATACAATTTGATAGCAGTGCATAATACAATAATTTTGAATTTCAATAAGTACCTACCTAATAAATATCGAATGTTATTAAAAAATTTGACAACACACACAGACTAGAGTCGACTATGCCGGTTCTAATACTTAACGTAACGTCGCCTTTGTCCCGAAATTATTTATTACAGATATAAAAAAAAAAGAAACGAGTTTGGAATAGGTACGGGATTTTTTAAAGGAACACGCTGTATAGGTATGCCTGCAGGACTATTCACGAAGCCTATTTCCGCTCGGATGCGGGGATTTTGAATGAACATCGAAATTTCCGACAGATTTTCGGAACGCATTCGTAAATAGGCTTGCAGATCCCATCCGCCAGTTTCAAGCAGGGCTTGGAATACCGGTAAAAATATGGTAACGTTACTTTTGCCTCGCCGAGGTATCGATACTTTTTTAAGTAGCGATACCTAAAGTAGCGGTAATTTTTAACGTTAAAAATTACCGCTACCTTCATGATGGTATCGGTAAAAAGTATCGGTAAACGTTCAAACGTTACTTACTTAATTTTGGATTAAATTCATTCTCTGTCTCTATCGCTCCCACCCAACATGGTCTCATGCGTCTCGTGTCGCGAAGTTGCCGCTCTGCTATAGGTAACCGTGCGGAGCGGCAACGCAGCAAAGTAGCGTAATAAGTATCGTTACTTTTACCGGTAACTAAAGCAGGTATCGATACTTTTAACGTTATATTGCAGTATCGATACCTGAAACTTAACGTTAAGTTTTCGTTCCGGTAAAAATTACCGTTATAATTTACCGTTAAAATTTAGTATCGCTACCGACTTACCGGTAATTATTTTACCGGTAAAAAAAGTAACATTATAAATTACCGTTACTTAACGCTATTATAATGTTAAATTGGTAACGTTACCAAGCCCTGGTTTCAAGTACAGTTTTCATATTCTTTCGGAGTAAGCGCGAGTATGGCGCTGCTCGGGCAATGCGCAGTGCTTCGGGGAGCCCGGGGCCACGCGCTCTCCCATTACACCAATTAGCGCCGGCGATAATGAGTAATAACCTTTATTAGGAAGGTAAAATAAAACGACTGTTTGAATTGTTTGGCTCAATGAGTACAAATTGTGGCCCCGTAAATATTTCTGAAATATTTTAGTAGGCATTAAAGGGTTAATCATAAAGGCAACATGATTAGTATCGGTTCGGATCACTCAGTTATAAAGGTGAATATGAATAGTGTACAAAATTGTGTAAGTGAAGCAAGAGTTACGTAGGTACTTCGCTGCTGGCAAACATTGAAATAAAAGATAAAGGCTATCTAGTGATACTCGATAAAAGCGACCTAGCTACAGCGCCGCGTACTGCGTGCTCTCTAAGTGGATCGGCGGGTGCGAGCGCCACCTGTCTGCACTATTACGTTTACGCTACTACACAAGACGAACTAATAAATATACTCAAACTGACAAGACCTGCTCAGATAAGAAATCAAAAACAACAATAATGTCGCTAAGTTACGCTTACACAATTATAGGTCCAACTGTATACAATAATATTTAGAATAACAGTTTAACGAACTACAGGCCTCTATTCATCAAAAAGCAAATTAGCCAAAAATAAGTGAAGATACGCCAAGTACGGCTTCCGACCCCGTCGTAGCCCGGGCCGGGGACGACGGCGGCGCCGACGGGGAGGGTCGCCGACGGGCCGAGCGGCATGCGACTACCAGATACTGCGCTAGTGCGGGCCGGTACCGGCGGGCGGCGCGTGCGGCGGCGCGGCGGGCAGCACGCGCACGCGCACGCGCGCCGCGTCGGGCTCGCGGCTGCACGTGTACAGGCCGGCGTGCTGCACGCGGGCGGCGGCCGCGCGCAGGCGGGCCGTCAGCCGGCCCTCGCCGGCCGCCTGCTCGCCCGCCGGCCGCAGGTCCTCGGGCACGCCGCTGCCGTTCAGCCGCCACTCGGCGCGCTGCTCCACGCGCAGCGGGCACTCCACCACCAGCGGCCCGCCCGCGCTCACCGTCAGCGTCGTCTCCTTGCCGCCCGCGGACTCTGCGGAGCCCGCCCGCTTAGTGCACCACGCCACTCTCAGCGCTACCTAGCCGCCTAGCCGGCCCTGCCGCGCCCCTCCCCATCGCACCCTCCCACCGCCGTTACAGTACCTATTACGGAGTTAGACCTACACACTTTATGAGTTACATAAAAAGGGCATAATTTACAAAGAGAAAAATGTACTGTAACTGATTCTGTTAGGGCCACCTACTTCTAACTGCAATATTTGTCAAGAGAATATAATGACCACTGGTAATTACTAACAGAAACTGTGATTACTTATCATTGCTATCAAGTAGCCCCAGGAATTAAATGTACCTAAATAATTTTCCTATCTGAGCATTGTTTAATAGTACAACAGTGAACTAGAGTTTTATACAACATACAGTCAGCATTCCATTTGTAACTACTTCAACATGTTTAAATGAGAAATATATAGTCACTAAATCTGTGTGTGCTGTAGATACCATGGGATGTAGACTACAATGTATGAAACTAGAAAAAATAAAGATATTTGTGTTGTCATATAGCCATTTTAAAGATAATGAATTAAGAAATACCATTGTAATGATACTTGGAAGTAAACATTATTATATAATGACGACTATTACACTAATGACCTGTGCAGAAGTGGCCGGGGGCCTATGTCAATAAGCTGGCACTCCAAAACACCGCCCAAGTATGTATGTAATACCCAACATAGAAGCAAAAACAAATGACTCATAACTTTTATAATAACTGTCATGCTCATAATGTTAATTAATTAGCAAATAGGAAAATCAGTGTCATAAAGGATAATGTCAGTGCTGGATCTTGTGTGTAGTCCCAAGATAGCAATGCTTATTCAGGCCGACATACACGGAACCATGTCACAGTAAGATTAATACTATTTCAAGAACACTTATATGTACACACCATAAAGTTTATTATTTCGTACAGAAATTGGATATCTCTGAACAGATATGTCTTTAACTATGTTATAGTAATTTAGTAGAATGATGCATACTGTAATATTATTATGAGACATAAAATGCAGTTGAAAATATGATTGTCACACATGACTTCCCAACAAAAAACATACACCCATTGAACCACTCTAGCCAAAACTTTACATTCACACCAAACAAAGAGATATAATATGAAGAAAAACAAAATAGATATAGGTATTAAAGACCTATTATTGGCAAAGAATTCTATGTCTATTTGTTACAAATGCTTTCATTATTTCATTCTTACAACAGGATAATATCCAATGCGAAATATAAATTCAATAAGACCTTCAGATAACATCTTTATATCTTTACAAAGACATTGGACGGGAATGTAGATAGGTATGGGCGGTTACTACGCAAAACCATCTTACCCCACTAATAGGATTATTGTCTAAGGCAGTGTTATAGATATCATAATTGCCACAAATTGTTTCTCACGCAACAAAAAAGCTCTTGGTCTAGTGTTAAAGATGTTGAAATGAAAATTACTTACTTTGCGCATTTGTAAGAACCCCGCTGGTTAAAAATAGAAGTGCTATCGTCAGAGACATTTCCCGAAGCATGATGTCGTCTTTTAACACCAAATCACCTCAATATACTACAATTGAAATAAAGGAGCTGCAAATCGCAGCCCCACAAAATATTCAGATCAATGAACAGGCAACTGCTGAACTATGGAAGATGAAGTCATCGAATCGACATTCGACAGACAATGAATGAAATAAAGTGGCAGAAAGAAAGATAAAAAAAAATATGGCGCATTTAGTGATGCCCTTGTCACTTTATTTTAATTACTAATACGTATCCAATCGCACAAAAGCGCATCTCTATTTTTAAGTGTTGCTATTTAAAAGAATGAAATGAATGAAAACGTACATTCCAATGTGTCAGTCAGTGTCACTGTCGGTGTAGAAATTGTTTGGATACTGGGGCTGCCGTGGGGTTTTATTTTATTTTGCACTTTAATAAAGGCAATATATACGGATAGGAAATTATTTTAGTTTATAACGTAAAATGTTTATTTAGGTGCTAAGTATCAAAAATGTATGTGTTATATTTATGAAACCGAGCAAATTATTGCTTAATTACCCGCGCATAACCTCACATTGTGTTTTGCACAGGTCTTACAGTCCAAATTCTGAGCTTTTACGTCGGACTATCGAGCAGAACTACGCAGACAAGAAGCGTGCTAGTTCCATGAAATGGATTGCTGTAAATGGCGTCATCTTTCTACTTTTCTCCTTAGATCTGTAAGTAACAAAATTATGTCGTGCCGGTTCGACAGCGTCCATAATATCATTGAGACAGTTACTGTTTATAATCAGTCTACAAGTCCCTCTTAGCTCTTAAACAAATTAGTTTATATAAACGCTGCCTCTGAAACAGTGGTGGTGGGTTCTATCTCTGCACAGGACTAATATTTGTGTGCATGAACATGTCTATAATGGTTTGGGTGTTTGCTATGATAGATAATATACTAGCTTTTGCCCGCGACTTCGTCAGCGTGTTTAAATTTATACATACAAAAGTTTTTTCCCGCTAACTCCCGTTCCCGTGGGAATTTCGGGAATTCCTTTCTTAGTGCTCCCCTACGGTACCTAAGCTACGTCCCTTCCAAATTTCAAGTGCCTACGTTTAGCCGTTTGGGCTGTGCGTTGATATGTCAGTCAGTCAGTTTCTCCTTTTTTATATATATATATATATAGAAGATTTATTTACCAAAAGAAGTACCCATGGTATGAGTTGTGGCGTATTTTGGGACTTTAGTGGCTCTGTGTGGCCCTGCATCACTAACTAAAAGCTCATCATTTGTTAATCATATGTTCTATTAAATTGAAATATTGGTACATATTTAGTAGAAGGCTTCCAACATCACAATATATTGAGTATTAGCATGCATAGGTTTGTGTTAGTTCAACTAGAGTAGAGAATGATCAAAAGGTGTTCCCAATCCCTTGTAATTTAATATAGGTATCTATGTTAATGAAAAATGTTTTAAATTACCATAATATGTATCTTAGTATATCGACAGTAATAATTTTTATGGAACATAAAAGATTTATAAGTAACAAGTGATGAAGATACACACATATTAAAGGTGTTTTATGACAAACAAATATCCATACTAATATTATAAATGGGAAAGTGTGTCTTGTCTGTATGTTTGTCTTTCTTTCACGGAAAAATGGAGCACCAAATTGACATATTATTTCAATGCATTTAGAACAGTTATTTTAAAGGATCATTAGGGTTACTGCATAACAATTCTCGAAGAAATGCAGCCGACACGAATCCACGAATGCCCATCTGTCACCGGGGCGAAACGTGACCTATGACTACGTACAAATAAAAGGTCACAACATATTTGTAGATGCGGCAAGTGTGAGGGCTACACATCGCCGCTGCACTACGTGGAGCTGTGCTGCGCGGGCGTCGCGGCCGCCAACCTGCTGCACCACGCGCTGCGGCTCGCGCGCCGCCCGCCCGCGCCGCGCCGCGCCGCCTCGCTCGCCGCCTCGCCCGCCGCCCCCGCCGCACCCGCCGCGCCCCCCGCCGACGACGGCGCCGACGCGCTGGCGCTGGCGCTGGGCGCGGCGCGCGCCTGGCGGCCGTCCGCCACGCCCTCGCCCTCCGCCTCGCCGCCCGGCGCGCACGGCTCGCACTCCCCGCACTCGCCGCACACCCCGCACTCGCCGCCCTCTCCGCTGTCGCGCTACGAGCGGGACGAGTTCATCTCCGACCACCGCGAGCTTGCAAACTACCTGAGGTGAGATACTCGGAAAGTTTTACTAGGTACTATAGGTATTATACAATTTTTCTCTTCTTAAGGAAAACGTTTGAGAAGTTAAAATTAGAAGACAATAAGCAAAGAAGATACAATAAATAATAATCCAACCAACTAACATTCACTTCAACTGAGGTATTGGTCCGGCAGTTCTTTCGGGACTGGAATTCTTCCATTCAGGAAACCCATGTAATGAGCAGTTTTATCAGCAGTTCAATGTGTGTGATGTGGTTTCATATTTCCGCATGAGAAGGGCCTGTCGTGAGCATGTTAGTGTTAGCGCCACATTGAAGCCGCGGTGTCTGTGCAGCGCGCGCGGCGGGCGGCGCGCGGAGGCGGCGGGCGGCGGCGAGGCGGAGGCGTGGGCCGCGGGCGGCTGGGGCGCGCCGCCGCCGCCGCCCGCGCCGCCGCTCTACCAGCTCGCCACGCACGAGTCAGGTAACTGGACGCGTCTGTGACAATCATGATCATGTCTGATTCATGACTGGCTCGATGGCTCATTTGGTAGTGATCTCTGCTCTGAGCCAAGGGTCGTGGGTTCGATTCCCGCACAGTGCAAACATTTGTGTTTACGAACATTTCTGTTTATATTGGTCTGGGTGTTTTCTATGTATAATATGTATTAATTTACAAAAAAAAATGTATCTAAGTGAGTTTATCAGTTATCTAATACCCACAGTACAAGCTTCGGCTTAGTTTGGGGCTAGGTAGCGTTGTGTGGCCCAGTGTGGCATGTATTGGGTTATTTACATATTTTGAAAAAATATATGTCAATAAAAGTGCTAAAACTGTTGACAATGATCATTTGAATATGGAAATATACACCACAAAATATCCTACCTACATATAGGTAGGCACATAGTTCAATATCTATGGTGCTTTTATGCTATGACTGATATTAAAATGACCTGCAATTATTGTCATCCCTATTCTATTTCGGGATGTAAGGGAGCGACCTATCACCTTTTTTGTTCCAAGCCATCCTCACCTGCCCGTGGTGCATCCTGCCGAACGACAAACGAGGCTCTGGCAAACCGACTGGTGGCGGTAAAACCATCACGATAGAAGGCATATGTAGCTAAATACCACAGGCCGATGACGGGCAGCAGCGTCACGGAAGCAAGAAGCTACGCCCTGCGATCGCCAACCCGCCTGCTCAGCGTGGCGATTATGAGTATAGGAAATACTACCAGGGTAGTTTGCCCTAAGTGGCGAACAACTGGAGAGGCTTATGTCCAGCAGTGGACTGCAATAGGCTGATGATGATGAATCTATTTCGTAACTAGCAACAGTCAGCAGCTCTGCCTGCTTGAATAAAAAATCATAATAATATCCTTATAAATTACAATGTTAATGTGATGTATGCGCTATATAACTGTTTACTGGCTGTTGGACTGCTGCGGTCGTGACGGGTGTGGTGTGTGCAGAGGGCGGCGCGGCGGAGGAGGGCGCGGGCGCGGCGCCGCAGGTGTGGCGGCGGCTGCAGCTCGACCCGCAGCGCCTCACGCAGTTCAACCTCAACCTGCGGCTGGTAGTACTGCACCCACTACACCCTACCTCGTCTGTCTAAGGCGTCGACGTATTGACCGCCTGCCACATATTCATCTCACCTCTACGCTATAGTCTTGTATTATTCAAGAGATTGACAGGTCATAGGAAAGTGATGGAGCGGCCTATCATCTTTTCACTCCGAGCCAACCTCACCTGCCCGTGGGGCATCCTGCCGAATAACAACAGGTGCTGGCAACCGACTTACAACCGTCACAATTGAAGGCGTAGCTAAATACCATAGATCAATGACGGGAAGCAGCGTCACCGGAGCGAGATGCTACGGCTGATGGTGATGATGACAGGGCACATCTGTGTAAGGCCGACTTGAACTTTTTTCATCTTGTTTTATTTTTTAATTATTATATGCTCATCTTTCGTCACATATATCTTTTATGTGTGTGGCAGTGGATCCACGTGACGATCCTGGAGCGCGTGGTGCGCGAGATGGCGGCGCTGGACGCGGCGCTGGCGGCGCACGGGCTGCCCGACGTGCGCATCGGACAGGTCAGATGCTTTATATCACACCACTCAGATTACCGATGCATATTTTAATGTTTAAACTTTATAATATTTCTTAATTAACGAAACGATATAATAATAGATTGAACTAATCAAGGTTTTCTAAAAAACAAATGCGCCAGATTGGTCAATTTTCACACGGCAGTACAGTATGATAACATAGTAATAGGCATGATGACTAATTTTTGTTTTGGATTAATGTTGAAGCATTATAGAAACATTGGCGAAAGAATTACTTCGAAGGTATATGATCCAGATGTTTGCCCTAAGTGGTCAACAACTGGAGAGGCTTATGTCCAGCATGTGACTACAATAGCCTGATGATGATGATAGCTGAACTCCGGGCTACATTTATTGGGCATCTCATTGTGAAACACCCTCGTTCAACTTACCATTAATATTTGAGATAAGTCGATCGTGCCTAACTCGTCGTGCCGCTCGCAGGCCAGCACGGAGCGGCTGCGCAAGCTGGCGGCGAGCGCGCCGGCGCTGGGCGCGCTGCTGCCGTTCCTGGAGCCGTTCGCGGACCAGCGCTACGTGGCGCAGCGCTACCGCGAGCTGGCGCAGGGCGGCTGCCTCAGCGAGTACAAGTGGAACGGCGGCGGCGCCGACTGGGACGAGAGCCGGCCGACGGACGCGGAGCTGGTGCTGCACGCGTTCGCGGCGTACCTGGACGCGCAGCTGGGGGGCGGGTTCAGCTCGCGCCACGTGTCGGCTGCGCCCGCGCCGCCGCCGCGCGGCCCCGGCGCGCTGGGCGTGCACCGCGTGGCGCGCGCGCCGCCGCACTACGCGCTGGTGCGCGGCGACGAGACCATCGAGGTGGGCGCCGGCCGCAACAACCTGCTGCACTGCCTGCTGCTGCTGCTGGGGCTGTGCGCCGCGCGCGACCCGCCCGCGCTGCAGCGGCTGCACCTGGGCCCGGCCGGCCTCAACATGCTCTGGATCCTGGGCCGGTGACGAGACCGCGGCCGCCGCGATCGTGCGGTGACTTTGTTTTTCCATCGAATTCAATGTATTTTCCTAACAATTTGTAAAAAATAGGGCCCAAATCTACTAAATAAAACCACTGAACTATGTAACAAGACAGGGTTTATTGAGGAAGCGAACGAAAAAAAATAATCACACAACGACCCATATGTATTGGCAAAACCGCAACGCTTGCGCGGGTTAAAGTAGGACAGCGCCATCTGTGATTGTGACGTAGAACTAAACATGTAAACTAGTTTGATTATACTACTTTTGTTTCGTAACAACTATTACCGTACGTTTTATGATTTAACAATATTTAATTTAAGATATTAATAGAAACTTATGCGTAATTAATAACAAATTGGACATACCGCCCACCAAGGACATCTGTTCATGTCCTTCGGAACAAATAAGGACATACCGCCCACCATGAGGTTAAAGGGGTTATTAAATCACAGAGCCTTTGAATTAAAACAAACTTATCTTCTATAAAACAAAATTATCTATGTAAGACATTTTTTTTTTTTATATCTATATCTAGCACTCCATATCAATCTGCAATAGGCAGAATACATAATTTTGAGGTGGGTCGCTTTATTACTGACCCTTTGCATTTGAGAGATACAACTCGCGTAACAGAGTCCAAACCTGGGTGTTTATCAATGACTTTGCCCAAGAGCCATCGTGCGGGGGGAAGATTATCCTCCTTAATTAATACAATGTCGCCTATTGTTGGCTCTGGAATATGCTTAGTCCATTTATATCGTTGCAACATGTACACAAGATATTCATTCGACCATCGCCGCCAGAAATCCTGTAGCATACGCTGTGTTATCTGCCAACGTCTCAAACTTCCCACCTTTAGATCAAGGTACTCCCGATCCGGTACAGTGACGAGAGGCTCGCCAATTAGAAAGTGACCAGGCGTTAGGGGCAAAGGATCGTCAATGTTGCTGGGTAACTGAGAAATTGGCCGTGAATTCAAACAAGCTTCAATCTGACTTAGAAGAGTACTCATCTCTTCATATGTCAGTGTAGAATCGCCTATCACACGCTTTAAATGAAATTTGGTCGACTTCACACCAGCCTCCCACAGCCCGCCAAAGTTGGGTGCGTGAGGCGGGATGAAATGCCACGTAACATTGTGATCATTCAACCAACTTCTGATTTCGAGTGCTACTGATGATTTTTCAAGAACCAACAATGAAGACAATTCTTTAGAGGCACCAACGAAGTTAGTGCCGTTGTCACTCCACATTTCACTACAATGACCTCTCCTAGCCACAAATCGTTTAAAACCTGCTATGAAGCCTTCGGAGGATAAATCACTGATGACTTCAAGGTGAATAGCTCGCGTAACCATGCATATAAAAAGGCAAATGTACCCTTTGTATGATTTATTGCCTCTACCTTTGGACATTCTGATACTAATGGGACCTGCGAAGTCAACACCGCTTCTAAAAAATGCTCGTGCGGGTGTCACACGACAAGATGGCAAATGGCCCATAATTTGTGTTTTTTGAACTGCAGCATATCGCACGCAAGTAACGCATTTCCGCACATAAGCTTTCGTTAGGTTTTTTCCACCTATGACCCAATATTTTGATCGCAAAAAATTGAGCATCACAGTAGGACCCCCATGTAATGTTGTTTTGTGGGCATCATTGATGAGTAAATACGTGAAATGGCTACTCCGTGGTATGATGATAGGATTATTGATCTCTTCACCTAATTGGGAATTCTTGATTCTGCCACAAACACGCAAGATTCCATCTTTATCTAATGCTGGACATAAAGACTTTAATGTACTTTTATTCTTTATACTTCCTGTTCTTCTAATATCTTCTAATTCTTGTGAAAATTCCTTTTGTTGACACTGTTTTATACATACTTTTAAAGCTTCATCCATCTCTTGACTCGTTAGATAAGACTTCATCTCAGTTTTACTGTCTTTCACCCTTAATAAATTCACAAACCTTCGGCAATAAGCTATAACTCGAACCAACCTTTGCAGTGAAGAGTATTTTGTCCACACTGCATCTTCAGGAGCGTTGTCAGTAGCTACATGTGATTTAATTGCTCTTTGTTCCATATTAGTACTGATTGATTTTGGTCGAGTATAGATAATACTTGGCTCCTGAAGCCATAAAGGTCCATGTGTCCACAATCTATTGCCGTGTAGTTCTTGTGGAGTCAATCCTCTAGACGCAATATCAGCTGGATTGTCTGCCGATGCAACATGAGCCCAGTGAGAATTATCAAATAGCGAGAGAATTTGAGACACTCTGTTCCCTACAAAAGTTGACCAACGACTGGGATGACTGCTAAGCCATGCCAGAACCACTGACGAGTCAGTCCAAAGATGCACATTAGCCTTTGTAATGTCCATCACTTCTGCGACTTCAGTGATTAGTTCTGACAGTAGACTTGCTCCCATTAACTCCAGTCGAGGAACAGACTGTTGCTTGACTGGTGCAACTTTAGTCCTAGATGTGACCAGATTGATACTAATGGTATTCTCTGCATTGACAACTCGCACATATACGACAGCCGCGTACGCCGATATAGACGCATCGCAGAAGCCGTGAAGCTCTACCAGCTTGTCACTGTGTTGAGTCGATACCCATCTTGGGATTTCGCATTGACTTATATGTTCTAACTCACTTCTGTAAACCTGCCATTCTTTCAACAACTCAGGTGGCAACTCGTCGTCCCAATCTATTCCAGCAAGCCAGAGCTTTTGTATGAATATCTTGGAGACGATGACACATGGTGATACCCAACCAAGAGGGTCATATAAGCGAGAAATATCTGAAATTACTCTCCTCTTTGTGATTGGCACCTGTTGAGTAGGAAGTTGTAAGATGCTTTGGTTTACAGACCTTGGGATCCAAAAATTCGAGTGCTCGAAATCTGGCCTCCAAAAACTCTCTAAATTCGGAAAACTTAGGCAAACTATCATTTGAACTTAATTTTGATTCCCATTGTTTTCGTGATTCTGGGTCTAGCTTTGAACTAATTATATAAATAATTATAATATCCCAGGTGCTTACATCAACGTTTAGATTTTTCAAACCATTAAGACATTCAACAGTTGTATCTAAAAGACTCTTTATGGCTACTGATGACTCAGTAACATTAGATTGACCCATAAGTCGTTTCAGCAACGAATTTGATAGAAACCTTTTATTATTATATCTACTACGTAACTGAGACCAACACTCCCTATAATTTGCTGCCGTTATCGGTATATGCCTCACCAACTGCTCAGCCTCACCTGTTAAGAGACTTTTTAGGTAATGCATTTTTTGCACGTTATCTAAGCCTTTATTTCCATCAATCAATGACATAAACAAATCCTCAAATGATATCCATTCGGCATACAACCCTGAGAATTTAGGAATAGAAATTTGTGGCAATTTGACATGTGAACTGTCACCAGATTGACTAACATTAGGCGATGCATGATCTTTACTAGGTAATTGACTCACTGGTGTTAAATGATCTATGGCTTCCCTCAACTCAGATTTGTACATAAAATATAATTCCTCTATAGCTTCGTATACATTTTTGGTAAAATAATCATCGTTTAAACCTTCTTCATTTACTGCGCGAATTATGTTTTCATGAGTTGCGAGAAACTGTTTCCATTGATCATTTAATGCTTCTAATCGTGTTTGCAAATATGATAGCCTAATTCTATCTTTAGGTGATTTTTTGTAATTATTCCTAGCATTCTCAATCGACTTGTACTTGTCATACTGCAATTTATACAAGCCTTCCATATTTACTCTATTAACAACTGTTTATTTTCAAAGTTACAGAAATCAAAATATTCTAAGTTTTTTAAACAAACAAAATCGAATAAAAATCGGGCATAGGTTCCCCGTAGTATCACTTTTTCTTAAAATATTCTAAGTCTAAACTACAATCTAAAGCAAATTTTTAAAGTCCATGAAATTATTTCACTCAAATTTTCTAAGTCCAGTAAATTCTTCAACTTTGAAATCTTGCGATGAATGACGTAAAAATTTAAAAGTACTCACAGTAAACTGCACCTTGCACCATACACAAACACCTCCTTAGATACGTTACGTTATGATTCACTTTGACACCACAGCTCCACGACACCTTTCCTCCGATCTGTCTCCCGGCTCCCGGCTCCTGCACGATGAATTGCACCCAGCGCCCTCTAGCGCCAGCCAAGTAGCACACAGCCAAACTTCTCAATACACAGCACCCTTTCACACTTTGGCCTGCACTTCAGTGACGAACCATCACTGATTTCTATGCAGTTGTACCAAAAAGGCGCCGGAAGACACTATGCAAATTGCGTCTTATCATCCGGCTCGAAGGACCATGTAAAAAATAGGGCCCAAATCTACTAAATAAAACCACTGAACTATGTAACAAGACAGGGTTTATTGAGGAAGCGAACGAAAAAAAATAATCACACAACGACCCATATGTATTGGCAAAACCGCAACGCTTGCGCGGGTTAAAGTAGGACAGCGCCATCTGTGATTGTGACGTAGAACTAAACATGTAAACTAGTTTGATTATACTACTTTTGTTTCGTAACAACTATTACCGTACGTTTTATGATTTAACAATATTTAATTTAAGATATTAATAGAAACTTATGCGTAATTAATAACAAATTGGACACAATTATAAGCTAAGTGTCCATTTAAGGGAACGATTCATGACTGTTTGTAAATATAGCTTTTGTAATAATAAAGATTAAAATGGAAATGTTTTCTTTTTATTTCATGTCCTAAGTTGGTAAATGACTTGTAAAAAATTGATATTTAGGTATGATCAACCAAATCACTAGGTTGTGAAATGGCATATGAAGTGAAGTGAAAACAGGAAATAGCAACTAAGAGTCCAAGACTGACTTTAGAATTCTCAAATTCTTGTGATGCATTCACTGTGGGGAGTTCTTATACCAAGTTATTGAAGTTGTTATTAAAGCCTAAGATGGAGAGACATCCGATAGCCCGAACGAGCAAGAACTTGATAGAATTTTAATAATGATAATTTAGCCATTACTTCCGAAAATTTTACATTTAAATTTGACACTCGGAATTAAGAGACAAATTGTTATACAATCATCACTGCACTTCATATTAAAAGTCTCTTAATTTGGAGTGCCTTAAGCCAAGGGCCATCTCCAACTCCCTCCACTGTTCTCTCTGCTGCCAGTCTGGTCCATAGTGGCCCCAGTGTTAGCAGAAGTTCAAGAAGCAAGAACTTAGTTGCATGAAAATATTAACAGATTATAAGTCTGAATGAATAAAAAGATACATTATGTTTCTCTACTATGTAATTAACAAAATTATTTACATTAGGTTTTAAACTTATTTCTAACCAAATAACAAGGACTTGAATAAGTAATATGGTAGGTCCTGCTACTATAATAAAAGAGTATGTCATAAAGGTTCTTAATCACTCCGGAGAGTTCATGCTATCATCAGCAATTAGTTTAGCAA
Organism: Conogethes punctiferalis; assembly: GCA_031163375.1. Classification (NCBI taxonomy): domain Eukaryota; kingdom Metazoa; phylum Arthropoda; class Insecta; order Lepidoptera; family Crambidae; genus Conogethes; species Conogethes punctiferalis. Next base: position 15,818,088 of record CM062094.1, read on the forward strand.
GAAACACAGTTTCACAATCGTTCAGTGTCCGTTGAGGGCGGGCGCGTGCGGGCCGTCGTCGAGCTCGGCCGCGTCGCTGAGCTGCCGCCGCAGCGCGTCGTGCAGCGCGGCCACGAAGGCGGGCAGCGCGGGCGGCGGGCGCGGCGGCGGCGGCGCGTGCAGCGCGCGGGCCAGCAGCGGCAGCCGCCGCAGCGACCGCGCCGAGCAGCCCGCCGCCGCCGCGTCGCGCGCCACGCGCCACAGCCGCAGCGACGGCGCCGCCGCCTCGCTCTCGGCGAACCGCGCGCCCTCCAGCACGCGCAGCGCGAACAGCTGCGCTCGCGGCGCCACCACGCCGCGCGCCATCAGCTCGCCGCAGCAGCCGCGCAGGATCTCGTACGCGGCGCGCGCCGACGGCGGCCCGACGAGCCGCTTCACGTCCGCGCGGTCGAGGAACGCGGCGTCGATCGCGCCGGTCACGTTGGAGGTCGCCAGCACGAGCGCGTTCGGGTGCCGCCGCAGCCGGTCGAGCTGCGTCAGGATCGCGTTGACGGCGCGCAGCGAGTCGGACGGCTCGAGCCCGGCGAGCGCGGCGCGGCGCGCGTGCGCGAGCGACTCGACCTCGTCGACGAGCACGCACGCGAGCAGCCGCCGGTCCTCGACGACCTCGCGCACGCGGTCGAACAGCCGCGCGACGAGCTTGCCGCTCTCCGAGAACCACTTGGAGAAGAGGCCGTGCGCGTTGATCTCGAGCAGGCGCGCGCGCGGGAAGCGGTCGCCGAGCCGCACGGCCAGCTTCTGCGCGAGCGCGCGGCACAGGCTCGTCTTGCCGGTGCCGGGCGGCCCGTGCAGCAGCACGACGCGGTTGCACCCGACTATGGTGGGGTCGACCCCGCGGTCGGCGAACTCGAAGGCCGTTTCGGCGAACCGCAGCGTATCCTCCTTGAGTCGCGAGTCGTAAACGAGGCTCTCCCACAGGCCGTGGAATTCCTCGGAGGGCAGCGCCCACACGTCGGCGGCGGCGAGCTCCTCCCCGGAGGCAGTGTCGGTCATGGTGTCCGTCTCGGCGCCGAAGTTGTCCAGCTTGTAAATGTGGTACACGAGTTCGGTGGAAGTCATTTGCACCTCCGACTCGTGATCTAGGTCGCAAAATGTTATCGACTGCACATGTTCTCTGAGTTCCAGATTTTCCTCCAAATCATTAGAAGAAATAATAGCTCCAGGTGTTAAACATGCAAAATTTGATAAATATGAATGCACTATTTCTTTAATGTGGTCCTTACTTGCTCGGCTTTGTCTTTTTTGTACTACTTCCACGTGTAAAGGGATATCCATGGTTGTAATAGTACGCTTGCCTCTTAAAATTCACTTCACCCGCAATAGTTCATTTACTTTTGTTTCATGAATTTACGAAATTGAAAGTAACTGAAAAAATAAAACACTCAAACCAATTCCATCCATCAACCGTCTCGACAACTGTCACTGTCAGTTAGCTTAGCCAGCCAAGGCAAAGGTTTTTTTAATCATTGTCTATGGACTTTGCGGTCTGAAATAACTTTTCTCTATGATTACTCAAAGTAGCTAATACTTTATTAAGTTAATTTGTCCCCCAAAAACGCATACACAAACTATCTCAGAAACTTGTTTTTATTATTGATTTACATGATTATCCTTAGTTATCATAATATGATTCTAATCAATTAAATAAACTTAATGTTATAATAAAAAATAAAGAGAAATCAAAATCAAATCTGTGGATTTAAAAAGAATAAGTTGTTGATAATCTGTGCCTGTGTGATTTTTGATTGACGCTGAAGTTGACGAGCTCAGAAAGTGATATCGATTCTGAAGATTTTCAATGTCTAGTCTTCTTTTCTTTTTGTAATAAAAGAAAAATTTCGAGTAATTACATGCATCGTTATTTGAATAAATCTGGTGAACAAGGAAGTTGGGTGGCAGGTGTCACTCGGAGTGCTAAATGAGAGGAGGGTTCGAAGGGGACGTGTAAAATGCGGTGGTGAGCAGTCGGGTGTCGGTGTCGGGCGTGTGCGGAGGCGGCGCGATGGCAGCGGACACGGCGGTGGCGCCCACGGCCGAGGAGACGCTCGAGTCGCTGCTGCGCGAGGCGGAGGCGCTCAAGCAGAAGCTGGAGGAGGAGCGCCAGAAGCTGAACGACGTCACTCGTGAGTGTCTTCCGCCTCGGTCATGCTTCACTAACCGTTTCGTTATTTAAGTCTATTATTCAATACTGAACGTAAACTACATTATTTCATTAAAAGCTAAAATTCTCTACACATTGTACTTATTTAAACAACTAGGTAGGTACTCAGGGACAAGATTCAATACTTTGTCTATCTGTTAAAAACCAATTCAAATATCAATTTAGTGTGACATGAACATTTGGTTTTGAATACTGATTCATTCTGACCCAAATCATTACCTTTATTTGAATATGCTAATGCTAATTAGGCACATATCATATCAAGGGTTTGTATTTGTAATATAGATTATAGATTTATATGATTGTGGTCACTATGAAATCTTAATGCTTACACACAAAGGGTAAGTCATGATGTAAAAATATAATGTCAAAAAGCTATGGTCCTGTTTGCCGTAGTGTCATGTGTTGCGGAGCGGCTGGAGACCATCAACTTCCCCAACCTGAAGCTGCGGCGCGTGCTGAAGGGCCACCAGGCTAAGGTGCTGTGCTCCGACTGGTCGCCGGACAAGCGTCACATTGTCTCGTCTTCACAGGTCAGCCTTTCTTTACTAGTGTTTAAAGGTTCTCTTAATTCACGATAATTTAGATCATCATCAAATGAGGGTTTTCTGAAAAAGGAAATCCCGTGATGGCACCACATAAAAGGCAGTTCCAACATGATTGGTTCATTTTGACATGTTACTGACTTTGCATAGCAATTGACCAGTTATGTGATAGCTGGACCTGCCTTTTATGTGGTGCCATCCGGTGGATTTCTTTTTTCAGAAAACTGTTATTGCTGCTTGGCTAACTTATCCATGACAATTTACTATAATTTTGGCAAAACTTGTCTACCTTTTCACTTATTCTTTATTTCATCAAAAATAGAATCTGAAAAAGGACAACCGCTGAGTACCAAGTTTTAAAACTATCTATGGCCTGACAGTGCATGTTTTTAGCATTATTTATGTATTAAGCATTTTTTTTAACTAGAAATCAAATTCACAGTAGTTTTAATGAGATAACATTTTTGTTAATTATGTATTTGTGTGTACAGGATGGGAAGGTGATAGTGTGGGATGCCTTCACGGCCACCAAGGAGTTGACCATCGCCATGCCCAGCACCTGGGTGATGGCCTGCGCCTACGCGCCCTCCGGCAACATGGTCGCTGCAGGGTGAGGCGCCTCACTTTAGACTATCAAGAGCCTTGTTACTAAATTGTCAATATTTAAAGTTTCTAATGTTTTTATGATACTTACTGTTAAATGTATAAAATTTGAGGCCATATATGTATAAGGTCAGTTATACTAATTTCAATTTGTCCTTCCTGCCACATGAAATGTATCATTGCTCTGATCCCAAAGTAAGTAGGTTAAGCACTTATATTATCAGTATCAGAACAAGGAAGGTACCACAAATATATACTTAAATACAAATATAAACAGCCAGACACGGAACAAACACAAATGTATATGAAAAGGCTCACAAATGCGTGTGCCGCAGGGGCCTGGACAACAAGGTGACGGTGTTCCCGCTGGGCGGCGGCGCGGACGACGAGCCGGCGGCGCGCAAGCGCACGGTGGCCACGCACACGTCGTACATGTCGTGCTGCCTGTTCCCCAACACCGACCGGCAGATCCTGACGGGCAGCGGCGACGGCACGTGCGCGCTCTGGGACGTGGAGTCCGGCCAGCTGCTGCAGAGCTTCCAGGTGAGGCCGCCCACTTAATATTGTTATGGTTATTAACAAAATATATATTTCCATCTCTTCTTATTATTATGTCGATGGCAATCTAAACAAGTTCTGCCCAATATTCAGCCACACGAACCGCCCTTCTGGACACCCTATATTTCCATAAGGTTTCTTATTATTAATTTTACTTTTGCATGTCAAACTTTTTTCCCACCAGTTACAATTGATGTTGCAAAGGTTATTTATGCGGATTGTAATAAAATAAATCCTTGCAGTGCTATTCATGATTCTCATTTCTGCTCAGAGTAGGAAATTTTGAACATTATTCAAATTTGACATTAATTTAGTACAGCTATAGTCAAATTTGAATGAAGGTCTAGGATGTTTCCTAGTGAGCGCCCCCGCTGGCCAAAGGTCCCGCCCGACTCGTGCGCGTGTTGCAGGCGCACGCGGCGGACGTGATGTCGCTGGACCTGGCGCCGTCGGACATGGGCGACACGTTCGTGTCGGGCGGCTGCGACCGCTGCGTGCTGGTGTGGGACCTGCGCACGGGACAGGCGGCGCAGGCCTTCGACACGCACGACTCGGACGTCAACAGCGTCAAGTACCACCCCTCCGGCGACTCGCTGGCCTCCGGCTCCGACGACTCCTGCTGCCGCCTCTTCGACCTGCGCGCCGACCGCGAGGTATGCGATACATACATTTAGTGCCATACTTAATACATCTTAAGATTCGAATGTGGGTATTCTATCATTTAGTGGAATGCTTTGTTGTGACGACATGTCCCTCTACAAATTGAGATTTGTGGGGTGGGCTGCTATGGGTAGTCTATGCTCGAGGCTCACACCTCACCCTGCTCACGTCTCGCTCGCGCGTCGGCAGGTGGCGCGCTACACGAAGGAGAGCATCATCTTCGGCGTGAACTCGGTGGAGTGGTCGGTGTCGGGCCGGCTGCTGCTGGCCGGCTACAGCGACTACACGGCGTGCGCCTGGGACGCGCTGCGCGGCGTGCGCGTGTGCGTGCTGTGCGGCCACGAGCACCGCGTCACGCGCGTGCAGCTCGCGCCCGACGGGACGGCGCTGGCCACCGCCTCGTGGGACGCCACGCTGCGCGTCTGGGCGTAGGCTGCGCGGTGCGTGTGTGCGGCCACGAGCACCGCGTCACGCGCGTGCAGCTCGCGCCCGACGGGACGGCGCTGGCCACCGCCTCGTGGGACGCCACGCTGCGCGTCTGGGCGTAGGCTGCGCGGTGCGTGTGTGCGGCCACGAGCACCGCGTCACGCGCGTGCAGCTCGCGCCCGACGGGACGGCGCTGGCCACCGCCTCGTGGGACGCCACGCTGCGCGTCTGGGCGTAGGCTGCGCGGTGCGTGTGTGCGGCCACGAGCACCGCGTCACGCGCGTGCAGCTCGCGCCCGACGGGACGGCGCTGGCCACCGCCTCGTGGGACGCCACGCTGCGCGTCTGGGCGTAGGCTGCGCGGTGCGTGTGTGCGGCCACGAGCACCGCGTCACGCGCGTGCAGCTCGCGCCCGACGGGACGGCGCTGGCCACCGCCTCGTGGGACGCCACGCTGCGCGTCTGGGCGTAGGCTGCGCGGTGCGTGTGTGCGGCCACGAGCACCGCGTCACGCGCGTGCAGCTCGCGCCCGACGGGACGGCGCTGGCCACCGCCTCGTGGGACGCCACGCTGCGCGTCTGGGCGTAGGCTGCGCGGTGCGTGTGTGCGGCCACGAGCACCGCGTCACGCGCGTGCAGCTCGCGCCCGACGGGACGGCGCTGGCCACCGCCTCGTGGGACGCCACGCTGCGCGTCTGGGCGTAGGCTGCGCGGTGCGTGTGTGCGGCCACGAGCACCGCGTCACGCGCGTGCAGCTCGCGCCCGACGGGACGGCGCTGGCCACCGCCTCGTGGGACGCCACGCTGCGCGTCTGGGCGTAGGCTGCGCGGTGCGTGTGTGCGGCCACGAGCACCGCGTCACGCGCGTGCAGCTCGCGCCCGACGGGACGGCGCTGGCCACCGCCTCGTGGGACGCCACGCTGCGCGTCTGGGCGTAGGCTGCGAGCCGGACCTCCGTAGTGATCACTTTCGATTTGAGCCGTAAATTGTAAAATTCCATAATTTTGTCTTTGAAGCGTAAGGCGTAATCGTACCCGAATGATTATTATGTATAGATTAGCCGTAAGTAGAGGCGGCCGGCGGGCGCTCCCGCGGGACCGCGCGTCGGCCCCTAGTGATGATTCGTAACTTAATTGTGAGTATCCCAAAGACTATAATAATTGGTTAGTTCGGTGTAGTAGAGTAGCGTCGCGCGGCGCTAGGGCAGCCCGGTCTCATGTGCACCAGAATGAAAGAATTCCCGTTTGATTCGTGCTAGTTCGTGTGATTGAGTTATGCTGTAAGCATTTGACTAATAAAATGATATTTGTTGCATGTTTCCTTATACAATTTATTGTAAAACATTCCATGAATCTAAAGCGATGTAGGTACGTAGTTATCATCGTGGTGACTGCTTGCGATAAATAATGTTTAAATATTGGATTGAGCGGGAGCCGCGAGGTGCGAGGCGACAGCGGGCGAGGCGCGCCGCGCGACCGGAGAGTACCCTTCTGTAAATATTTATTTGTAAGCACGTTAAAGGTGAACATGTTAGATTTGCGAGTATTTATTTCTTGTCTAGATAAGTATTATTCGGTGCGCGTCCGACGTGAGGGGCGACCCCTAACCAGCTCAGTGTTATAGCCACGATCTATTATCAAATAAACTTGAATGTTATATGGGTGTTTTATTGCTTCGTGACCACCCATCCCAACGTAGCGTCTAAGCCAGCTCGATAACACGTGGGTGTACCAAATACGTCCATGTAGGTAATCTATACCAGGGCTATTACAATGCCTATTTCCGCTCGGGTTCGGAACCAATGAACTGACGTTAGGTATTTGGTACAATAAACAGCTTGATTGAAGGAAGGAAAAAGAAGTAGCCAGAATTAATGGCATAGGATAGGGAGTTCCAAAGTCGTATATACAGTAGGGTGGGTCACTTATGTATGAAGAAAAAAAAAAGTTTATTTTTTCTAGGGGCACAGTGACTAAATGGTGCTAAATGGTCACTGTTAATAGAGTACGGAGTTTGCTAGCATTCGGAGTTCATCTTCTGCCTCCGGAGTCATACGAAAATCAAAAAAATCTAGTAAAAAAGGGCCATAGCCTATTGGTAAATAAAGATTATTTTTTTTTTAAAACAAAGATCGAAAATCATAAAAATCTTTTGTTTAATAATAGAAGAACACAATAACAAAGTAATAACAATTCTATTTAGCTACATTATTATTTAAATGAATTATTTATATGACGTTAAAATCTTTCTTGCTGCCGAATTTTGGGTTTTCGATTTTCTCGAATCTATCTAGGCGCTTATGAATCCCTCTCTCGATATTTTATCACATAAAGTGGCTGAAGCTTCGATGATAGCTATAACTGCTCTTTCAACTGCTTGAGAGTGTAAATTTTTTATATCTTAAAAATACCTAGACTTATATAAATGAAAAATTACTAGGCGCTCTGCTAAACACCATCAAAAAGTAAAAAATTCCAATTTTTCTTAATGTTATTAATCTTTTTTTACTTACAAGTCCTAAGTCAAGATATATTCATCAGGTTTCGATAGCCAGCCTTCGATATTTACTTTAACATTCGTCAAAACAAAGTTGGTGCTCACGATTTAATACAAATAGTTTCAAGACAAATTTACGTTGCAATACGAAGGCAAAACGATGTATTTTAAAAACTTTCGTGCTCGTAATTGTAGTACCTTTTATGGCTCATAGGGACGCTGTATCACATAAATACAAATATCATACAATTTGCTTACTATGACGATACCCATACTTTTTCGCAAGGTATTGGTACTTTCGCTACAGATCTGTAGTAATATCTTTAGCAAAAAGCTCCGGTAAGTTCCTAGGAATAGGAGTAAAATTAGTTATGGATCTCTTCTCACAGTTTACAAGCTACTTACCAACCAATAAAGTGAAAAAAAAAGTTGTAACATCGACTAAAATAATATCAATTTTTAATAAATTCTATCTCAATCCGGAGGCAGTAAAAGTTAAAATAAAGTGTTGCAATTTTACGTATCAATTATCTACGCCATTTAGCACCTTTTTGTTGCTGAGCCTGTAAAAAAATCTAAAAAAAATTTTTTTGACCCACCCTAATATACAGTGAAAGATTGGTAATAGGACTGTGGGATTACTCTCTGTAGATCCATCGGAAGGATTATGGGTAAAGCTCCCAGATGTTCGCCCAAAGTGCCAAACAACTGGAGAGGCCAGCAGTGGACTGCCATAGACTGGTGATGATGATGAAGGTAAATCTCTTGTAAAGGGTCTTTCAAATAGAGCGGGTCGATGTTAATGTTCTTTTTGGCGGCATATGTCAATTCTATTGTTTATTATTCAGTCATTGATGATGATAATCACCATGGCGAGTTACACAGTTCAGCGGCATGTGGAAATGATAAAGCTTTGTTATCAAAATGACTGTTCATTAATTAGTGCAAACGTTGCGCGCATAGCGTCCATTTTAACGGCCGAAGCGATGGCCCTTCAAAGTCTACTCTCCAACGATTGGTAACCAAATTTGAGACGACTGGTTTGGTAAACAACCAACCAACACTTTAGGTCAAAGGAACGCTAGATCGGCCGATCGGTCGCTGTACACGAGTGTTTAGGAGACTCCGAGGCGGTCGATTTCTCGCCGTGCACAAGAACTCGGCCTTTCGCAGACTTCAACTTGGTGAATTTTGATGATTAACAATTTATTTTGGCTCGATTTTAACAATATGGAAACACTATAATGTGAACATGTGGTTCCAGCAAGATGGCGCTACGTGCCACACAGCGAACGACACATTGGACATTTTGCATGAACGGTTTGAGGGTAGGGTTATGTCTCGCAGGGGTGACGTGAATTGGCCACTAAGATTGTGTGATTTCACTCCGCTAGACTTTTTCTTGTAGGGTTTTCTGAAGTCCCAGGTCTATACCAATAATCCACAATCGACTGTTGCCCTGAAAGCCAACATAACGCAAGCCATCGCTCGGTCTCAGCCGGATCTATGCAGCAGTCATTAAAAGTTGGACCTTTCGGATTCGTGCCACCATTCGAAGCCGGGGCGGATATTTGTATGATTTTTATTTCATTCACAATGGGTTAATGAGCCTCTCAAATAAAATAAATATTTGGTTAATATCTCACACAAATCTTGTTATATTAAATTTAAACATCAACCCGTCCTTATTTAAAGACCTTTATTTAAATAAAAATCAATTTAATCAATAACCTTTTTATTAACAAAAAGCGTATAAACTATGATCACAGTAAATTAACATTCTGAAGGCAAGAAACCTCTCCAATACCTACCTTTGTCCAAGTCAATTCACTACCAAATCTAAGTTACTAATAGCTCTATAACTTTATCAAACACCCTTAACTGATAGGTAATATTAAAGTAAAGCTGTCTACTGACCCAGATGTACGTACCTACGTTACGGTACGCTAACGCTATGCCACTGCGGCAGAGATGTGACGATAAACTAATAACAATTAAACGACATCGGTCAGGATGATCAGCTTCGTCAAGCAATACGAATACTTTGCGAATGTCTGACGTCTCAAAATAAATAATCAATGTATTTTTTCGCCAACAGCCTCATAAGCTGATCAAAATTTTGAAGGAGATTTGGCATTACTAAGTAAATAATTACTAGAGATGCGCCGAATATTCGGTTGGTATTCGGTATTCGGCGTATTCGGCATCTTTTCCACTATTTGTATTCGGCCGAATTATTCGGTTTTAGTGCCGAATATATTCGGTTTGAGTATTTCTATATTCTTGGCTACATGACATGGAATAAAACTGAAGACAAGCTTTTTTCTTATGTAAGATTGTTTTTAATCTATACCTACTTATAATAAGATTGGTGATTATGGGTGCAACCTCCAGGTGTTTGCCCTGGAGAGGCTTATCATGTCCATAGTGAGCACTGCGATTATGAAATGAAAGCAATTAAACGGCTCGCTCGCAACTTGCCACCAACGACAGACGGCGTGCATGTTTGAACCTGTTTACGTGGCAAAGCAGTAAAATGGTGAACCGAATAATTCGGCCGAATATCCGGTTCGGTAAAGATTGAACCGAATAGTATTCGGTATTCGGTTATTCGGTGAAACCACTATTCGGCGCATCTCTAATAATTACCTAATGTACGCTATATAACATTCTACATAAATGGCCTGTAAGCTAAGGAAGCTGTTGGTGAAAGCCGTGAATGAACGAGGCCTTACACAAATAAATATTCAATTTCCGCTGATTTTGAAAATTTTCTCGCACGCTCATTCAAATTTGACATTTATCTAGCTAACAAATGTTAAATATGACTGACGTTCATTCAAAATTTTCCAGAGCGGTTCTATTCGTAATAATACTCGGATTCGCAAACTTTGATTTGAGTGAATGAATGTCATTCAAACCGTTGTTGTAGACTCAAATGTCAAATTTGAATGAAGGTGCGAGAAAGTTTCCGAATTCGAGTCGAAATTGGCATTTTGAATAGCACCAATAGAGACGCTAGACGGACGCTAGAAATGAAATGAAATTAGAGACGCTAGAGCGGACTTATGTCAAGCATTGAATATGCGGACACAATGAAACGATCATAAAATGGATGCGCGACTCGCCAGGTCGTGTCAAAACAGATAAATGGCGACACAAAGAACAGAACATTAGTAATCGCCAATAACAGCGCCAGAGATTCGCAGTAGTGTTCGATTTTGCAAATTCTTACAATTCACTACCGTATCATTAATCAATAATCATTTAGATCAGTCACCAACATTTAAAATAGCACGTCACAATTCACCATACTTAGGTATATTATCTAGCCTTACCAAAATAAATTATAATTATGTACTAGAATGGGTCGGTACATACCTCTGCCAGATAAATATTAATATAATGAATGTGCAGGCACTTTCTGAGCTACAAACTTGGTGTTAAAGAAATCACATAGAGTTTAGAATGTTTCATTGATTAACAACTACACTGATATGAAATAGAATCTCGTTAAAGAATACTAGGCCTAGGCGTTGTACTCGTGTCTCACACCGACCGCTCAGCCTACCCCAGCACCATGCGCACACTACGAGTAACATACTTAAACATTCGTGCCATTAGAACCATTATCTGTACATATTGTCTAACTACACTTACCTACATACTCACCAGTCCTTATTATTGCTAAATGAGGTTTCGCCGTTTGCGCATCTCCTAATACTCGTCGCTAAGTCGCCACTACCTTTGGTTAAATGTACTCGTCGAATACCAAAACTAAAAAAAAAATGTCATACGTACTCGCAAACACACAACTCGCGAACAAAAAAAAATAAGCTCCGTCGTCCTCGGGTCGAATGGCAATCGAGTCCCAACTCGGCGTGGGGAGCGGCGGGAGGCGGCCGCGCCCGCCCTCAGGAAGACTGCTACTTACGCTTATTACTTACCTACCTATGTACAACGAACACAAACGGACGCACTATATTCAAATTGGAACTAGGGAATGATTCACTTCAATCGAGAGCTAGTCTCGTGCGCAGGCGCTCCACGGGCGCACGAGGGCCCGCGCTGTGTTCACGTAGCACGCACAAAGGCGGAGCGCAGATACGCAGGTCAGCCGTCGGCGGCTACACCTCGAGCAGGTGCAGGTGCACGGGCCAGCCGGTGGGCGCGGCGGCAGGAGGGAAGGCGCGCAGCAGCCGCTCGTGCGCGGCGTCGCGCGGCCCGCCCTGCTCGTGCCCCGCCACCGACAGCTGCGCGATCGGCTCCGAGTCGGGGATCGCCGACGACTCCTGCACAGGTCAAAATCCACAGATTACAATTTTTCCACCTTGTATTTAAAAAAAAGAATTAAAGGACGACGGATGAGTCACCTCCGGCCTCAACACCGGCATACTGACCGGGAACTCGATGCGCAGCGTGAAGTCCCACGGGCGTTGCGACGGATTGCGCGCGGTGTGCAGCGACACGAAGTACGTGCGCCGCGCGCCCCACGCCGCCGCCGGCTGCAGCGGCTGCAGCAGGCTGCTGCCCGCCACGCGCCCGCCCGCCGCCGGCGACACGATCACCACCACGTGGCTGGGGCCTGCGCGATACGACAACTCATTCGACATATATATATATAACAGCCTTAACGTCTATTACAGACGATTCACACAGTGCCTCGGAGGCAACTCTTCAACTCTCGACATATATATGCTGAAGGAAAACCAATGGAGACGGAATACCGCCCTGTGGAACTCCGTCGTTAGCTTGTTTAAACTGTGAAGGGCATCCCACAACTACTACGCGGATCTTACACACTCGCAGAAACCTAGCAATCCATTCACAGAGCTGCCGGGGAAGACTATAAATTGGGAAGTTTGAAGAAAAGAGCCCCGTGTCGGACCCGGTCAACCGCCTTGGCGATATCTGACTTACTTACTGCGCTGGCTTGGCGACCCAAAATGGATCTTGGCCTCTGACACGAGATTTCGCCACTCTGCTCTATCTTCGGCCACCTGCCGCCAGTCGGGTCGTACAAGGTGACCGAGATCTTTTCCACCTAGTCCTCTCAGAAGCCACCGGCCGCTTCCCAGCCGGTCGACCCGGGTATGCGTTCCTCGCGGCCCGATCCGACTCCATTCTTTCATGTGGCCTAGCCAGCGCAGTCTAAATGACTTTGTCTCTGCTCGGCCCGGACACGAGCTCCCTATGTGTAAGCCGGGTGTACCGGTGACGTTGAGGCGCAGCTCGTAGGCGGCGGCGGCGAGGCGGCGGCGCGCGACGCCGAGGCGCGTGGCGGCGGCGGCGTGCGGCGGCGCGGGTGCGCGGTGCCCGCGCGGGACCAGCGCCAGCACGGGCAGGTAGTAGGCGGCGCCGCAGTACACCCAGCGCGCGCACTCCTCCGGCGACGTCGGCCGCGCCGCGCGCATCTCCGGCACTGCGCACGCACAACACACCATAATAATGACACCCGCTTAAGCCCGTGCTCGTATCCGAAATGGGATTGTGCTCGATCAACAAAAACCGATTCCTTTCGTTTTGAAAATCTGAAGAATATATCTCACGGGAAACAAGGATCCCGGAAAGGTGTTCCTTTTGGTTTGGCCGTTCGCAAACGCGTCGAGGCGAAACGCGATGTTGTCTTTTGAACTAGCACCATCGGTGTCTCCTTGCAGATTCTCTGTTCGTTTTATGGTAAAACGAGGCAGGTGGAATTGTATCAAATAACACTCTTAAAAATACAACTGATGGAAGTCCAGCAACCCTACGATTTAGTCATCAATACCATGTTCAGAGAAGGAAATGCACACTTATTCAATTCAATTCAAATCATTTATTTCGGATAACTTAGTAGATCCATGGGTTAGTAATAATGCTTAAAAATCTAAGGGTTAGTAATACTACAATACAAGTAATTTATAAGTAATTTATGCTTGGTAAAATGAGCGAAGAGACCTTGATTGTCCTTGAACCTCGAAAGGATTCCCAATTTTTGGGTAAGATGTATCCATTCGCATTTCGTTACGAATTCAAAAATAATCGCATTCGCAAAGCTTGTTCTTAAGACGCACCTGCGTCGTCGACGGAGTGCGGCGTGTTGGCGTCGAGCTCGGGCAGCCAGTACAGGTGGTCGGTGGCGGGCGGACCGCTGCCGAACAGGCCGGGGTGCACGTCGCGGCGCACGTGGAACACCATGAAGCGCTGCGGCCGCTCGGCGCTGTAGGGCGCGCCCAGCGGCGTCAGCGCCACCAGCAGCCACGTGGCCGCGCTCGCCGCCCACAGCTTGCGCGTCTGCGGACACCCGGCCGACGTTGTACGACCCGGACACGAGACGCGCGTCCTGGCTTACCCTACCTTGTACTTATGTGCGTAATTAAAATCACTTTGACATGAAGGAATGTGCAACTATGATTATAAGGCACACCTGGTTTTTTTTTTCTTAGATAAGTATGAAGTTTTTAAATTTTGCAAACTTGACAGAATAATAATAATATGAGACTATATGTAGGTTTATCGAACTATAACCGACAACATAAAATTTTCACCGGATCCGGCTCGAAGGACCACTTTGGGAACGTACTATAAATTGAATACAACTACAGATTTTGCTATATAAACGTTAGATCGTTTTTCCATAATATGTAGCAAAACAGAGATGATATGTGTGCGAGGCTCCCGCGCCCGCGGCCGGCGGCGGCAGCACTCACCAGCGACGTGACGCCGCGCGCGGCCGCCACCAGCGGCAGCGCCCAGCCGCACGCCGCCTGCGCCAGCGCCGCCACCACGCCCGCCATCAGCACCTGCACGGGACAGCGCCGCTCGAGTGTATTACAAAATTCGAGTACATAAGCTTTCGAAACTATGAGGCAGTGTAAAAACAAGTCACAACAACGTGCGTCGCAACAACGGCGTTCGAAGGTACTCACGTCCGGCGGCAGCGGCGTCACGCCGGCGCGGCCCGTGATGGGCACGAACATGGTCAGCGAGCCCAGCGCCAGGTACCACGTCTGCAGCGCCGGCAGCGCGCAGCCCGCGCACCACGCCGCCGCGCGCGCGCCGCCTGCACAGTGCACAAACAGCTCGTACACTATCGGCAGCGGCGCACGGTTATACGTCGCGACCACACTCACCCTCCAGCCGCAGCGCGTGCGCCAGCAGGTCGGCCGCCGCCGGCAGCAGCACCCACAGCAGCGGCACGAAGCCCGAGCGCAGCCGCAGCAGCGCGCACGCCAGCAGCAGCGCGCCCCACCACACGCACAGCGCGTCGCTGCACAGCCGCGCCGCCCACCAGCCGCGCCGGCTGCACATACAAAAAATATGACCCCATATCTACCGTACAACAGGCTAAACATACCACCACCATAATTTTATAGAATACCCATATTTTATGAGTATAATAATTAAAAAAAAACCGCATTAAAGTCGGATCATGCGTTTGGAAGCTACGGTGCCACAGACATTTACACACACACGTCAAACTTAAACATCCCTTCGTTTTTGCGTCGGGGGTTTATAAATAGTCCGCCATTTTGGATATGCCGCCATATTGGATTTAAAATGACGTCATAGATCATATACATAACAACATTTTTTTTTTTTTTTTTGTGGTTGGATGGCAATGCACGGCTTGTGCTTATGCCAGTTGCGATAAAAGTTTGGGAAAACTGTTGCAAGGAAAAAAAAATTGGAAATGACGGAACGGAATTTTGATAGGATCAAAGGAGTTTGGAAATATGGAATCGTGAGGAGTTTTATGAAATTGGGTGAGGATGTAATATGACGATATGGTGATAATACAATACATAAATTACAATTTAATATCATTTTTTAGAATGAATGCAGATATGGCATTATAAATATCATAATTTTTTAATAATAATATGGAAATAATCGATGTAGGGAAAGGAACACGTAAAGTTATTAAACTCACTATAAATGAAGATCGATCATATTTAGAACAACTAAAAAATATATGGTTCAGATCTCCAATCCCCGCGCCACACTCGCACATAGGGTTATCAATTATGTGAAATCTAGCTAGATTTGCAGGGGAACAAACATGACCCAATCGCATTCTTATGATACTGGTAGTGGCAATTTTTCCAAGTCTTATTTTAGAGAACCACGGCTTTAATGCAATTTCATTTTGAATCAATTTATAGTGTTTTGCTTTGAATTGAGTGGTATGATCCCAATTTACTTCCCAAGTCCTATGAAGATAGACTTTGGCCAAATGGACTAAGTCCTCACAAAAGTTTTTATATGGGGTTAAATCTCCACAAAGAACAGCTTCGTTTGCCAACTTGTCAGCTCTAACATTACCATAGATGTTTTTATGGCCAGGAACCCACATAAAACATATTTCATACCCCCTATTTACGCATTGATATAGTAGCTTTTTGCAATCAAAGATAACTGTATTAATAGTATTACATTTAAATGGAAATTTTTCTAGGGCTTGAAGAGCGCTTTTCGAATCTGAGATAATTAGAGCTTTCGAAAGTTTAAACAATAATACATATTCAAGAGCCTTGAAGATGCCAAAACATTCACCAGTGAAAACAGAAGTTTCAGGAGGAAGTTTAATCTTTTCTACGATTCCATACTCATGATGATACACGCCCACACCTACAGGGCTTATACCATTATGTTTAGATGCATCGGTATATATACAATGGTAGTGTTCAAAATCCCTGGCTAAAATAAGATTAAAATGAATATCAGCTTTGTTATCATTTGGAATATTGAGATCTAAATTAACATTAGGTTTGTGGATCAATGAATTAAAATCTGTGGCAAAAATGGGCAGATATGATGATTTATGGGTAGGTGCTTCTAAAGAAATAAACTTACGGTAACTTATTACAAGGCATGGCATATCTTTGCGAGACCAATAAGAAGAATTTTCTATATAATCTGAAAGAATTCGTAATTTTAAGTGTAATAAATGATTAGAATGCTGCAACACACGGAAAAGAAAACGGTCGCATAAATATTGTCGCCGGAATTTTAAGGGTGGATCACATAACTCTACTTGTAAAGCATTGATAGGGCTAGTTTTCATAGCTCCAGCTACAATTCTTAAGGCTTTGGATTGTACTTTATCTAATTTGGCCATAGCAAGTACACTGCAAGGCTCCAAGAGATAGGTTCCATAGTCTAGAACACTCCTTATCAATGCGTTGTAGAGTAATTTTAAAGAAAAAGGGTGTGATCCCCACCATACGCCTGTGAGGCATCTAAGAATGTTAATAGAACGTTCACATTTAGCAGCAATATAATAACAGTGGGGAATACCAGTAAGTTTACTATCTAATAATACTCCTAGGAACTTAGCTTCGTTTTGTTGAGGAATAATAGAATTATCATAACATATAGAAATAGAAGGTGGAGTGCGCATTCTTGTGAATAAGACAACAGAACTCTTAGAAACTGACAAAGCTAAACCATTGTTCTCTAACCATTGTTTGAGTAATTTTAAGGATGAATCAAGGGAAGAAGTTAGATTTTCTAATGATCGACCAGAACTATATAAAAGTAAATCGTCTGCGTATTGAAGTATTCTAACAGTACCATTCAGGCTTGCTTCCAAATCGAAAGTATATATGTTGTAAAGGATAGGGCTCAAAACGGAACCTTGAGGAAGACCTCGCCATAATACTCTAGATTTAGTAGTCGAGTCTTCAAGGTTGACACTGATATACCTTTCTGCTAATAAATTGACTATAAAATTTGAGAGCATTAAAGGAACATTTAATTTTTCGAGTTTATCTTTAAGAATAGATACCTCGACATTATCGTAAGCGGCAGTAATATCCAAAAAAGCAGCGAGGAGACTTTCATTTTTTGAAAAAGCAATACGAATATCTGTGGTAAATATAGCAATACTATCCATTGTACTTTTACCCTTTCTGAAACCGAATTGACTAGGGGCTAATAATCCGTTACTTTCAATAAACCATTCTAGCCTGTTTTTAACAAGGTGCTCGGCTATCTTTATAAGGACTGATGATAAGGCTATAGGGCGATAAGACGAAGCTTCAAAAGGTTGCTTACCTGGTTTCAATATGGGTATTACCTCTTGAGATTTCCAAGAAAGCGGTATTACACCAGATAACATTACAGAATTAATTAAAGTAAGAAAATAGGTCAAACTAGAATCATTTAAGTGGGATAGAAAAGAATATGGGATCCCATCCAACCCTGGAGCTGAATCGGTCACATAAGATAAAATGCCTTTAAGCTCATTAAGATTAAAAGGTGCATTCAAGCCTACTCGTTCTTCAGAATTTAAACATAAAATAGATGGCTTAATAATATCTAATGGAACAAAAGATGGCGCTAACTTATCAAGAAACTTTTCGGCTATCGAGCTATGTAGGAAGGGAGGCTTTGATTCTTTATAAATAGACCTATATCTCCTTATGTTATTCCAAACAATAGAAGCAGGGATATCTGGTGATATAGAAGCGCAGAATTTTTTCCAACCTTCCCATTTTTTATTTTTGAATAATTTTCTAGTGCTTGTTATCAACTCGGCCAATACGTTATAATTTTCCTCTGTAGAAATATCTTTGTACTTTTTTTCCGCAGCTTTTCTCGCCTTGATTGCAGATGAGCAATCACTATCCCACCAAGGAGGGAGAGGAATTTTTCTGGGGCCGCATTTTTTTAATGGGAAAGTTTTATTTGCGGTTTCAATTAACAGTGTAGCTAATGCGTGGGCACATTCAGATTGGTTAGACTGAGAAATTGTAGGCAAAGATGTCAGTTCCTGTTCAATTTGCTCTTTGAACGAGGTCCATCTGTCTTTTTTAAGTGTATATTTTAATCGTGGGGAATAACTAGGTGATGATGAATTGATTACCATGTTAGGAAAACGGATTATTATGGGAAAATGGTCACTGCCTAGTGTTGAAGTATGCACATGCCAGGTTAAAGAAGTTGCTAAACTAGGAGAGCATATAGACAAGTCAGGAGCACTTATTGCTTCATGAGGCTGAGTACGCCTAGTTGGGTCACCAGTATTTAATATACATAAATTATTTACATCTAACATATCTAAAATTCTAGATCCATAATAATTGCTATTTGAGCTACCCCATGAGTAATGTTGGGCATTAAAATCACCCAAGATCAGTAGAGGAGTAGGGAGAGAAGAAATGATATTTTCAACTTCATCATAAATATCTGAAGAAGGGTGGGGTATATAAACGGAAACAAAACATATATTATTAATACTAGCGGCAATAATTGAAAAGTCAGGACTATGCACAGGAATGGGAATATGATAAAATGGAACATTATGTTTGATAAGTAAGGCAACACCAGCATAGCTGTCAGATCTATCTTCTCTGACGCATGAATAACTATTTATTTTAAAAATACTATCATGTTTTAACCATGTTTCTTGTAGAGCAACTACAAACGGATTATAATTATTAATAAAATAAATTAAGTCGCATTTCTTATTAGAAATGCTACGGCAATTCCACTGCATTATTAGTGGGACGTGGCCCATATTGAATGTTTAAAATATCTAACAAATCTGAGGAATTGATGGCGGCGTTGGTCGGTGAAACGGAAGAAGATTGAGTTAACTTGTTAATAAGGTGTATCAGTAATTCTTTAACAGACATATCAGTTAGGGGCAAATCAGTACTATAGCCACATCCATTGGATGGAGAAGGCATGTTATAATCGTGTGTTAGATTTTCATGGGCTGCTCGATCATATCCTTTACTTAGGGGTTTAGGAGGGCTTTTTTTCAAAATTACTTGTTTTTTATAATTGGTCCTGATGGGATGATTTTTAGACGGAGAATGAATGGAATGGTGAACTGGAGATTGAGGTGCTATGGAAGTTAAGACATCAGCATAAGATTTGGTGATTGGTGGATGAAGCTTAATAGCTTCAGAGTAAGATACACAATTCTTTGCCATGGATTCCTTAATTGCCTTTTGCCTCGAGAATTCAGGGCACTTACGGCTGGTTGCAAAATGATTGCCCGAACACATACAACATGTAACAAACTCCTCATCTACTGAACAATTTTCTCCTGAGTGCCCTTGTCCGCATTTATAACATTTAGGAGTCGACCTGCATTGGCTTTTTATGTGCCCATACCTACAACATTGGAAACATTGGATAGTAGGAAAGATATATAGGTCAACTGGCAAAGCATTGTAGCATAGAAATACTCTCTTAGGTAAGATTTGCCCGTCAAAAGTCAAGACTACAGTTTCTATCGGAACAAATTCACTCTTTCCATTCACTACATTCTTCCGTTTCAATCGTCTCACTTTTAATACATTCCCTGTTCCTACTGGCACTGTGATATTTTCAATGAGTTCTTCATCAGACCAACTGTTAGGTACACCTCGTATCACACCCATACGAGTTGTGTTAAATGTAGGAATAAATGCTTTATAGCTGTTCTTCTTCAAAGCACCATTGACTATAAATGAATTTGCATCTTCAAAGTTTGTAAATGACAGAGTTGCCCTGTTTCTACCAATTCGCTTGACACTTCCATTTACTATATTTCTAATGTTGTTTTTTTTTAGAAAATGTCCAAAAGAAATGGGATGAATATATGTATTGTCATTGGGAGATGTTTGCTCCCTCTGCACATGTACCACATATGGAGATACATCAGTAGCACTATAGTATGCTCGTCCTACAGGAGTGCGCTGAGCATTCGATTCCAAAGTGTTCGGAGCCAAAGGATCTTGAATAGGTGTCTGAGAAGCAGACACCGGAGCGGGAGGTGGACAATCTGAATTATTAACTTCAATTTTCTTGGAAATGGGTTGAGAAGAATCGGAAAAACATTCGCAATTACAATCAATCTCATTTAAAGGAGCTATTAAAGTGGATTTATGATGCCTTCGTTTCTTTTTATTACAATGCTTACATATTTTTTTACCAGAACAACGCTTTCTTTTTGTAGTATTTCTGGCATTTTCAGACCCATCAGTGTCAACTATTGAACCTTCCGTGTCCATTTCAGACCCATTATGGGTAACAGTTACAGTGTGGAAGACCTGGGGGACTGTCCCCCCAGGATCTTCAGGGTCGTTCATGAAGAACGAAAAATGAATGAAAAAACTTACCAGATGATGATGATATTTACACTACCACTACTAAAAATAAATAAATGAACTTAAATATGTACACTATGCAACAAATTTGATCCTATATATCAAATTAATTATTTAAAATATCAAAGCCGAAAATAGGACGCCCGCTCAAGTTGAGGTTTCCCGCGCTTTTCCATAACAACATTGACTACGAGCCAAAAACACACAGGTAAAACGTAAACAGAGGTGGACTCACATGGGCAGCGGCGGCTTCATGGCCGCCATGACGGAGGCGGCGGCGGCCAGCGCGGGCAGCGCGTACAGCGGGCCCAGCAGCAGCGGCCGCGCGTAGAAACTGAGCCGCGCGCCCGCCGCGTGCAGCAGCAGCGCCGCGCCCGCCGCCGCCGCCACGCCGCCCGCCGCCGCCGCGCCCACGCGCAGCACCGCCCGCCGCACGCCCGCCCACCACGCGCCGTACCCGATGTACACTGCGGGACACGACACGTTAGCGAGCGCCGGGCAGGCACAGCGACGAGACGGGCCTGCGACAGGCCGACGCTGACTCACGCGCGCTCCGGGCCGCCGCCGCCGAGCAGTGCACCTTGAGCGCGAGCAGCGCCAGCGCGCCCGCCGCCGCGCCCAGCGCCGCCGCCGCGCGCGCGCACACCACGAACTGGCCCAGCACGTCGAAGAACACCGGCTGCCGCGACGCCGCGTCTACCTCCGACTCCAGGTTCTCGCTCGACAGCAACCCTGGACAAGTCCATTCGTTCGGTGTCATTTCTCGCCCGATTCTGGATGGAAATAAATAAGTAACCCGAGGCGTGCCACGCTGGGCCCAAACCAGCCGAAGCTCTTACTATGAGCCTGCACTGATACTATAAAAGGAAATTTGTTTGTTTTTTTGCATTGAATAGGCTCCGAAACGACCGATTTGAAAAACTGTTAATTGACAACCGACCATGGCCGAAGGTAGCCGAACGGACCGAAGCTAGCCGACGGCGACCGAAGGAAGCCGATGACAACCGAAGTTAGCCGAGCGGAAGGGAACAGCCGCGGTAATAGCTTCGGTTTATTTTGTGGCTAGATGGCGCTGTGTGGGTGTAACAGGTAATGGTGCAGTCACCGTGCGCGAGCGCCAGCACGTTGTCGCCGGTGCGCTGCAGCGCGCTGGGCGGCACGCGCTCCGCCGTGTCCAGCCGCGTGTGGTACACGTAGCCGTTGGCGCTCCACGCCAGGTCCACGCCTGCACACACGACATACGAGTACACTCACGCACCCCCCTCATCGACTCGAGTATATAGGCCGTTTGGTGCATCGTGTGCCAAATTGAACGGGATCAATGTGGCACACGATGCACCAAACACCCTCGACAAACATTTTGATAATAGCGTAACATATAGTGATGAAAAGCATGAAAAGGAGCCAAAGTCGCTGTGGCAAGGCAATGGACAGTCATCAGTTTCTTGTTAACTACTAGTGCCACAAAAGACCATGAGATCCTTCTGCGCACTTAGTTTAAAGGGGCTCGTACAATTTTGGTTACTCTGTGCAGTGCCATAACTAGGCCGCCGGTGCCAGCGGTGCACAGACTGTGGAGGGGCGCACAATGACCAGACCACATTTTTCAGGGGCGCAGTTTTGAAAGCTCGCACCGGGCGCATAAAAGGCTAGTTACGGCACTGAGTCTGTGGTTAGACATCAATGACCTCAACTCACATACATCAGCCTTGCAACAATGGATGCTAACACTATGTACTCTATTCGCTAAGTCTAATGCCGTGATGGTTATTATGAATGGCTTGAGCCTGGATGAATTAGTTTAATGACATTCGTGAATTCGATGTTTTTAATGCAGATTGAAGCTGCGTCTCACACCAGCGGTAACAAAGTAGCTAAAACAGCCAACAGACGAGTGCCACTTTGACGATGGACACGTAGCTTCATTCGCATACGCTGACAACGACGTAGCGAAGCGCTGTCCGCGCGAATGCATCAAACTACTAATATTTATCAATTTAACAACTTTACTTCTCATGTAACGATGGTTTTTAAGTAACATAATGTAAAATATGCGATGCATTCGGGCGGGCAGACGGTTCGCCGAGCGTGGTGCGCGAGCGGCGGCGGCGCGGCCAGCGTGCGCGGGCGGTGACGTCACGGGAGGGGCGTGCGCGCGCACTGCCTACCTTCGCTCTGATGTTGCTCGTCATCCCGACAGTTATGTTGAGCCCTCGTTTACTCGACACGCTAAGCGGGCCGCCGAAAAACATCATCGTCTTCAACAGCGCTTTTGCCAACGATTTGCGACACGCGATGCCTCCTTTCCTCCTTAAACGAGCGCTATAGCAGTGGTAGTTAACCTTCTTGTAATAATCGAGCGAGCAGCAGAAAAATCATTTGCTTTTGCAGTGCTAGTCAAACGGATGCACGAGCAATATCAGAGTACATAATTAATAAAACAAAATTACTATAACAAAACGTTTTCGAGTAATGGATCGAACAATGTTAATAGAAAAGCATTAAACTGCTATGGGAGTCACCAGGGACCCTCAAACAGTATTTTAGGCAGGCGTTACGCGCGTCGCGCTGACCCGTCGGGCTGGTGGCGGGTGGGCGTGCGGATGGCGGGTGGAGGGGTGAGGGGTGGTGGTCGTACCGGAGAGGCGGCCGAAGTCGCGGAAGATGCGGAAGTCGGTGTCGGCGGGCACGAGGCCGCTCTCGAACAGCTCCTGCGCGAGCGACGACGCGAACGGGTGCGGCACCGCGCCCGCGTACACCTGCCGGGCACCGCCGCTGTCACTACCGCTGTCTACCGACACCGCTACCGACACTCGCCGACAACACTCGCCTACTACATTCATCCATACGTCTATAGAAATCACGGCGTTGCGACGAGACAAGGTAACATCGCGCATGTTAGAATTGTGAATTTATTGGTAGTTTGGCACTTACAGACCGACAAGGATGTATTGTTTGCTACGAGCGCATGTAACAAAATTGACATTTTGCACGAGAACGAGCGCCAAATTCGACCACGTGCCAAATATCCTTGTAAGTTTGTAGGCGTCATTCGAAGTCAGTTATCCTGCAGAAGGCGGTGAAGTGGGAGCGTGGTGAGGGGCACCTAGCCGCCTTGCACGGCCCGTAACAGCGGAGCTGCCTAATCGGCTCATAAAGGCATTTATAACAATAGATAGGTAGGTACCTATCCTTTATTGAAAAGAAAACATTATAGGTAATACATGAAAGGAAAAGAACTTAGTAACGTAAAGAAGTCAGTGATGAATTAAGGAGTTGGAATGACCCGGCCGTAGAACTCGCGTGACGCGGGAGTGTCGTTTAGGGGCAGGTTGGCAAAAAAATTTATGACTTTATATAGCTATGAAACTTAATGATCTCAAAACAGAAGGGGAGGGGTGTGTGTGTGTCTGTGTATGTATGTGTGTGTGTACGTGTGTGTTGCGACGCACCTCGACGATCCAGGGGTCGTGCGGGCCGGCCTGGAACAGCACCTCGCGGCCGCCCGCGCCGCACGCCTCGATGTTGATGAACGCGCGCACCGCCTTCGCCCACCTGCGGCGCGAGACAACGCAGGCTATGTCACTCACACACTCAGACCCCCGTCTTACTAGTCATTTAATCTACACCCACACATGTCATCATCAGCCTATCGCACTTCAGAGCTAGCCCTCTCAAGCCACTCAGTTGTTCGGCACTTGGTGCAAACATCTGGAGGCTTTAGGTACCCATAATCCCCACGATGGGCAGGCGGGTTCACGGTCGCAGAGCGTAGCTCCTTGCTCCGGTGACGCTGTTGCCTGTCATCCGTCTGAGACCTCGCACACAGAGACCTTCACATACCGTCACACCTCACACCGGTTTGGATAAACTGCTTAATTCTCGTCGTCTCCTGTCCTTCGAGACACGGGACGCAGATGTAGAAGAGAGCGGGAGGCGGTGCGGAGCGGACTAGCTAGGCGGTGGTTAGACATACTAGGTCTCGAGGGTCGTACGGGGAAGGCCTCGCTACAAGGACGTAGCGGTCGGCGGCTCACTTGTGCTGCGTGATGAAGGCGTGCGAGGCCTGCATGATGTTCTCCTCGGCGCCGTTGAACAGGAACACGGCGTCGTGGCGCAGCGGGCGGCGCGCGGCCGCCAGCGCGCGCATCGCCTCCAGCATCACCGCGCAGCCCGCGCCGTCGTCGCTCGCGCCTGCGACACACACACACACACACACTCATACTTAACCAAACAGTACAAAATACGTGTGAATATATACAAAAAATAGGTGTGAAGAAAAGGCAACTTCAGAGCTTCTTGCTCGCTTGGTAACAGAAATTATTGGTCTACAAATAGCTATTGAACGTACATCACTGACCCAGAGGTCATTGATTTAGAAGTCCGTGCTTCTAGGGCATATCAATTATGATAAATTTTTTTGTTAGCTCTGTCCTACCTTTACGCAATACTGTCCAATATCAAATTCGTCTCTAGCTGTGTTGCCTCTAGGTACCTCTCGATAGAGAACTCCACCTATTAGATTATAATGGTTAGGTACCACGCTTGCGATGGCGCCTAGCTCGCAGGTCAATCGCAGAGGATCTAAGCGCCGGTGTTATACTAATTGACTTGAGACTAATTGGTTCAATTTCAAATAGCTAATGTGACAGGCGCCTCTAGACATAGTCATCATCTGATAACTAAACGGTAAAGCCCTAGATTAAGTAGATAGCGGGTGGTTTGAATACATTGCCTGCAAGGCGCTTAGCTAAATGGGCAGACTTCAATAAATAGTATTTTTCTAAAACATTCAACGAAACATTATGGTGTCGATAGCATTAACTTATAGCTGGAACGGTTCCAGTAGCAGCGCCGGCCGGCACGCACCTCGCTCCACCCCGCGGCATGGCCCAATTTGTTGCTATCGTCAACTACTCACGAAATCTAAGCACACGCAAATGACCTAATATTTTATTGATACTAGTTCCTTTTATCTACGCGTAAAATATTCTGATAAAACATTAATGTTTGTATAGCTAGCGACGTGCGTTAGAAATAAGTACAAATACAAGTTCACTCGTATTTCATTTCAGAATACTGTTTCGCTTGCTTGTTCTAGTTCCATCTTGAGTGTCTACTTTTATCTCATACCCCGACTATTCAAAATGTCCTTAATTTTCTCCACTTTCGTCCTTAATTTACGTGCATTTGCGTAACGCACGTTCAGCAGCTAAAAGCAGCTCGTGTGCTCAGAATGTCCTGATGTACTCACATGTTAGGTAATAGCGGTAAGGCTAGAGTTTAAGACGGTCAAACCTCTAAATCAGGCTCTGGTGACGGTCTCTAAGCCATTACTAGCAATCAAATGGTACTTTAGGTAAGAGTCACTTATAACGTTTAGGGCAACTTTGTATTAATTATACAACAAAATTACAACGATTAGGACTGATAAATTATGGCATAGAGACAGACACATATTTTGTAGTAGGTAGTCCATGCAGGCGAGTGCAACGGGGCCGAGCAGTTCCCAGCGCGCCGCATGCCGCCCCGCAATTATCTACTGGGTCTATATCGATCTAGTTGAAATAAAGCTATTTAACTGTTCTCTTTTATCTGTGCATACAATGTCTCTGTACGGATATTCAATGAGTATCTGACTAGACTAGTGGGTTGTAGAGCAGCGAGCCACTGACCGAGCCCACAGCAGTGGCCCGGGCATGTGTTGTAGGTATATTGTTTGTCCTATGTCTATAAGTATAAGTAAACGTTATATTTAAGTAGACACATAGTGAGTATATTGAGGTATATTTGTAGAACTTAAATTTTTCTAATTCATATACTCGAAATAAGAGCGCTAAAATGCTACTTAGTTTGGGAAATGATAAATGTTTAACGAATTTGTCAGATTCTTTATTATTTTGATGACAACTAATTGCGGACAGGACAATCGACCGCCATCGCGCCATTCCAATCTTAACTAATATTATAAAGTTTGTTTGTTTGTTTAAACGCGCTAATCTCAGAAACTACTGGTCCGAATTGAAAAATTATTTTTGTGTTGAATAGACCATTTATCGAGGAAGGCTTTATTAGGCTATATAACATCACGCTGCAACTATTAGGAGCGAAGAAATAATGGAAAATGTAAAAAAACGGGGAAAAAATAACTATTCCACGCGGACGAAGTCGCGAGCACAGCTAGTCTATTTATAAACGTGTTATACGTTTCTATCGGTAATTGTTTACCCAGCACATGATAATTCCGCACCGATCTAACTTATCATAATAAGAATATTCTAGGTACATATTCACCCTCTTCCAGCTACTGCTTAATTACCTTTGAAATAATATCATGTACAACAGAGCCTTTATTATATTGTCCATTCCGATAACAGTGCGCTACTCATGCATGTTCTATTTATTGTGAACGCAACTTAAATATAGACTCACAATTAGCCCACTGTCGCGGTTATAGTCTGTCTGTAGGGACTATTTCAGAAGGATCGCATCTATTTCGGAAAGGATGAGGATATCATCAATTACAATTGTAATGGAAGGACGTGGTCTCTGCCGACCCCTCTGGGAGAAAGGCGTGACGTTATGTATGTATGTAAGTACGATTGTAAAGATGGTGCACTCTTTAAGTTGTCGATAATTATGTGCACGCGTTTTGCTTCAAGATAAAAAAAACACCGATTTAGAGGCTGGGAGGAACTGGGACGGACACAGTAAAAACAGCATCAGTAAGATCAAAATATAGACTACTTGGCTGGTAATGTCAATGCTTATTATAAATAAAGGGCCCAAGACAGGTCATACTGGGCCACACAGCGCCATCTAGCCCCAAACTAAGCCGAAGCTTGTATTATGGGTACTAGACAACTGATTGACTAATATGTATTTAATATTATACAAAGAAAACACCCTGACCAATACAAACAGATAAACTACGTACCTATAAATCTCATAGATTGTGTGTGACATACAGACTCGAGTGTTTTGTGAGAGATTTTGTTTCGTAGTCAGAGGAAAGTTATTTAGGCAATTTCTTAATGAGATGGTTCACTGCGAATATCTATTTGAAGCGGGGCGAAGCGTTAGTGATTCTGATGCGTCAGGTGCTCTAATAAATGAAGTGATTCCGCGCGGGCGGCGCGGGCTCCTAGGCGCGGCTGCCGCTAACAATCAACTCTATGAGACGTCATACTGCATAGTCTCTTGTATTCCATTTTATATTGTGGTACCTACGCCTGTTCTGCAGTTCTCATTACTAAGAAGAATTATGATTAAACTTATACTTATTTTTACAAAACAATGTTGCAGCTAATCTGACTCATTTGCATTTTAATAGATAAACATAAATATTACTTTACACGTGGGACCGTGTATCTTTTAAAACTCTCCGAGAGTATGAGATTTGAGGGGTGCGTGAAACCCACATAACCTCCTGGACCGCAGCGATGCATAAAAGCATTTTACCTGGTGAGAAAAATAAGTGGTCTGTGGACGGAAAAACATAACATTAAACGCCGTATAGGGCAGCTGCTACTCGCAGCAGCAAGGCCGCCGTCGCCACACCCGGCTGGTCCCGCGGCCGCTCGAGTGTCGCACACGAGCGCGTGATCTTTGGACTCTCGCCGTTGGATACTATGCTTTATTACTTGGTTTTACCTTAGTCAACCAAACTGATGACTCATCAGAAGTTCAGAATTAATTAAAATTGTTCTGCGCACATTCGACTCTTCTTCCATCTTCTTAGTGCTTTTTATTACAGTGGGTTGTTTGGTCTTGATAATAAGATAGTCATGTAGATATGCCGCCTTCACCGTGAAGCAACAAATAAACATAAAGTCAAAACATTCAATATGTTTGTGAATATTTCAAATAGTTTTCTGTCAACATTGTCGTTTAGCTAGCATTGTTTAAAACAATGACAAACTTGTTTTATCTGGGGCATGAAAAAGTTGAATGACATTATTTTAAAAATATTATTTGTAATGGAGAAAACTTTGGAATTAGTTTGATCAAAATTAGACGAGCAGTCGCTTGTCAACTTTGTCCACGTCAGGTGATCTCATGCGACAAGCAGGATACTGTCATCTTGTAGCCAAAAAGAAATAACGTCCCTCCCTATCGATCGGTAAAAAACAAAGACATAGTTTGGAAAGCCATCATACAAATGCCGCCAATATTGAACGTTCAATTCCTGAATTAAGACGTCACCGATATGCGCTCTTATTTGGAAACGGCAATATGGGCCGTCGCACTTTAAAAATGTGATGGACATCAACAAAACGACCTAGTGAAGTAGGTAAGTGCCTAACCAGTGGTGATCGTTAGCGGCAAGCACGGAAGCGTTACCGCGAATCTGCCAAGCATCGATCGTCCGATCAATCGGAGCGCGCGGCTCGTGTGTCACGGCTGCCGCGGCTCCAACGACGCTAGAGAACTCCGAGAAGTTACTAGCAGCCCTGGGCAACTAATAAATAAAATTAGAGGTCCAAAAATTACGTCGACAGGCATAATAGAACCTACTGCGCGTGTCGCCCTCACCCTGAAAGCCCACTGAGATACAGCTTTCCTGAGGAACCCAGGATTGTAAGAGGACACACACAACACAACCCCAAGACAAGTCATGTTGGGCCACACAGTGTGATTTAGTTCCAAACTAGTAGACATAGCAAACACCCCGATCAATACAGACATGTTCATGCGCACAAATGTTTGTAGGTACTGTGCGGGGGTCGAGCCCGCGACCACTGTGTCAGAGGCTGCGTTAGGTAGGTAGTCTATAAAGCTATGAGCGCAGTATAAAAGGACTGTGACGGCGAAGGTTTTAAGCTGGTTGTGTTTTATGTACTTAGACGTTTAACGGTCTGTGTAAGCCGCAAGAAGCGAGCAGGAACGATTTGTAGTATGTAGCGTGTGCGACCTAGCAACCACCGGTGACTCCGTATGCGGCGAGTTCATATGAAGTGTATGAAAACTACAGGAACTATGGCAGCGTCTCGTGTTCGCTGACCCTAAGCGAGCCACACATTGATTGGTCAACGACTTCTCATCAACTGGCATTCTCGGCGTGACTAATAGTAATATTAACGAACTAGGCGCTAGATACGCGCTGTTAATGCACAGTATAAAAACCGAAGGGCAGCGAAGCGTTTCCATTCGGAATTAGATTGTTCAGTATTACCGCCATTCGCCAGATGGCTCGGGTCATGTTCGAATGGCTTAAATCGATACATTTATAGGTAATTACTGTTTACTGTAAATATAAATCATAATGTCTGCCTGTATGATGGATATTTAATTGACTTACTTTTTTTGTAAATAAATACATATTATACATAGCAAACATCCAGACCAATGCTAACAGACATGTTCATGAACACAAGCACAGTACACAAATGTTTGTACTGTGCGGGGATCGAAACCACGACCCTTGGCTCGGAATGCAGAGGTCACTACCATATGTAATTTCTGTGTTAATGACCGAATATGAGTTTGCGTCGTAGTATCCAGCAACAACAGTGCTCTCGCGTCTATGAATACTAAACAGTTACACAGTAAGTTCAAAATCTCTTCTGCCTGTTAACAATAAGAGTTACGACGCTCGTGTCTCGACAGACGGTGCATATTTTTACATATAAATTACTGGATAAGTAATTAACATAAGAAAATATAAATAAATAGTTAGAAGTCATATAGAGTGCAATAAATTACCATTTCAAGCCTTGTCTACCTACCGCTGGCTGTCATGTTTTTCCAATTACAACTAAATGTTCATGGCTTAGAGTCCATTATTCATCGAGTTATTTTGACGGATTTGGGTATTTTTGTGTGTGGCCGTGTGTACATTGCAGCAGCTGTGCAACAACATAGGCGCAGAAGGTGAATTGGCTCCTGTTAGGTATGTATAATAAAATTAACAAAGAATTAAACATATTTCAGCACGTCGCGGCACACGTAGTGACGCCTGCGCACTCACCGGGGCTGTCGGGCACGGTGTCGTAGTGGCAGTTGAGCAGCAGCTGCGTGCGCGACGAGCGGCGCACCACGCTCTGCACGTCGCGGCACACGTAGTGACGCCTGCGCACTCACCGGGGCTGTCGGGCACGGTGTCGTAGTGGCAGTTGAGCAGCAGCTGCGTGCGCGACGAGCGGCGCACCACGCTCTGCACGTCGCGGCACACGTAGTGACGCCTGCGCACTCACCGGGGCTGTCGGGCACGGTGTCGTAGTGGCAGTTGAGCAGCAGCTGCGTGCGCGACGAGCGGCGCACCACGCTCTGCACGTCGCGGCACACGTAGTGACGCCTGCGCACTCACCGGGGCTGTCGGGCACGGTGTCGTAGTGGCAGTTGAGCAGCAGCTGCGTGCGCGACGAGCGGCGCACCACGCTCTGCACGTCGCGGCACACGTAGTGACGCCTGCGCACTCACCGGGGCTGTCGGGCACGGTGTCGTAGTGGCAGTTGAGCAGCAGCTGCGTGCGCGACGAGCGGCGCACCACGCTCTGCACGTCGCGGCACACGTAGTGACGCCTGCGCACTCACCGGGGCTGTCGGGCACGGTGTCGTAGTGGCAGTTGAGCAGCAGCTGCGTGCGCGACGAGCGGCGCACCACGCTCTGCACGTCGCGGCACACGTAGTGACGCCTGCGCACTCACCGGGGCTGTCGGGCACGGTGTCGTAGTGGCAGTTGAGCAGCAGCTGCGTGCGCGACGAGCGGCGCACCACGCTCTGCACGTCGCGGCACACGTAGTGACGCCTGCGCACTCACCGGGGCTGTCGGGCACGGTGTCGTAGTGGCAGTTGAGCAGCAGCTGCGTGCGCGACGAGCGGCGCACCACGCTCTGCACGTCGCGGCACACGTAGTGACGCCTGCGCACTCACCGGGGCTGTCGGGCACGGTGTCGTAGTGGCAGTTGAGCAGCAGCTGCGTGCGCGACGAGCGGCGCACCACGCTCTGCACGTCGCGGCACACGTAGTGACGCCTGCGCACTCACCGGGGCTGTCGGGCACGGTGTCGTAGTGGCAGTTGAGCAGCAGCTGCGTGCGCGACGAGCGGCGCACCACGCTCTGCACGTCGCGGCACACGTAGTGACGCCTGCGCACTCACCGGGGCTGTCGGGCACGGTGTCGTAGTGGCAGTTGAGCAGCAGCTGCGTGCGCGACGAGCGGCGCACCACGCTCTGCACGTCGCGGCACACGTAGTGACGCCTGCGCACTCACCGGGGCTGTCGGGCACGGTGTCGTAGTGGCAGTTGAGCAGCAGCTGCGTGCGCGACGAGCGGCGCACCACGCTCTGCACGTCGCGGCACACGTAGTGACGCCTGCGCACTCACCGGGGCTGTCGGGCACGGTGTCGTAGTGGCAGTTGAGCAGCAGCTGCGTGCGCGACGAGCGGCGCACCACGCTCTGCACGTCGCGGCACACGTAGTGACGCCTGCGCACTCACCGGGGCTGTCGGGCACGGTGTCGTAGTGGCAGTTGAGCAGCAGCTGCGTGCGCGACGAGCGGCGCACCACGCTCTGCACGTCGCGGCACACGTAGTGACGCCTGCGCACTCACCGGGGCTGTCGGGCACGGTGTCGTAGTGGCAGTTGAGCAGCAGCTGCGTGCGCGACGAGCGGCGCACCACGCTCTGCACGTCGCGGCACACGTAGTGACGCCTGCGCACTCACCGGGGCTGTCGGGCACGGTGTCGTAGTGGCAGTTGAGCAGCAGCTGCGTGCGCGACGAGCGGCGCACCACGCTCTGCACGTCGCGGCACACGTAGTGACGCCTGCGCACTCACCGGGGCTGTCGGGCACGGTGTCGTAGTGGCAGTTGAGCAGCAGCTGCGTGCGCGACGAGCGGCGCACCACGCTCTGCACGTCGCGGCACACGTAGTGACGCCTGCGCACTCACCGGGGCTGTCGGGCACGGTGTCGTAGTGGCAGTTGAGCAGCAGCTGCGTGCGCGACGAGCGGCGCACCACGCTCTGCACGTCGCGGCACACGTAGTGACGCCTGCGCACTCACCGGGGCTGTCGGGCACGGTGTCGTAGTGGCAGTTGAGCAGCAGCTGCGTGCGCGACGAGCGGCCGCCCGCGCCGCGCACGCGCGCCACCACGCTCTGCACGTCGCGGTACACGTTGTTCATGCCTGCGCACACGCCATTTTTTTAATTACCTTGGATCTAGGCTGAGGGAAACCCTCGAGTCTGGTACTTATAGAACAAGGGAAAACGTTAGTTTGAGACCAGAGGCGTGGCGTGTATTGTCCGTCACATAATGTTTATATGAGTAACGTGCCTCTTATCTATTAAAGCGTTACCTGCCCGGTAACGCTTTAATATATAAGAGGCACATAATAATTTAAATATATTAAAGCGTACCCGGTAACGCTTTAATATATTTACTTTCGATGAACTCCAATTTGGGACCATTACCATGGACCATACTATATAACAATTAACAATTATAGCGCCACTTTGAATGCGACCTCGAACACGATTTGGACTCTCAGTTAGCACTTACAATTGGTTTGATTAAATTCCCACCTCATGCAACATAGCCGCTGTAGTCGAGTTGGGGCAACCAGCTACCTATACCTAGCTAATAATACACACAGGTCTAGTTATAAAAACAACACAATTAACACACATTATAGGCCGAGTGTAAGAACGAGATGCGAAAATACTTCCCATCCGATTTCAACACTGCAATATGGGGCGATCATAAAATAGTGTTAATCTTTGCTAATATCATTTGCGGTTCGACAACAAGATCACATAAAAGCCGCATTATCTCTGCGCATTGTTCGCCTCACAAGCGACAGATTAAGGACGAGGCAAGAGCGCACAGCAAATCCCTCAAGAGATAACCCGTGCCTAATCTATCGCAACAGCTCCTGCCCGGGCAGGCGCAACAAAGGCCAGTCTGGCGGTTCTATTTCCAGTTTCTCTAATGCTTTAAGTGGTAAATCGTTTCTCGCACTCGCATTACCTATTATCAACTATCGCATTCTGTCGGGGACTACGCAGCATACACTCACGTCATTATAGGTACTCATACATTAACTGTATCGCAAAATAAATAAATGTTTATGCCCTAACTTCTTTAGGTGCGAGGCTAAGTCGGGCTCGCTTAGTTGCGGAAGTTCTAGACTATTTCAGGCCCCGTGACACCACCCTAAATGTGCTACGGAGGGGCCGGGGAGTGCGGCGTGAGTCCCACATATCCCCGCCGTTCGGAGGAACGATGGGAATGCGAAAAAGCATTTTCCCCGGTTTAAAAAAAAGTGTCTTGATGCCACCTTAGTTGTACTTATAAAACAACTAGCGACCCGCCCTCGCTTCGCTTCGGGAAACTAAATATAGCCTATGTTACTCAGTGATAATGTAACCTTCTAATAAAAAAAGAATTATTAAAATCGGTCCAGTATTTTTGAGTTTATTCGTTACATACAAAAATACAAATCTTTCCTCTTTATAATATTAGTGTAGATTAGTGTATGCTATGTAGATAGTGTAGATGACTCGTGAGACTGACCGTCGAAGAAGGTGAGCGCGAAGGCGCCGCTGGCGCGGTGTAGGTCGAGCTCCACGTGGTTGTGCGGCGACGCCGCGCGCGCCACGCGTCTGATAGCCTCCACCAGCACGCCCACCGCCACCACCTCGTTCTCGTAGCTGCCCGCCACCTGTGAGGGCGACGCGACTTCATGCTAGGTTTATACGCGTGCCACGCAGCCCGGTAAGCAGCCTGGCAAGCAGCTCGGCGAGCAGCCCTGCCCTACACTCTGCGCACGCACGTGCACATTCAAACAGACGAACAGCCCGTTCACATGCTTGTGCTTGTGTTTGTGCCCGTTGAATGTCGTATTGAACGCGAGCGTGTAAACGCGGCATCAGCACATGCCGACTAGGAGCTTGGCGTCGAGGGCAATCGACAACTAAGCTGGGGTCAACCTTGTACTTGCTTTTTTCGATTTATAAATAAATAACCCAAGACACATCGCCATCTAGCCCCGAACTAAGCCGAAGATTGTATGTATGATTTGGTATTGAACACGGAATGCCCATTAGGACTATGTAGCGAGTACCTTTTTAGACTACGCAGGAGACCTCTAGAGGTTATCTTGATAAGACTGATTGAATTCTCTTTATCGTCGTACTTATTGACATTGATTAAGGAGAAAGTTTATTGGTTTATAATATCAGAAGCGATGAAGTTTTTGTTTTGATAAGAAACATTATTTTTATTACAAAATTGACACTTTGTAAATAAATATTCCAAAATGCTATAAAATTATATGGACACCTTAATAAACATTCAATTGAGTGTGATAATAGCTTAAAGAGAATATGATGATGTAATGTACCCATCTAGGAGAAAAGCGTGACGATATGTATGAATGTACAACTATTAGGGTATTACCTCAGACACCATGTAGGAAGCTACATTATTTGCATGCAACTATTGGTCTATTGGAGAGTAACGTCCCTCACCTTCGTTCATATAAACACAGCATTTATAAGTGGGATATTGTTTACATAATAAATAACAATAGATGTCAACATCATCATTATCAACGCAATTTATTGTCACTGTGAGTAGGTGACCTTCAGGTAGTAAGCTAATGGATGCGTAGAATTTGAATGGATTGTGTTTCATGAAAAAGGCATCGTAGATAAAAAATTGATATGGGACCAAACAACTATTGAGTTATGTGCAGGTCCGTTAACTAACTAGGCTGGCATGTCCAAATCGTTGGCACTAGTGTCTGAATAAGCGCGCGTCGTGACGTCATACTGCATATCATGACGTAGAGGGAGTCAAAGGCGCTGACGGAGTCCGACAAAAGCAAAGCTCCTAAATTTAGAATAATTGATTGAGACACAAAGAAGATTATTTATTATTTTATTAATTATTATTTTCACCTTAAATATTTTATCTGATTTTATCCGCAACACCGCCCGTGCAGGGAAGGACCTCCACCCTATAGAATACTGCAGTCAAATGACCTCTGGGTCGTGTTTCTGCCGGTGAGTAGGGTTTCCGGAGCTCGTGGGGGGTTAGGGTTGGGCCGGCATGGCGGTGGCAACTGACAAGTAACTGACCAGTTACTTGCCCGTTGTCACAGCGACTTGGGCTTCTCTTTCGCTTTCCATCAGGCGTAGGGAAAAAAAAAAAAAAAAAGAATGTAGAGATGAGAGAGGGGGAGATTACAAGGTAAAGCAGGGCGTTGTGTGTACGCACCCTCGGCCCCATGGTGGTGAGGTTGACGAGGAAGTCGTGCGCGGCCAGCCCGCTGAAGCGCTCGCGCGGCGCGTCGCGCGGCTGCGGCGCGGGCAGCGCGGCGTCCAGCAGCGCCACGCCCGCCAGCGCCGCCGCCGACGCCAGCAGCGCGCCCGCCAGCAGCAGCGGCGACACCGGCGCGCGCTCCAATTTGTTCTCTTTCACGTACACCTGCACCTGCACATACACATACACAATAGGGATGTTTCCGAAGTCAAAATCATTACATTATATTTAGTCCATATTTTTGTACAAAGTAGTTTTTAGTAAAAATATAAAATAACAAAGATACAAGGCATCGAAATTTAGGAGAGGGAGTTTTGGCACACATAATTTTAGCGGGCTATATCATTTTATTTTTGAATAAGCTTAAAGATGAACTACATTTTTCATGGTAACAAGCTTAAACTCATTTAAATAAATAAATATCAGAGAACATCACATAAATAGCTCCCATCCCAAAGTAAGTAGGTACTTAGTAGTAAGCTTAAATACTTGTGTTTTGGGTATCAGAACAACAAAGGTACCACAACTCAGGCACAGAACAAACACAAATGTTCGTCACACAAATGTTTGTCTCGGGTGGGGATCAAACCCAGGACCCTTGGTTTAGAAGGCAGGAGTCACTTCCAATTGAGCCACTGAGCCAGTCCATTGTATGACATAGACTATGTTTTACTATTAGTAATACATGGATCAT
This sequence comes from Conogethes punctiferalis, assembly GCA_031163375.1. NCBI lineage: Eukaryota > Metazoa > Arthropoda > Insecta > Lepidoptera > Crambidae > Conogethes > Conogethes punctiferalis. The sequence goes on from CM062094.1 coordinate 15,854,621, forward strand.
CAATATTTTGTTTAGATTTAGACTAGGATCACCTCATCTCATCCCATGGGTGTTGTAGAAGACAAATAAGGGAATATGAGGAAATGGGTATGGTTTACCTGGGTACAGGTAAAACCTATTGCAGTCACCAGCCCTCCTGCCAAGCATGGTGACTAAGGCCAATCTCCCCCAGAAAAGTTTTGGTCATGCCAAGCCCAATCCATTTTGCTAAATAAAGAACCTACCTACTTTAATTATTTGTAATTTATTTCATACCACAACCCCCAGGTTGGTCCCACTGTGATGTAATGAAATTTGAAAGTTTCTGGTACAAAACACAATGTTGGTTAAATTGAGGTGGCAATCTGATCTGCACGATGTTAGTTTTTTAATTAAGGGTTGCTCTTTTAAGGGAAAGAGATAAAAAAAATATATTATATATTCTTATATTAAAAATAGCATCATTAAATTAGGTATACACTCTGAGCAATAATGCTAAATTTTATTTATTTATATTGTCTTCATCAGTCTTTTGCAGTCCACTGTTGGACAATAGGCCTCTCCAATAGTTCGTCACAACACTTATAAGAGAATCAACCCTACACTCTGACCGAATATTTCCAAGTTTCAAGAAGTTACAATATAATACTTGACTAAATTTGAGGCCCAATGAGGCCTTTAATTTGTGGTTTTTGGAAGGACTTAATTTAAGTGTATTCTATGTTTTCTTCTTCATAAGAATTTGTGTTTTATCATGTTTAATTAAAGATTGCCATTGAGGGTCATGGAACATTTTAGTTAGATTTTTTTTTATTTAACAATCTTGTGTAATAAGTAAAGATATTTACAGATAATTTACATATTATACATAAAATATAAATAGCAATAAAAATCAAATATTTTAGCATTGTTCATTAGTAGTTCAGAAGTAATTATATTGTAAGATTATTTGTATTAATATAGAATAGTTAAAGAAATGTTATTTAGATTTGAAGAAAGAAAATATACATACCATTCTAATTGAAATTCACCCAGCACAGAATTTAATTATAAAAACGTGGGACGAAATAACACCAACAATCATGAACTCCAATCAGAGACTAAATTTTTTTAAATTATGACATTCATTACCTATGTCAAAGGTAATAGATCTGTCAATCTTTTTTTTTTTTGTAATAGCAACCAGCATGGACGTATTTATTTGATACATCCATGGCAACCAGACCTTCAAATAATCTGTGGACCAGACGAAGAAGACCATTCCATAAAACTGGCATGCACATGCGTTTTGATAATATGTTTTCAGAGACTTAATTTACCAATTACAGTTTTTGATAGCCCAAAATAATGTGATAAATTAAATGCAGGATAAAGTTCGACGCGATGAAAAAAATGCAGCAGGTTTTAAGATTGGACTGTTGTTGATTGTGACATCTGTCAGTTTAATGTCATCTGTCATCTGTTGTGTCACGTTTTGTGCGATCTACACGAAACATCTCAAGCAGCTGCAGTGCCATTCTATTACAATTTGTATCAATTTAGATCGAGTCAAAAGGTGAAAATTAGAACCTAACAGTAAACATTAACAACGCGGTCAATCACACATTAGTTTGATACACGCATCGTAGATGCTAACGCCAGAATGGCGAAGTGGATCGGTTACGCAGTCTCCGTGAACTGCGGCGAGCCCCTGGGCTGCTACCAGGGTACAATTCTGGAAGCAGATGGAAACACAATTACCCTTACAAAGGCATTCAGAAACGGCTTCCCTTATCCGAAGGCACAAGTCACTTTAAAGTAAGTAATGGCAAGTAATTGTTTTTGTACCAATTAATCTGTGAAAATAAGCAAAATGTGTGTGGTTGTGCAGTGCCGCTGACATCAAGGACCTAAGGATCATAGAGTCGCGCGCGGAGCCGGCCGAGCAGACGCACAGCACGGTAGCGGTAACAAAAAACAATAAGAAAGGTCCAAGGGCTACTGTCTGTGAAAACTTGCAGGCTAATCCAACTAGTTCAGGTAAATATAGATAACATTTGTTTACTCCAGTCATAAAAGCTTGGGTAGTGTAGTTTTGCAATTGTTATTGTAATACAGTTATTGTTATTGATAGCCCCACACTACTGAGTAAGTTACAGTTCAACATACCAAGCAGAATTCCTCGCCACCCTTGTGGACCGTTCCGTAAGAGACTTTGCAGAACCACAATGGTTTGCGCACAGTATGCAACAGCGACGTCACAGCGCATATGAACAACAACAAGCCTTGTAACTTTAGCGCAAGGGTGTGTCCTACAGTCGAGAGACTTCACTATTTACTCACACAACGAGTACAACACTAAGATGAAGATGAGCACATCGAACTGCAACACATGCGGCCGTCACCGAGTCGACGGCCACCGCAGCAGCCGCGGGCGCAGCATCCTCGACGGGTCACCGCGGCGGAAGATTGCGTTCAACTTCTAATAATTTACTTTGTATTGGCATTCTTTCACTTGATTAGTAATTTTTAATTCTTATCTTAACTACTTACTAACAATTTTACTTTTAACTTTTCTTTTCTCTGGGTTGCCAACATGTACGGGCAAGCCATCGTACATTCGCGTTTTGCTGACACCGCGCCCCATATTGGGCCGCGCGTGATTACTGTTTACGTTATAATATTTTTATTTACTAGTACGTCACCGACTGTCATAGCAGTTACTAATCAAGGAAAGATTGCCATATTTTTTACCTGTACTTAACTATATACAATATACTATTTTACCCCGGCGATCTTTCTTTTTGGCGTACTCACTACTACTACTACTTAACTACTACTACTTAACTACTACTCATGTACGGAGCTTCGTGGTCCACTAAGCGGAGCCCCTACAATAATGGTCCTTCAAGCAACGACTTGGTGAGCTTATTTTCCTTTATTACGTTAGCGAATCGGTTTATCTGGCCTCCCACAAGCGGGTCTCACCAGGTAAATTGAGAAGGCGCAAATAGCGTAACTGAGGGTGTGAGATCACCGAGACGAACCACGACCACGCTCTACGTCTGCCACCGTCTACTACGTGCCAGACCCCCGAGCTACTCAACTACTTCTGCGTGTCATCATTACTTACTTACGTCTGCCACCGTCTACTACGTGCCAGACCCTCGAGCTACTCAACTACTTCTGCGTGTCATTACTTACTTATTTCTACTACTACTACTAACTACTTACCAACTACTATTTACAATGATGAAGCTGCAACAAGAGTGCTTCAACAACATCAAGACCCTATGTGCTAACTATAAAAAGGATGGCCGAGATAGGAAGACTGAGGACTACTTGGTCAAGCGTCTGGAGTCCCTTGAAGTTCAATGGAAAGACTTTCAGACGAGACATGCTACTCTTATGGAAACTACAGAAGATAAGAACATCCACTACTTCACAGAAGATGTTTTCGGAAACCTAAAGGAACTCTATCAATCTACTAAGGAGGATATGGAAGGATTGCTACTAAAAATACGGGAGCAAAAAGCGATAGTTTTTGACATGTCCGGGATGCTGGAAGATGAAGGTGACAAATCTGTAACTGCGTTACTAGAGAAACAGCAGTGTAACTTCAAGGCTCTCGACCGTGTTATGTCTAAGATAGATAAGAATTCTGACTGTGAAAGATGGGAACTAGAAGATCATCTTTCCATACTGAAGGCGAAGTGGGATACTGTGGATAAACAGCACTGGGAATTAGAACCCCTACTCAATGGGTCTAATTTCAAATACTACAACATGTTTGTTGCCATGGAAGGGAAGTACGACGAGATGAGGCGATTTCTTAACTCTAAGATCTGGTCAACATCTCATTATGAAAAATCGGCGCCAAAGATGGAGGTCCCCGAGTTCTCAGGCAACTACGTCCAGTGGATATCCTTCAAGGATCTTTTCAAAGAAGCTATCCACAACAACCCTATGATCAATAAGGCGCAAAAGATGCAGCATCTGAAGACGAGGTTGCGAGGTGAGGCGGAGAGATTAGTACAGCATCTGAGCATAAGTGCCGATAGCTATCAGTCGTGCTGGGACATACTGACTCAGCGTTATGACAATCGGCGACTACAGTTTACATCTTTCATCAACACCATGCTGAACTTGCCAGTCATCCAACAACCTGACAGCCACAACCTGAAGAAGATGCATGACGTCATCACAGAGTGTCTTAACGGCCTTGCGAACATCGGTATAGATACAACTACTTGGGATCCACTCATCGTACACCTCATGTCACTGAAACTCGACTCTACTACTTACACTGACCACATGAAAGAGCTCCAAGATCACCGCGAGTTACAACCACTCAGCGATTTTTTATACTTTCTTGAGAGCAAGTTTATGGCCTACGAAACTATGAAGAACGCTAAGAAAGAAGTACCTAACATCCCGAAGACAGCCTTCCTGAAACCTAACTACAAGTCATATCCTGCGAAAAGAAATTATTACGAGCCGAAGAAAACTTATTACACTACTTATGGTCAGTGCCCAAACTGCGGTGAAGGTCATGTGCTGATGCAATGTCCAAAGTTCATCGATATGCACACCGCACAACGAAACGATACTGTGGCAAAATTGCATTTGTGCAAAAACTGTTTGTATAGCCACGGAAACGGCAAATGTACGTCAACAAAGACATGCAAGGAATGTAATATGAGACATCATACACTATTGCACAACTATACGAAGCCTAACTTACCTACTGGATCTAACTACGCTAAAGATACAACTAACCTACGACCTTCAACTTCTGCTGAACCATGCTCCAATCACTTGGCTACTGATGAGATGGAGATCTTACTGCCTACTGCACTGATTCAGATAACATCTGCCAATGGGACTCAGGTCAAGCTCAGAGCCTTGCTTGATCAAGGCAGCCAGGTGAACCTGATCACTGATAAGGCAGCTCAACTGCTTCGACTGCCTAGGAGCAAACTAAACGCAACTATTTCTGGAGTGGGAAGCGTATCCGGAGACTGCAAGGGACGTCTTCAACTCAACTGCCAATCTATACACTCTGACTACTCATTCGTCACTGAAGCACTAGTAATGAAGAAACTTACAAATAACTTACCTAACTCTACGTTTGAAAAGGCTAGCTGGCCACACTTAGAGAACTTGAAACTTGCTGATCCTGAATTCAACCTGTCGCCCTTACTCCTAGGGGCCGACGTGTACTCCGATATCCTACTTGACGGGGTGCTCAAAGGCAGTAAACAATCCCCTATTGCGCAACAGACTCAATTGGGATGGATTTTATGTGGGAAGCTGAAGACTCTGAACTGTCACGTGACTCTCGTCGACTTAAACGAAATCACTAAATACTGGGAGAGCGAAGACATCGTTAGAGATGAGAAGGACATAAAGGAGGGCGACATTGTGCTGAACAAGGACAACAACTTACCGCCTGGAAAATGGGCCATGGGACGAGTCATAGAAACTCACCCCGGAGGTGATGGTCATGTACGAGCCACTACGATCAAAACGCAAACTGGCACCATCAAGCGTCCCATAGTCAAATTGTCACCACTACCACTAGAAAAGAAAGAACGAAGAGATGTGGAAAGAAAACTATTTCTACATTATTTACTACACTGATAACAATGTCATGCTTGGTTACTGGAACATATGGTGCGGGCGGCGGCTTATCGCCGAGCGCTCACATTACAAGCCTTGAACCCGAGCGACCTATTTACTATGACACTATTGGCAAGATGCAAATGATACACGACGAGTGAATATTATTTATGTACTACAACTTAATTACCTGGACTAATATACAGAAAATTTAAACTTATTTACACGGACTTAATGAACTATGCGAAAAAACGGATCCAAGATATTGCGAAACTACTTAACTATTACAACTAAATCGGCATCTGAAGAAGATGTGAAGCTGTGCAACCAACTGAAACCAGGCATCTTCATCTGTTACAAAAATCTGCCAGTGTTCAATTTACACAACAATCGGGCTCCCTGTGAGGCTAAACTATTGAGTTATCGGTCCGATGCGCCGTGTGACGTCAAGGCGACACCAGGCAGTGACGTGTGGATCGCGTTACACTCGCCGAACAGCTGGCTGGCGATTTGTTGCGGAGCTTGCACTTTGCGCACAGTATGCAACAGCGACGTCACAGCGCATATGAACAACAACAAGCCTTGTAACTTTAGCGCAAGGGTGTGTCCTACAGTCGAGAGACTTCACTATTTACTCACACAACGAGTACAACACTAAGATGAAGATGAGCACATCGAACTGCAACACATGCGGCCGTCACCGAGTCGACGGCCACCGCAGCAGCCGCGGGCGCAGCATCCTCGACGGGTCACCGCGGCGGAAGATTGCGTTCAACTTCTAATAATTTACTTTGTATTGGCATTCTTTCACTTGATTAGTAATTTTTAATTCTTATCTTAACTACTTACTAACAATTTTACTTTTAACTTTTCTTTTCTCTGGGTTGCCAACATGTACGGGCAAGCCATCGTACATTCGCGTTTTGCTGACACCGCGCCCCATATTGGGCCGCGCGTGATTACTGTTTACGTTATAATATTTTTATTTACTAGTACGTCACCGACTGTCATAGCAGTTACTAATCAAGGAAAGATTGCCATATTTTTTACCTGTACTTAACTATATACAATATACTATTTTACCCCGGCGATCTTTCTCTTTGGCGTACTCACTACTACTACTTAACTACTACTCATGTACGGAGCTTCGTGGTCAACTAAGCGGAGCCCCTACACATTTGTTTACTCCAGTCATAAAAGCTCGGGTAGTGTAGTTTTGCAATTGTTATTGTAATACAGTTATTGTTATTGATAGCCCCACACTACTGAGTAAGTTACAGTTCAACATACCAAGCAGAATTCCTCGCCACCCTTGTGGACCGTTCCGTAAGAGACTTTGCAGAACCACAATGGGTCGAAATTCACCAGTTGTCCGTCTGTCTCGCATGTATAACGACCTAGCTGGTAGAAGGCCCGGGCTCGATATACACTCCCAATCACTTAAGAAGTTTCTGTGTTCACTAAGAGAATTTGACGAACCTTTAAATGCTTAGTTAAGTTTTTTTTATTCATTTAAATATAATCTATTAGTTGTTTTTCAATTCTGTTTTTTTTTTTCTTCATCAGTATTGTTTAATTTGCATGCTGTAATTACCAAGACCATTATTATGTGCTTACCGTAGTTTACTTATGCTGTATCTTATGTTGGTAATTCAATAAATAAATAAATACAGGCAGTCAGCCGAGCGGGAGTGCAGTCGGGGGCGGGGGCGGCGGCGGTGGTGGAGGCGTCGGCGGCGGCAAGTGCCAGAGCGCGCGCGGGCCGGGCCCCAGCGGCGCCGGGCCCTCGCGCAGCAAGCCCATCGACATACAGGGCAACCGCGGCAAGAACAATAACACACATGCAGGTTGGTCAATCAAACACTTCCCATGTAGCAGATGTGACTGATGATGTAATCATTTGTTACATATGTGTGCAACTGTTTCAGGGAGCTACGGTAACACGGGCTCCACGCCGAAGGGCCGCGGCGGGGGTGGCGGCAGTGGCCAGGGGGGAGGGTATGAATGATGGTTGATAATACTCATACTATAGTGTTAAAACTAACTTTCTTCATAACTTAGCTACTGATAAGAATTTTTGTAATCCAATAAATATTGTTATGTTGCTGGTCAACTGAATAATAATTGTCAAAGTATGATTTTATTGAATACACTGACAATTATTCAGATTGATGTCATAATCCTTGCAAGTACATTATGTTACCTACTTATTATTCCATATTTTTAAATTAGTTACTTTCATGGGAATGGCAGTTGTGCAAGAGGAGGGCCTTAGGTCCACAGTCCCCATGATTGTGGTGAGAGGGCAGGCCTACAAGCAAGCGTGTGGCGCAGGTACGAGAAGGCGCGGCGGCGCAACGAGGCGTGCTTCGGCGACGCGGCCGAGCCCGCGCTGGACGACGACTTCGACTTCGAGGGCAACCTGGCGCTGTTCGACAAGCGCGCGCTGTGGGAGCGCATGCGCAACTCCAAGCCCGACCTCGTGCGCCAGGCCGACGAGGTGAGAGTCGTCGCGAGAGAGAAAGCCTCTCTTTCACATGACGCAGTGTTAAATACAGAGTGTAGTGTGCGAGCTGATAGCAGGGTGCCATACCTATCGATTTAACCCCTATACGGTATGATTTTTTTGTAATTTTCAAGAAATTGTGTAATTTTCATACCTACTTCGTAATTATTCTTTCAACACTTTCTTATTTATTTATTTATTTAAACTTTATTGCACAAAATGGTACAAAAGGCGAACTTAATGCTAGGAGCATTCTCTACCAGTCAACCCTTGGGTCATGCAGAGAGCAGATTTGTTGTGCGGTGAGTGTACAAATGGAAACACAATAAAAGAAAATACGTTATTTCTTGTCTCATTAATAAAAAATAAAGAAAAAAACCTTTTAATTATTCTACAAAAAATCGAAAAACATACTCGTACATGGGGTTTAAATCGATAGGTATGGCAGTATGCGATCAGCTCACACCTTAGAATAAACAGTCTGTATATCGGGCGGCGGGCGGTATGTCGACAGGCGGGCAAGCTGCGGCACGACGAGAACGTGCTCGGCGGCGGCGCGGCGGACAGCGCGCGGCGCGGCATCCGCGTGCCGGACGAGCTGCGCGGGCCCTTCGACTACGTGACGGACGACGCGGCCGTCGTGCCCGCCGCCGTGCCGCAGCTGCGCCGCCAGCTGTGGGACGGGCTCGAGCGCATGGGGCTGGGCGAGTGCGCGCGCACGCTGCTGGCGCGCGGCGCGGCCGACGTGTGCCTGCGCCTCGTGGGCGGCGGCCGGCGCCTCGAGCCGCGCAACGCGCACCAGGCGCCCGCCGCCGTGCTGCTGGCCGCGCCGCACCGCGCCGGCGCCGCGGGGCTGCGCTGTCTGCGGCTTGCTGGCCTCGCACGGCGCGCGCGTGGCGCTGCACCTGAGCGGTGAGTGACGCGTGCGGCTGCGCCTGAGTGACGCGTGCGCCTGCGCCTGAGTGACGCGTGCGCCTGCGCCTGAGTGCCTGAGTGACACGTGCGCCTGCGCCGCGAGCCGCCAACGCGCACCAGGCGCCCGCCGCCGTGCTGCTGGCCGCGCCGCACCGCGCCGGCGCCGCGGGGCTGCGCTGTCTGCGGCTGCTGGCCTCGCACGGCGCGCGCGTGGCGCTGCACCTGAGCGGTGAGTGACGCGTGCGGCTGCGCCTGAGTGACGCGTGCGCCTGCGCCTGAGTGACGCGTGCGCCTGCGCCTGAGTGACACGTGCGCCTGCGCCGCGAGCCGCCAACGCGCACCAGGCGCCCGCCGCCGTGCTGCTGGCCGCGCCGCACCGCGCCGGCGCCGCGGGGCTGCGCTGTCTGCGGCTGCTGGCCTCGCACGGCGCGCGCGTGGCGCTGCACCTGAGCGGTGAGTGACGCGTGCGGCTGCGCCTGAGTGACGCGTGCGCCTGCGCCGCGAGCCGCCAACGCGCACCAGGCGCCCGCCGCCGTGCTGCTGGCCGCGCCGCACCGCGCCGGCGCCGCGGGGCTGCGCTGTCTGCGGCTGCTGGCCTCGCACGGCGCGCGCGTGGCGCTGCACCTGAGCGGTGAGTGACGCGTGCGGCTGCGCCTGAGTGACGCGTGCGCCTGCGCCGCGAGCCGCCAACGCGCACCAGGCGCCCGCCGCCGTGCTGCTGGCCGCGCCGCACCGCGCCGGCGCCGCGGGGGCTGCGCTGTCTGCGGCTGCTGGCCTCGCACGGCGCGCGCGTGGCGCTGCACCTGAGCGGTGAGTGACGCGTGCGCCTGCGCCTGAGTGACACGTGCGCCTGCGCCTGAGTGACGCGTGCGCCTGCGCCTGAGTGACACGTGCGCCTGCGCCGCGAGCCGCCAATGCGCACCAGGCGCCCGCCGCCGTGCTGCTGGCCTCGCACGGCGCGCGCGTGGCGCTGCACCTGAGCGGTTGGTGTCGGTCACAGCAGGCTGGGTCACGTCCTCTCCGTCCACATTTGTCATCATCAATAATTCCCAAGAGGCATCATGAAATATGTTGTCAATATTGTCTGCTTTTAATAAATTAACATCTATCATTCACACTGTCACACTACAGGTGAGTAGCATAGGTCTCAAGATGCTTCCTTGAGGAACCTCATAATAGGTCGAAATTAACTTACTCATGATATCATTTACTCTGACGCATTAATTACAATTTGTCAGGTAAGTCCGAAGCCAATTCTGCGCCGTTTCGCGGATGTCACATTTCTTAAATTTATTGAGAATAATAGGGACTGAGACGGTATCGAATGCCTGGGCCAGTACTATAAGTGCGCTATGTGTTCAGGCGACGACACGCCGTGCGCGTCGGCCGCGGGCGAGCTGAGCGCGCTGGCGCTGTGCGGCGTGCGGCCCGCGCCGCTGGACGCGCTGCCCAGCGCCGACCTGGTGCTGCTGGCGCTGCACGACGAGCAGGAGCCGCCGCCGCCGCCGGGCCAGCACGCGCCCGCGCTGGCCTGGGCCCGCGCCGCGCGCGCCGCCTGCGTCGCCATCGAGCCGCCCGCCGCCGGGTGAGCACACACACACACACACACACACACACACACACACACGACGAGCAGGAGCCGCCGCCGCCGCCGGGCCAGCACGCGCCCGCGCTGGCCTGGGCCCGCGCCGCGCGCGCCGCCTGCGTCGCCATCGAGCCGCCCGCCGCCGGGTGAGCACACACACACACACACACACACGCACACACACACACGCACGCACACACGACGAGCAGGAGCCGCCGCCGCCGCCGGGCCAGCACGCGCCCGCGCTGGCCTGGGCCCGCGCCGCGCGCGCCGCCTGCGTCGCCATCGAGCCGCCCGCCGCCGGGTGAGCACACACACACACACACGCACACACACACACACACACACACACACACACACACACGACGAGCAGGAGCCGCCGCCGCCGCCGGGCCAGCACGCGCCCGCGCTGGCCTGGGCCCGCGCCGCGCGCGCCGCCTGCGTCGCCATCGAGCCGCCCGCCGCCGGGTGAGCACAACACGCACACACACGCACACACACACACACACACACACACACACACACACACGACGAGCAGAATTACATGTCATAACAGAAAGAACGCTAATTGTAAACTGGACCGATCGAGAATTGGATAATCGGATATGTAGCGAGTGGTGCTGGTGATGCGCAGATGGAGCGTGAACGGCGGGTCGGTGCGCTGCCGCGCGTCGGTGTCGGCGCTGCTGCCGGCGGCGCTGGACGCGTCGCTGGGCCGCGCGTACCTGGCCGACGCCGCGCCGCCGCCGCCGCTGTTCCGCGAGCTGCGCGTGGCCTACCGCCCGCCCTTCGGCGCCGCCGCCGTGCTGGCGCTGCACCAGGCCGACGCCAACGACCTCGACGCGCCCGCCGTCTAACTGTGACGAGCCGCCTAGGTACGTGTACCGCGTGGCCTACCGCCCGCCCTTCGGCGCCGCCGCCGTGCTGGCGCTGCACCAGGCCGACGCCAACGACCTCGACGCGCCCGCCGTCTAACTGTGACGAGCCGCCTAGGTACGTGTACCGCGTGGCCTACCGCCCGCCCTTCGGCGCCGCCGCCGTGCTGGCGCTGCACCAGGCCGACGCCAACGACCTCGACGCGCCCGCCGTCTAACTGTGACGAGCCGCCTAGGTACGTGTACCGCGTGGCCTACCGCCCGCCCTTCGGCGCCGCCGCCGTGCTGGCGCTGCACCAGGCCGACGCCAACGACCTCGACGCGCCCGCCGTCTAACTGTGACGAGCCGCCTAGGTACGTGTACCGCGTGGCCTACCGCCCGCCCTTCGGCGCCGCCGCCGTGCTGGCGCTGCACCAGGCCGACGCCAACGACCTCGACGCGCCCGCCGTCTAACTGTGACGAGCCGCCTAGGTACGTGTACCGCGTGGCCTACCGCCCGCCCTTCGGCGCCGCCGCCGTGCTGGCGCTGCACCAGGCCGACGCCAACGACCTCGACGCGCCCGCCGTCTAACTGTGACGAGCCGCCTAGGTACGTCACAATACTTTACGGCACTTCGAGGAGTGAGAGCCTTCAGCTCCCCAAACAGCCCGGTGATGATAGCCAACGCGAACTTGACTATTATCATAGTCATTTAGGAAGAAGAAAATCACTTTCATCTTACACGTGGCGGGGGCGGGCGGGCTTGAAACGGCATCTCAGCAGGTCTTCAGAGTGAGGGCGACAGACGCGGTGGGTTTGTGCCTGTCGACTTAACATTTGGACCTCACGACCGCTTACCATCAGGTGGAGTGAGGTCAACCTGAACGCCTTCGACCGGAACGGGATGACCTCACTCCACCTGATGGTAAGCGGTCGTGAGGTCCCAATGTTAGGTCAGCAGGCATAATATGACAAACCCACCGCGCCTGTCGCTCTCACCCTGATGACCCACTGAGGACGTTTCACGCCCCGCCTAAAGAACCCTGGATTGTAAGAACTTGGCCTTTTCTCGTCCCAATCACACTAAGCATTATTGTAGGTGCGGCGCCGGATGAGCGCCGGCCAGCGGCTTCGTGCGGCGGGCATCGAACTCGACTTCGATCGACACGAATCAACAGATTGCTCCACAACGTACTTTTGGGGTCTCCTGTTACATCCATGTTTTATTATTTCTGACAAAACACGCTCCTTCATCGGATCTTCGATCGAAGTTCCATTCCGGCGCGTCGAAACTTAAAGTTTACCTGTACGTATGTTTGTACGTACAAACGACCTGAGGTGATTTAGATTTGTCACTAATGTTTATGTGTAGAGACGTCGGCATCCTTCTCTGGTAAGGTTGGCTGGTTTCCTTTTTATAAAATGACGAACTATTTGATTTGCAGCTCTTTCTATGCGATTAAAGCCACTATGTGGGTTTACACCGTTCAACGAATCATGTTGTAAAAAATTACAAACCTCTCGTGTTTTAGAGTATAGGTTATAGAGATTGATATTGCATTTATTTGTCTCTCGCTAGACACAAGAGAACAAAAGAAGCGAGATTATTTACAGTAGCATTATAAAAAGGTACAAGATGCATTTTTATACTTAAAAATAATGTAAATCACTGAGCGAGTATCGCGTAAAAATTTAATGCTCTTTGCTAAGTAGGTACGCACGATGGATAAGCTGCAGATGCTAAGGATCTCATAATGTATTTTTGTATTCGTACTTGGAAGTTCTGCTCGTTATGGTAAAGCAATGATGATGACGCTCTGAGGCCGGGGCCTCTCTAGCGGCGGGCGAGGGGCGGCGCTGAACAAAATAGACTAGGTTAGCCTCACTCGCTGCGTTCGTTTAAATATGTGGCCAGCCCCAGAATACAACCTATTTTATATACGTAACTTAGTAATAGCTATTTTTAGGGTTCCGTAGCCAAAATGGCAAAAACGGGACCCTTATAGATTCGTCATGTCTGTCTGTCTGTCTGTCCGTCCGTATGTCACAGCCAGTTTATTCTGAAACTATAAGAGCTACATTATTGAAATTTGGTACGTAGATGTATTCTGTGAACCGCATTAAGATGTGAGAATAAAATCAGAAAAAAATCCAAAATTTTTGGGGTTCCCCATACATAGAACTGAAACTCAAAATTTTTTTTTTCATCAAACCTATACGTGTGGGGTATCTATGGATAGGTATTTGAAAATGATGTTGAGGTTTCTAACAACATTTTTTTCTAAACTGAATAGTTTGCGCGAGAGGCTCTTCCAAAGTGGTAAAATGTGTGTCCCCCCCCCGTAACTTCTAAAATATGAGCATGACAAAACTGAAAAAAATATATGATGTGTATTACTATAAAAACTACTAACGAAATTTGGTTTGAATGAAATCTAGACAGTAGTTTTTTTTTAAACGTCGTAAATCAAATTACCTAATTTTTTCATTCAATCAGTGGTACGGAACCCTACGTGCGCGAGTCCGACTCGCACTTGGCCGGTTTTTTTTATTCAGATGTGGATGATGAACATGTTCTATTTCTATGTACCAACTTACAGTACCTAACCTCAAAAGAGTGAGCATAAAGTAAATATCATCTTAAACCAATGGTATTTTTGCATTCGTTACATTTTGAATGCAACTGCCTATGTTAGGTACATGGGATATTTGACAAATCAAATTAAAGCATGCCAGTTTTATTTTATAGGATTCGTTTCCAAATATATTATTTGAAGTGTCAAAACACCCAGTTTTATTCGTAACCACGACGGTACGCCTTACGGCCTGCGTTGCGGCTGGGGCTGGCCCGCCTCAGGCCAGCGCGATAGTTCCGCTCAGGAGTATATTTTGTTAAGAATTCTACAGTGGACTATATTTTTGTATGGTAAAGCACAACGCATCCGTAACCTTGTGATCACCGGCGGCCTCGGCGTCGGCGCGGCTCAAAACGTCTCCCGGGATGACTGAAATGTATAATGAAATACCTTTGAACAAATGTGTGAATAAAATCGAACAAGATTGTGTAGTAAATCCCTGTGATAGTGGCATTAGAGAACATACATTATTTTTCCATATAGCGAATTAAAAACAGTCCCCAATAGATAGCTATTGGGGCCAATAAGCAATGATGACAATAAGCTATAGAGATTATTGTTATATTCAACTCGTGACTTAGCTTTTAAACTGTTTACGCAAACGCCGAGGCCGCGGGCGCGGAGCTGTGTAGTTTTAACGTTCCTAATGATGTATGAATTTGTGACATGTCCATGTGATGATCGGTTAAAGATAACGATGAATGTAAATAAAATGAAGTATAATTTTCAATGAACTTGAATAAAATGTTGGAATAGATGTTTGTCGTCTCATTGTACCTACCTACATGCATAATGTAGTTTATTTATTTGTAGAAATGTTGGTTGTAAGGTTAGGAAAAAAATAGACATAATAAGGTCCATCAATTTATTTTAAAAATAAAATAGACTTAGAATCCAAAAAAGCATTTCCACGGCGTTAGTTCAGATAACAGAACAACAACAAACAAACCGTCATGAACGCGCCGCGGCGGCCGCCGGCGCACGCGCACGTGCACGCACGCACGCCCACGTACACGCACGCACGCGCACGTACACGCACGCACGCCCACGTACACGCACGCACGCCCACGTACACGCACGCACGCGCACGTACACGCACGCACGCGCACGTACACGCACGCACGCCCACGTACACGCACGCACGCGCACGTACACGCACGCACGCCGCGGCGGCCCGCCCGGCCTAGGAACACCATTGAACGTTGTGCGATAGGTTACTGGAGTTTGGGGCCGGTCCCGCTGCTACACACCGACGAGGATGTTTTGGCCGATTTCGGGACTAACTCCGCTCCTTATTCGAACTGTCACTTTGACATTCTTGTTTCATGCTAACCACCTCATGTCGGTCACTCACGAGCTAAAACATCCTTATCGTTCTGTACAGGGATTCTGTAACATTATAAATACATTGACTCACTTTCACACGCACTTACACCTAAGTTACCACAATTCTCAATTACACAACTGTTACTTGTGCGTTTTCGTAGACATCAATAAATACACTAAATACGATTGTGCTGAAATTACAAGGTTATAGTACAGTTTCACCACTTGTTAAAGTCCCTGATAGATATCGTACAAATAGCATTGAAATCTGTCTGGATATGTTACAGTACATTTAGGGCTTACCAACATGTGAGGTGAAATTAAATAATATAACCGCAGGTACAGTGAAACGTTACAGAATCCCCTTGCCTGGCGACAGCCGACCGACGAGCGCACCCTCGGGCTGCGGCGACCCCGGCTAACGGATTTGGACTGGCCTTAATATGTAACAACGTAATATGTATAGGTTTTAAAAATCTAATATTGCAAGTTAACCTTATCTATGGATTATCTCAACCAAATTCCGTTAAACAGAGTCCATTACAACTGTTTCCCTGCCTGTGCGCGCCCAGCGCGGCTGAGAGCTCCCGCGGTTTCGTACCACCATAGCATGACGGTACATCGCCGAATTATAATTTATAACTTCTGTTTATTGTTTTTACAGTCTTTTGACGTTAGTTTGAAAAATACCAGGGCGCTTTTTATCTGCCCTTATCTAGTATACATTTAGTAGAATATAAATGATTTTATTACATTGGTAAATTCGAGGACAGTAGTAAAAATGAATTGGCAATGTTATTTGGCCAATTGAAACCGACTGAGGCGCCCCGCGACGGGCGGGCCGCCACTAATTCATATACTTATTATTTATAAATGTATCTCAAACATTCGTCTATTGGCTCCCTCCGCCTCGCCCTGCGGCCGCGCGGACCAACGCTACAGGTAGATGGCACTCGATCAGACTTCCATATAAAACTTTCAAGGAAATTCAATAATTGAAATGAATCAAACGGCCCAGGACAAGGCGGCGCTCCTAGCTACGATCGATTACACAACTCATGTACATATATATATATAATCAATTAATGTAAGTAATAATAAAGAATGTGCGGAAGACTCGTAACACATATCGTATAAGGAAAATATCGCAGTAATTAGTTCAATAAACGTCCAAACACCCACTCCCGAGATTAGCACATCACACTGGTAACGACAACGTCATAATATTATTACAAATAATTTCACTAATAGAGAACAACGACAGCGGGTAGGTACAAAAGCACAAACTACGCGCTCGGCCGCGCGACGCGACGCGACGCGCCTCCGCGGGTCAACTATACCTACTATAAAACTGTGTAAAAAATAGATTAAAAATTGATATAAAAATTATTTTGAAAGTGGACACTACAAATAGAAGTTTCTGGTATAAAATGTACAAGGGAGTCACGAGAATAGATAATTTAATTGCTTCTTAACAGGGCGTAAAGGGGTAGCGAGCGTATACGCATCCACAAGAAAATATTCACTTTAGTGTATGTATAATATAGAGTTGGGTACAGCGGCGCGAGTCACGACACGACACGACACACGACACCTTACCGATAACATTCCCACGGAGTATCACTTACTACAACTAGGGCGCGGCCGCCGCCACAGCCGTACGCTGTCGCGACACACACACGGGGCACCGGTCGCTCAAGGTGCCGACCCGATCGTCGATCGATGGAAGGATCAATTGGTCGGTCGTCTTGCGAGGTCTTCATTGAAGGCCTCGCGTACATTCGATCGGAGGATCTTTTCCATAATTAAATTGGTCGACGACGATCGATAAATAACCAAAGGCATACGCTGGGCTACACAGCGCCATCTAGTCCCAAACTAAGCCAAAGTTTGTACCATGGGGAATAAACCACTTATAAACTGACTAGTTTCTTTCGCACTGGACGTCGACCAATTGATTCTTCCATATCAAGCGATCGTTCGTTGTGCTAACATCCTTAAATGCAACTTCGAGAATCTCAACAATATTGAATTTCATCGTTTGTATACCTGTGTTAGGACCTACATCCATTATAAAAGTCGCATGTGATGTGTGCGACCAAAGCGTTTGTTGGTCTGCGGCGGCGGGCGCTGCGGCCACCCATCCGGCGGCGGAGGCTGAGGTAGTCGAGTGAGGCCTCGCCGCTGACTTGCGCCCGCGCGGACGGACTCGACCGACGAACTAATTTTTATTTAGTACTACCTACGAGTAAGCCGTACCAAATGACGATAGAACAGCGATTTCAAATCATTGCAACGTCAAATCGTCTCATACTCATTGAGAAGCGCTCGACTTTGACAACGATGCACACGTACCGCTCAACTTCAAATAAATTACGAGAAAATTAGAAGAAAGTATAGTCGGCGTCAGTAAACCGTTCTGACATGTTCAAATGTTGTCGTGCACAATAGTGCAAGATTGAGTCACGCATTTAACGCACACTGAGCCGTGCTATTTAGACATATCTGTCTGTTGCGCCGTTCACTCGTAAACTGATTTATCAATATCAGTTGTCGCAATAAACAATCAAACTAAAATACTTAATTCATAGTTTTAACGTCAAAGTGTAAAGTGAATAAATCCTTTGACCGCCAAAACATGAGACAATAGAAATTCTGTTGTCAAGCGTTCAACGAGTTATATCAGTTCCTTCCACCAAACCATGATCCCGTCGGTCGGTCCGCCGCAGTCGGGCGGCCTCGGCGCCTCACTCTCTCGAGTTATTCACTAACTAATAATACTAAAACGAAAAACTATTTATGCTTTTCCTTTGGAATAAATACGGACGCGCGGTCGACACCGCGCCACAGCTGCGCCGCGGTGGAGCGGGACAGAGCATACGTTTGTATTGCGCTGTCTCACTCGGACGCTGCCGTCCGATTGGCGCAGAAGCGAATAAGGGTTTTATGAAAAAAATATGCACCACATTACGCATCAGGTCCAACTGTTGCGTGATTGGTCCATTTTGACACGCCACTGACGTTTACATAGCACTTGACCAATGGCGTGATAGCCGAGCCGCGGGCTACATAACGCCATCTACCAGGCATTTCATTTTGATACACCCTCATTAAACCCCATATACGCGCTATGAATATTATGATGTCTTGATAAGAAATTATTAAGGCTCGAATGAATGTTCTTATAATATATTTTTTTTAAGTTTGCGTCGACGGGGAGAGGGCGATAGATAATTCCCCCGTTCGGCCGCGGATAAACCTCAGGCAGACTAGCTGCTGAATATAGCTACCTATAGCACTCATTCTTGCGTTTTATTAAATCCATCGAGTTTCCTTTAACTCAATCGTTGTCTTGATAACTTTGATTAATAAAAACCAATAAAAAGTAAATAATACCATCAAACAATAGTCGCATTACTGCACATCATAATACGCATAGCGGAGTACATTCTTAAACTGATAATAATGCATGCGATTAAGTAAATGTAGTAAGGTCTATTTTTGCACAGCACTGATGGTCGAGCGCTCGGGCGGCGCCGGCCGCGGCTACATAGTTACGAACGATAACATTGTAAAGACTCGTATAAAAATTTGATTCTATGGATATTACACTATTATTATGAAAATATCTCAACGCGGGTTGATATGAACGCACGCGCGCGCTACGACACGAGAGATATTAAATATAAATATGATATTTCCATTGTATTATCTAGGTAGTCAATGTACCAACGGTAAGTCGTTAATAAAGCGACGGAGAGGGTACGGCTCAGTGGTCCGTTGAAACACACTCGTACTGATGCTCAGTAAGGCTAAGCGTACGGTGAGACGCGGGCGCAGCACAGAGCAGATTTTGTAAGACTGAACATCCGATACCTACGTGCGTAGATGCGTCTGTCATATAAGGCTGCGTCAACTGCCCTGTCCAGCTCTGCGCTGCCTGTGTTTCAGCATACGCTCAGCCAAAATCCGGTCAGAGGAATGTGCGTCTCACACCGAACGCAATAGAGGGCGGCACGATAGCGACCTTCACTCCGCGACGCGACGTCACCCGGGACATCTCCGTCCGCCGAGGTAAAAACTATTTAAAAATGTATCGATTACAGACACGGTTCACGCTTAGATCGATCGGTGAGTTCACGTCTCTATGTAAATGTAAAACACTTCAAAAAATCACGTCGCAGGTTCACTACACTTCCTTGTCCTTCTCGCGGCCGTTGGGCAGGCGGTCGCCGGCGGCGTCGAGGAGCGGCCGCTTGTCCGCGGCGGCGCCGTCGTGGGTGTCCGCGGGACCGACGTGGGTGTCCGCGGGACCGACGTGGGTGTCCGCGGGACCGACGTGGGTGTCCGCGGGACCGACATGGTTGTCCGCGGGCCCGAGGTGGTTCCCCGCAGTGTCGGCGGAGGGCTTCACTCGCACGTCGCTGCGCCGCTCGAGGCCCAGCGCGTGGCTGCCGACGGCGCGGCGGATGAGCGCGTGCGTGCGCTCGCGCAGCCGCAGCAGCTCGTCCTGCACACGTTCGGTGATCGCTATGCGCGTCTCCTCCTCGCTCGCGTTTGATTTTCTTAACCTGGAAGCGGTGGGATTTATGTTAAACAAAGTTGAAGTACCTGATTCCCACCTGCCTCCGAGGAGGCGGACTTAAGTGGATAATAAAGTAAATACTGAATCACAATAAAAATTTAAATAAAATGTCACTCGATAATAAAATGATATACAGTCTCGAAACTATAAAAACTAAAAATTATTTCAGATACATTACATTTTTTCATAAATTTAATATCCATACTATGTACGTTTGTTTTGAATTCTGTTCTCCCTTAAGATTTTATAGGCTATTTTGAAAAAATTGTCTCTGTTTTAGCAAATCAATAATTAGATTAGAACTTCTCTCCAACTTTCCAATACATAACTTGATCAGGTAAGGTCTCACAGGTTTGTACAAGGGTTATCTATGATTTGGTTGATTTTATGGGCTGTAATACAAAATAGGTGATTTTATCGCTTATAGCGATGTGTTCACGATTTCAGACAACCTTTGGGTAAAGCCGGGGCCACACATTGGTGCTGTTTGCACCAACGTAACGTTTTGCACCCAATGTGTGTATCGGTACTTTGACACAATGAAGACATTGAGCGTCTTAGTTTTGGTCATTGGACAGTGATTGGACACAAAGTTGAATCCAAAGTGTGGCCCCGGCATAAAGGATAACTAAAAAAAAAGGGTAAGGTGCTAATTGATGAATTAAAACTATATAAAGTAAGGTATAAAGTAGACCTATTTGCAAAACAGCAGCGGAACGAGCCCCACAGCAATTTCGACTGTTCGCTAGCTCTGTATACGGTATAACACACTGACCTATCTAAGAGGTGGTCGATCTGTATCGGCTCGCCCACGTTGAGGAACACCTGCTTGCGGAACTTGAGCAGGTAGGGCTCCTGGTTGGGCAGCACGCGGTCCAGGCCCTCGTGCCACACCGGCACGATGAGCGGCGCCGCGCCGCACGCCGCCACCAGCCGCCCCACGCCCCACTTGAAGCGGATGTGCTCCTTGTCCACGTTGACGCGGCCCTCGGGGAAGATGTGCACCCACTCGCCCGCCGCCAGCCGCTCCACGCAGAAGTCTATCGCGGGCTGGAAGCGACAACGCACTAACGCACTGCATTCGACCAAAGCTCCAAATATGTTTATCCATATAATAATAATATGTTGGTTAAAAAGAAAGCGAAAATTTTAAACACCATTAAGAAACGTAAATAATGCAGGTAAACGACCACCAGGAAGAAGACGCACCTCATGGCTCGACAATCTCCGGACATGGTTCGATCTGAGTACGAGATCCTTATTCCGTGCTGCTGTTTTAAAATTTAGGTTGGCCCTAATGATAGCCGACCTCCGGTAGGAGATAGCAATTTAAGAAGAAGATATGGGATGTAAGGGAGCGGCCTACCATCTTTTCGCTCCAACCGCCAGCAGCAGCGTCACCGGGGCGGGAAACTACGCCCTGCGATCGCCAACCCACCTGCCCAGCGTGGCGATTATGGGTCTATCCTCCAGATGTTTTCCCTAAGTGGCGAACAACCGAAGAGGCCTACGATCAGTAATAGACGGACCATGGCTGTTAATTGATTGATTGATAATTGGCGTCCGTATTAGAGTAACAAACGTACCTGATAGACTCCTGCGCCGCGCACGACGGGCACGCACTTGCCGAGCGCGAAGAAGCACGAGTGCAGCGCGTTGGTGAAGCAGATGTCGTGCGCCGCCAGCGACCAGCGCATGCGCGAGCCGCGCACCAGCGTCACGCAGTCCAGCACGCCTGGAACCACAGCCGTTAATGAGCACGAGTGTCAGATTGGGCCACACCCGGCTCCGGACCTCGAGCTACGGTGTGGCACCCACCACACCGTTACACCCCAATGAGTGAATGGTGCCACCGCGCTCGCCAATCAGGGTACGAAGGAGAGGCTCAGAGGGCATGTGATGCGTTATACGCCTCCCGCACTTCCCTAAGCCAAGACTTGCCACATTCTTATCCTGTGGATGTCGTAGAAGCCGACTAAGATACGAATTTAGAGCAGCAGCTCATTTCTGTAAAGGGACGAAATAAATGTAGATGCCTCTAGAAACATGTTTGTTCTATGATTCTAATCGGTTAAGGAGAAGCAAGACCAGTTCTGATACAATCTTATAGGTAGTCAATATGTCCAATACAAATAGAGTGGCTAAACAGTCGGACGCCGCACAGGTAATCGTTGAAAGCCGGCATACCGGCCGAGCGGGCAGCGTGCGGCGTGCGCGAACGCAGGCACGCAAACGGCAAGCCATGTTTAGTAGCCCACTGCATCCATAACACATTTCTTATAATCGCGTATGTAACAGCACTGTAATTAACGGCCGTGCCTCGTAAAACCTATATTAGGATTTTGGGCACTATGCGTCCGCGCGTCGCATAGTAACGTTTGCTAGTACGGCCGGCCGTTTGACTGTCGAGAAACTAAAGACAATAGAAAAGCTCCCTTTGATTTCTTTCGAATAAAGAAAAACTATTCTTTATAATGACTGCTGTGGAGCTAAATCACTTCGACAATCCAAGAGCTTCTTTATCATACGTAGTTGCTATTTAAAACACACTTTTCAGAACCAATGCTTTGTCGCAACGTTTTTATCGGCCGTATTCACAAACGTTACTATGCGTCGCACGAACGCACAGGTACTCAAAAACCTATAGGATTTTGGGCACTGTGCGTCCGCGCGTCGCATAGTAACGTTTGTGAATACGGCCGTAACTGTCAAAGGGTTTAACCCTTTGACCGCCGAGAAATGAGACACAATAGAAAATGTATTGTTACATATTAAAGCATCATCGGCGTTCAAAGGGTAAAGCAGGACGACTTGAACACATTCATTCTTGCCAAACTTCACGTTTTAAGACGTCATCATTTTCCATGAGACTTGACCCAGAGTTTTGGATGATTATTGCAGCTGTTGTGTGAATGAAGGTTTATTGATAAAGAGATTACAACACATATTACAGCACGGTAAATAGCATCAAGGCCATTCGTTAAATATTCATAATTCTTAACAAACAAATAATGAGAATGGCGGCCAGGGTCTTGAATAAACAATTATCAAGAAATAGTAAAGCTGTAATTAGATGAAGCATTTGTAAGAAAGTGTGGTAATGAAGCTATGTGTATGCGCCATTACACAGTGTTTAATGCAGAGGCCTATCTAGCGATACACTTAGCGCTGATTAGTCTTCCGATACGAGTAAGTAGCGCCTCATCGCATCAAGTAAACACCAGTGAGTCAGCTTCAGCGCACGGGCATTGATGCGGCATACAAAGGATGCATTCCTAACAATTGCGCATCACACATACTGCTATGTAATGTCGTGTAGGAAGATTTTTTAAAGTAAAACATAATGATTTACTAAGGTAACATCTATTCGTTGATTTCCACACAATACCAGTTCACTTAAATCCAAGTATGACTGTCATATTTTTTTTGTACAATTTAGACGGTCTTATCGCAGTAAGCGATTACATCCAGAAAATCTTTGGGTAGAAGACAGTTAAAAAGAAGAGGTCATTTATATTACGATTATATTTGTAGTACTTTCGACGATCCTAACTTCCACAACACTACTCAAGTAGGGATCAGGATGCCCAAATTTATTAAAAAACAATTGGCTGCAGATTCACGAGCCTAATAGGTACGTAGAACTTTTTTCTGACAGCACTGATACATGTTTACTAGTAAATAGGTACATCAGACATCACGAATGCTTGATATTTACGTTATACCTAAAACGTGGTGCGAATTCGTGACCGCATCGCGATAACGCACTGTTGATGTTATAGTGTGTTGGCGTCCGCGCGGCCTTGCGTCCGGGTGCGCGCGCGTTCGGTGCGCGGGCGCACGCGACGCAAACACGCTTCAACAACAACGCAACGCGTGGCGCGTAACTGACGCATACCTACATAATACAGACGCGACTACTTGACCTGCTGCGCGAAACGTTTCGGTAATAGTCCGATCGTATCTAAGGTTAGATCTTATTAATATTGATCGCCATTGGTAGAGATTTTCAGACTACAAATGTAACTATCACGCGGTGCAGATATTGACGAATCAATGGTGTTCAAACGTCCAGAAACAATAAGTCATCCATATTTGATGTACATAATATACGGCTGTATACGGCCTCTCATCAACCTACGGCCCTTTTGACAGATGATGTCAAATTTCAATTTAATTCATTTTGGATACAAGTCGACAAGAATGTGTGCGAAATTGAAGCAAATGCCCGCCCTTATACAAAAAGTCTTTTTTTTTTTTGTATATGGACTCTATCACGCGTTTATGTTGACGCGGATAATTCGCCAATGTCAAGTGTTTAGAGAGACACGTATACAAAAAGTCACTGCAGATGATGATTATTGACATTTTTGAAGTCATGCACTCGTGTCAATGATAAAAGATACTTCTTTCATTAAACATAATCAGTTATAATTTGCTCGATTTTTGGGGCAGTTTGACAGTTAAGGGTAGGTTGATGAATGGCCCTCAGTAAATGTGGCTTTGGGCGTGGTGAAACTACACTGCTGTATTGATGTTTATCAACTGACATTATCTGATAGTACATTCATTCTTAGTCAATTTATCATGAAGACAATCATAATGTAGATAAAAAAGTGCTGTTTTCAGCTTGGTATAAATCTGAACGCCTTTTAGAACAAAAAACATTTAAATAAGCTCGATCTTTTTAGCGGCTTACGGGTGACGGTAGTAGAGTAAGGAGAGCCATGAGACTGACTGCATCACTGCATACATAACTTGAACTGCATGCTTCGGCTGCAGCCATGTGAACAGTCCGGCAAGGAATAAGGGCTATCGCGTATGAATTCGCCACCAGAGGTGCTAGTGTAGCGTGAGGTATCCGAAATGTCAAATTACCTAAGTTCTGTGGATTAAACGAGTTTATTTCGGAACATTAAATAATTTTGTGCAATTTTGGCAAAGCTTGCATTAATTTTGGAAAATATGAGACACGGCTCGATGATTGTCTGCGCTTTAAAAGCGGAGCCGAGAAAATGAGGTGTAGAAATTAGCGGTCTGAAACAAAAGCTAGTTCACTGGTTTGTTTATTAACCGTTAACAAACAGTTTTGCCTTTCGGAAACTTATGTCCTCCTTCTTTTATTGAACAAACCGTCATCACATGCATAAAACAAACCTTAACAGCTATGCCCGAAGACCTCACTATGCATTGGCGCCCTCTGGTGATTACAAAAACGGTAGCCCTCATTACATAGCTTGTACCGTTGTTGGTACTAAGAAAGTAGAGGCAAAGCCAAACGTAAGCTCAAAACTTCTTTTATTATGTGGACTTTTGATCGTAGAAAGAAGGCCGAGAGCTAGCCTAGCACCACTGCGAAAGGGCGGGGCCTGCAGCAATGTAAAAAAAAACAAATATCATTTAATTCTTTTTAGACATTGCCTCCAAGTATTTCAACAACAAAACTATTGCGTTATCTAGTTAGTTCAAAGACGTAATGATTCGTAATTATATATATTTGCAGATCAGTCTAGAAAAGCTGTTCTTCCAGTAAAAAAAACCGCAATCGTAGGACAAGTCTCTATGACACAACGAGGAAAACTGGCAGGTAAATGTTTCATTTATTTACTTATTTATATATTCCTTTTTGCACACCATACAATTTTAGACTTAAAACTAGGTACAGTAGACACTTGTTGTACAATATAGGTTTTAGGATAGCATTAAAATGTATAATTTGCGGCACGAATAGCAGCTAGAGCTATAATGATGTGTCAAAACGGATCGCGTGATAGAGTTCTGGTGGTGGCGTGAGTTCGCGAGGAGTGCCTGCCCGACACACCTAGCAGAGTTGTTACCGATTTTGCAATACATTACTCGTATACACACGCTAAAACGTTTGATATTCTGGTTAGCTGCAATACCTTGCTCAAATATGCAATCAAAACCGAGGCGAATTCAATTGCAGTTATTTTTGTTATGACATTCCTTCAGACATGAAATGCGCAATTTAGACGTAAGTTTTATCAAATACTAATGTAAAAGTCTGACACGGCTGAATGTAGAAGTCCTAGACATGGCCCCAGAGCACACGGATCCGAGCAAATGGAGAAAACAACGTGCTCTAGATTGACTCTACCGGCCCGGACACTTCAGATCTTGAATATTATGAGACAACTAACATCACCTACATTGACATGATAATAATATGACTATGGATGTTAGATATTTCGACTTGGGTTCCGCTCTCACTGTCCGTCAGATGATATGGAAATCACTAAACAAAATTAACAAAACAAATACTCGTAGATATCAAATTTCACGTAAGTAGGTAAGCACGTTACGAAACAAGGGAGAGGCTACTTAATGCTAAATTGCTAATTACTGGGACAGACCAATTAGAATGATTGGAATGTGATGCGGCAGATTGTCAGCGGTTTACTGATGAACGACGACAATGATGTGACGCGAACGTGAATTGGCATGGATGGGTGTGCGTCTCCGTCCCGCCTCGCATGTGGCAATGCACGCTTACCCCACTATACTTCGTTTCTTTACCATTGTAGAAATTACTAAGTAAGTCAAGTCCAAGAAAACTAAGTCACTGTGAAAAGTTTGCACTTTAATCATCATCATCCGCCTATTACAGTCCACTGCTGGACATAGGCCTTTACAGGTGTTCGCCACTTTGGCAAAACACCTAAAGGTTATACTCATAATCGAAACGCTGGGCAGGCGGGTTGGCGATCGCACTAATATAGGTAACATTTAAAGTGGGCGTGTAGGGATGTAAGGGAGCGACCCATCACCTTTTCGCTTCAAGCCAACCTCACCTGCCCTTGGTGCGTCCTGCCGAATAACAAACGAGGCGCTGGCAACCGACTGGTGGCGGTATAACCATAACGATTGAAGGCGTAGCTAAATATCACAGGCCGATGACGGGCAGCAGCGTTACCGGAGCGAGAAGCTACGCCCTGCGATCGCCAACCCGCCTGCCCAGCCTGGCGATTAATATGGGTATATCCTCCAGATGTTTGCCCTAAGTGGCCAACAACTGGAGAGGCCTATGTTCAGCAGTGGACTGCAATAGGCTGATGATGATGAAGGGCGTATTATACGTGGTCGCTGGTTGGCATGCCTGTCACGAGGGGGAAACGGTGGTGTGGTGCCAGGTTATCCGGTAATTTTCCTGGTCTAGGTGATTGCGTGATGCGCGCAGGGCGTGACCCGAGCGGATGGGTGTGCGCCCGTCTCACGTGACAACGCTCTTAATCGGCCGACTAGCTCGCAGCACGCACTTATCTTGCCAAACGGCCTTGAGATTTCGCGATCAAAACATACGCTACGCATTAGACTATTATAGGTACAAACTATGTAATTAATAAGTAAATTACCCTTTTAGTATCAAGGTACTGATTGAGGTCTCAGTCAGTGGCGCATTAAAACGTAATCTCGTCTGGTATTTATAGCACAGGCTATAATCTCAGTTGATGATGGTGTTTGTGTGTTGCCAAACTCTGTCGTGAGTTTAAATGCAAATAATGTTTATGCTACACATACGACATGGGAAAAGGAAAAACTTATCCACGCAGTGTACCAATCCATACACTATGTACGGTACGTGCATTTAGAGAAATAATAGTTGGTAGAAAAAGTCACTGGTATGTACTTGTAAAAGAAGAGTTTATTGAGGTAGGAAACACTATGGTACTTATTATAAAATGGTAATGGTAAATGGTAATTGGTGTGAGTGTATGTACGCGCGATTGGTAGGGCGATCGTAATAGCACTGATGTGTAATTTTAATTAACGTGGAATCGCGTGACAGGTTTGCTGACGCGCGACCCAAAAGTTTATTGTACGTTCGAAGATCGTACACACTATAAAGAATACCGCGTGTTTACTCATATGCAGGTAAACAAAACATCTTAATAATAGTGTTTAGATACCTACAATGTTTTTACGGATGATAGACAAAAGTGATAATAAAAATTGCGATTTTACTTTAATCGAGATGGAGAGACATAAAGATCTTCATTTGTTTGTTTTAAAACCGTCCACAAATCAAATTCGCCAGCCAAATGGAAATGCCAACGGTTCGAAACACGGTATCCTACTGAGAAGAAACCGGTAAGATACGAGTTTGTTACCGGTTCATTCTCTCAACGCTGTGTTCATTTTGCATTAACTACGTCACACAGTTTAAAGCCTGTCAGAGATTAAGCGGACGAGGTAAGCTGCTGGACCAGTCTCTACGGCGGCACCTGCTCACGAGCATGACGTGTGTCTCAATCAACATCGAGGGGAATGCACAGCATCCTCCCACCTGCTCCCGTGCGTTCGAACCGGCTCCCTGCCCCCATTTCACCCCCATCGGACGCGGACAGCCGCAAAGGCCGCGTATTTATATCCCGTGCGTGCTGCCCGCTCTCCGATGCGTCGCGTGAACTATGCGCACGATAAGATAACCTACTAACGACTGTTCCGGTCGCATCTCCGCGGCCGCGGTCATCGAGAAATTATGACGCGATTACAGATCGTTACAGTCAATATCATAACTTTATGTTTGTCATTAATAGAGTAAGGAAATTGCAACAGATTGTGCTCCTATTTCAGTTATAGGAAAGTAGGAAAAGGGTATTTAAAAAAAAACAATGTATCTAAGTTGTCTAGTACCCATAGTACAAGCTTCGGCTTAGTTTGGGGCTAGGTGGCGCTGTGTGGCCCAGAGTGGCATGTCTTGGGTTGTTTTTAAAAAAAGTCATCTGGTATTCATAGTAAGTACGAGGGAAAACCTTAGGCTCAGGATTGTTTAGATATTCAAATCAAGTCCTCCAACATACGTGATGAAACTGTCCGTGTGGTTTCCAGTTTTACAGTCGGACCATCTCTCAGTCGGGAGACTCAACGTGGTGTCGTAGGAGACGACACCCACGCGGCCGCGGGTTGAGTAAACGGGCAGCACCGTTTACCTGGGTACAATTAAACCTACTGCGGTCAGAAGCCGTCTGCCAAGCTTGGTGACTAAGGCAAATCCTCCCAAATGACAAATGTCATGTGAAAGTATATGTGGACGATAGTGGACGTTCGCAGGCTCACGATGATGATGACGACATGGTGAAAGTCCATTTTATGGTTCACTTGTATGTACTCGTGTTATCTGTCCGATATTGTTTCTATTTGGTAATTCATAATAAAGATTTGCGAATGTGAATATCCGTCTACTAATACTCTTAATCAGATGTCCGCTTTCGTAGCTTATGGTAATTAGTACCTACCAATTGAGTCACATACCTGACTACCACTAGTCCACTACGTAAGCAGTATCCAGAGATACGTTCCCATACGACTGAGACCAAAATTTTCCACATAATGTCTTCATAATTTGTAAATATGGACTTTGGAATACTCGTGTTAGGCATTCGCGGATATGTTTTGACCCATTGACGAAACGTTATCGGTTACTAGGTAGTTGCCGACATTGAGTGACAAGCCGAGAGGTCAGGAAGTTTCGCAACGACGGAACCTGGGACGGGCGAGTTTACGTTTGCGTTTTGCGCAAGCTTGCGCCGGCGCAGGTCCGCGCGACCTCGCCAATGCCGCGGCTTTGACCCTCCGGGGCCAGCGCAATCAAGTGCAGCTAGGGTGTGGCGCATTGCACTGCCTCGAGGTTTACCCGAACTATGGCTTATTACAGTAAACATAGCTTATACAACACGTAGGCGTATGAACGTTGTCGTCGTTAGAATAGGATCACTCCATGTCATCCCGTGGTATTGGTAAAAGACGACTAAGGTCAGGAAGCGGGCAGCAACGTTTACCTGGGTACAAATAAAACCTACTGCGGTCACCAACCCGCCTGCCAAGCGTGGTGACTACGGCAAATCCACCCAAATGACAAACCGCTGGGGGGCCTCCTCCAGCGACCATTTATGATTGCCGATATCGATGATGCCTTGTAAAGTGGACCTAAAGGTTCCGGGTAGGATTGAGGGAATATCAATCGAACTGACAACCGTTGGAGTAAACGGCTTCTGGAGTGGGTACTGCGCCAAATGTAGTGTAGGAAACCTTTATGCCAGGTGGAGTGACTTGGCGCAAGATGGCTGGCTGAAGCTGTGTCAAGCCCAAGATCGACCCGTGGCTAACGATTGGAGAAGCCTATGTCCAGCAGTGTACTCAGATAGGATGATCTAAGTTTGATACCAGGGTGTTGGTGTGTATATTCGGACTCATTTAATTATTTATTCAATATAAATGAACTGGCCACTGGCAGTATCGACCATCTAAAAGATGGTTGATACCCTCAATCACAATCATACACAAAGGGAAAATATGTAATCCGAAACATATAGATATCGATGCAGAATATTTGCTATCTTGATTTGAGGGGACTAATTCAATGCCCGATAGACAATAAATTGCCAGTGGTCGGTATCTTATCGACACAGTATTAAATGGGATCATAACATGATGCGCGGTGCCACATTAAACATTACTCGTGCGCAAAAGACAATACATTTCCGATCCGCATGTGATGTGGGCCGAATCGTCGGCGGCGTGCGCGGGCGCATTCCGCATTCAGACGCGGGAGATCCTGCAAGAGGCGCGTGCTCTCGAGGCCGATCTAATTGACCTTACAGTCTGTTGGTATTGAGGATTTGACAACGCTATTTTAGCCATTTACCTGATAGTATAACCAGTGCAATGCCAGCTGTTGACCTCGGGTGCTCTATATTTAAGATGGTTCATGTATTTACTGGCCCTATTGTAGCTTACATAGTACTTAGTACTTTTAAATCTGTAGGTAAAGGTTTAAAAATGAGTCGGCTCTTATTCTCCTCAGTTAGGAAGTTTTCATATCCTATCATTTCATATCATACACTAAAAATAGATGACAAATGAATGCAAATAAAATAGTTTTCTTTCACAACAATTATTTAAAGAACTTTTTCTACTGCCTTTATTTGAATGCATTATTAAAAGCAACAAATACACATTTCCTATTGGAAAATGTATTGATAAGGGCTCGCTAAATAATACACGTCTTATTTATATATGTTTATTTACTTAGATCAACGAGCAGTTTACTTCGAAGTAAACATTTAAATGCCACTCGAGCGAAGCCGGAAGGGGTCTTTAACTAGCCATGTACCCACCAGTGTAATAAATGATAATTAGTTACATGTCAATTTGCTATAACGCGTCGATTGTGATATACGAGTATACAGTTGCCGATGGATGAATACGATCGGAGCCTAATCGCATAATCAGTAAACGAGGTAAACGAGGTGCAGGGCACTCCGTACAATAGGATTCTAAATAAATACTTTTGCGGTTCGTTTTGTTATGTTCGATTGCTAATGATCCAGCTTTTAGAACCTGACGTCATGAGTCTGAATACGAGGTAGTTTTTGTGGTATACATTTGTAGTTTTCTGTGGTCCAATAACACAAGTGTTTTTTTTGGATCCGCATGTACTATCAGATGAAGATAATGGTGTCTCGTAGAACAGCTGAGTCTATCCTCTATCAAGGATCCTATTCAGTACCTTAAGATATACGTGTTTTAGCCAAGCGTCTAGCAACCTACACATAAATTAGGCCCCACTAAAATGTTTAAATAAATAAATAACGACACTTTTTGTGCGAATCGGTAGACCGTTATATAACGAAGACATAAAAACTGTACTTTCTTTGTGAGCTGCCTTTGACGATGAGGCAACATTAGCATTAGCTGCGTCTCAAGCGCCGACATAAAGCGATTAGACAACGCTTGGATAGCATTGTCTCTCCGCTTTATGCTTAGTAGTGCTGATTTGAAAGCATATATCACAGTCACAGTGCATACAGATTACATTGCAAGTTATCTCATATTAAATTGAAAGCAGCCGCAATCGAATGTAGAACTAACGATATGTGTTATCGAAGCGACTTGGAGTCCCTTTTAGCTTCACATCAGGCCATGGAAAGGAAGTTACTGTGTTGTGCCTACGAAAAGACTGCTTTTGATCTCAGTGTCACCTCTGTCGAGAGAACCGTCATGTCAGTAGATTTAGTCTGTACTTGGGAATCTATATATATAAAAGGAGAAACTGACTGACTGACTGACATATCAACGCACAGCCCAAACGGCTAAACGTAGGCACTTGAAATTTGGAAGGGACGTAGCTTAGGTACCGTAGGGGTGCACTAAGAAAGGAATTCCCGAAATTCCCACGGGAACGGGAATTAGCGGGAAAATCCTTTTGTATGAAAAATCTAAACCGCTTAAGTTAGACGCTTGAAATTTGGCATGCAGGTACCTTAGTAAATATAAAGTTTAGTTATGGCTATATTTTGAGAAATTCCCACGGGAACGGGAGTTAGCGGGAAAAAACTTTTGTATGAAAAAATCTAAACCGCGTAAGTTAGATGATTGAAATTTGACATGCATATCTCTCTTTTATAACACACCACGCGGACGAAGTCGCGGGCAAAAGCTAGTACTTTTGATAAGTAGACTCTGAGCTTACATACATAAGGCGATAGAAAACAATAATCTCACAATAGTGAAACGTAGCCAGGTAAGTAACCAGTTAATCTAGAAGTTTACATTATTCATAAGCCAATAATGTAAACATTATTCATAGCTCATGAATACTGAAATATTTACAGCGCTTAAACTACATTTGTTTGTTTATTCCAAAGATTTCTAGCTGTTGAAGTTACTGTAAACAGTTTTGGAGTCGTGGTGTCATGGAAGTAGATAAAAAATATCGTAGCTTGGAAAAAATGGAATGTCACGACAGGTCTTGTTAAAGAATAATAAAAAATGCAATACAATGCACACCAACTACCGGTCTCAGAGTAAGATCTTTCGTAGTACTGTATCAGATTAAGTAGATTGGGGGGCATTCTTCACGAAAGTTAATCCCTAACAAACCGGCCACACCCGCGCTTTTTCGGAGCACGATTGACGTCAACCATCATCATCATCATCATCCTCTTAGCGTTGTCCCGGTTTGTGCCTCTAGGCCCAGGGTCCGCTTTGACCATGATCCTAGATAGACGATTGACGTCAACCAAACGCCAAAAAATACGTTTTGACCCTAAAAGCCCCACTGGACCAGAGCCTTAAGTTATAATTGTAAGTGCCATTTTAAGCTACACATATCAAGAATGCCGGTCGATACGGCCGTATAACACCCAAAGTGTCTTACTTGATCGAGTTAGCTCTAAGCCACAGACGACGCTATCAAATTGTGTGTGATTTGTGCTTATCAGTTTAGCCCGGTTGGTCCGCGGGCTATCAGATAAAGTAATTTGGGTGAGCGATATCTCGGCGAATCGTATAATAATAATATCATTAATAAAAACCATTTATTTGTGTATCAATATTTAGCACAACAAAGGAGTTTGACGCAAGCATTATTATGGTGTTGTTTACTGATGTTATCACATCGCTGTCCCTAGCTACGAAATGCATTTTAAGGAGATAATGCTGATAAAGATCATAAGTTAGATTCATGAACTACGCTGCTGATGTTATGGATGAGTGTATTTTACTCAGACCCATCCCTCACTCTTTGAACCCTCATATTCGTGTTGAAGATTTGACGCAGGACTTATGGCTTAGCAGTCCGATCTGTGATGATCTGATGTTGCGGAGGCGGATCTTCGCGAGCTACTACTAGATAACTTTCCCTGCCGAAATCTTGTATCGGAGGCCAAGACTCGATTTGGGTCGTTGGGCCACAGGGGAGCAAGGAAATAAGGCGAATACGCGTACACGGCCCCACCGCGCGGTCATGCGGTGCTCTATCCACGAACGGATTGCCTCCCAATGAATCGATTGGTCTCCACCGATACGACATTAGATCAGCTTTTGTACGTGTGTAAAGCGATTGCTTCACCCCAGAGACCACGGTTATCAAAGTAGGTGTGACGGTTCGAGACGGGCGGCGGGCACAGTCCGTCGTGTGCAGTGCTAGTAGTAGGCGATAGTTACCCCAAAGACCAGGGTCGTCGAAGCAGGAGTGGTGGTTGGAGACGGTGAGCAGCGGCACGCCCGGCGGGCGGCACACGGCGCGCCGCAGGCCCTCCTTGTTGTACACCGTCGTCTTGTTCAGGAACTCTGGAACAGGCGCGCGGTCATTAGTGTCGTTACACGAGTCTATTGTTTACATAGGTACTACGGGTGAGAGCTTTCCGCTACACCAACAGGCTGGTGATGACCAGTTCAACACTTTGTAACAGCAGCTTCCTACAAAATAGGATCTTATGAGGTGAAAGAAAGCTACTGCTATGATCTACTAAAAATTAAATGCTGGAAGTAAGTAGTAAGTTATTATAGGCAAGTAATTAGCAAGTAAGTAAATTCAACAATCCGACTAGAGACAAATTAATAAATCTAACTAATCATTGTTTTTCACAGCAGCTGTCACTGCTGACGAGGCCGAGGCCTTTACCATCCATACATACCATGCTCGATCATAGGTTTTCCTTTAGGTAGGTGTAGATTTTGAAAGGTAAGCTCTTCTTATAGCCTTTTAAGAGCCTTTTTAGCCCAAAGGAATGCAAAATGACATACATTTTGTCTCCTTTTTCAAAAGCACTTCATTGAAGAGTATTCCTTATAAAGTGTATGTGACGTATGCTTAGCGTTTCTCAGAATAAGCGTGCGAAATAACGAGAAAACCGTTAGCGCAATAAAGTCACCGATACAGGCGAAAAAATTGCGAAACTTAAACGACAATGGTCAACATGTACGCCATGGAAATACGAATTTATAGATTACGATTACGAAACGTGTCGATTCGAACAATTACCCACTACCTAGCCGGTTTTATAACCGAATTGTCAGGTTATTTTGTCACTGCTACGAATTATGGGGTTGGTCAGCAGCCTTTCATTCTTCATTAAGTCAGGATATGTTCAATCAAATCGTGTGAAGTTGGACGTGGCGGTTATGCGGGTCGTTCATACATCGATGTTGACAGATAAGGCACAGAGATGAAAATTGCTGATCATTCACTAACTAAAGTATTTACTACACGAATGTTTGTAAGCATAGGTACGGAAGATTTGCCGATATTGTTATCCTCATAAATAAGATTTTATGCATTTAGGTACATGTTTAATGAATGGTATTGTATAAAAATGAATAAATATATGTAGGCTATTCTACAGGTTGGTATATCTATCTGTACAGCAACAACAAAAGTAAAAGATGCATTCCTTTAGGTTTTCTTTTGTACCTAATCATAAAATATAGGAGTTGTGGCCACACCAAATGTACCACTCATCTAGCAAATATGACTTGTTTAGAATACTAATGCTACTTGTATTTAGACTATTTACCTACCTACAGATATGTAGCAGACATTGTTGTTTGTTGTACTAAGTATGTACTTATCTGATTAGCGGTCAAGCAGACCACATTATTGTGTGCAATGTGTTGAGGTTTGGGGTCCGAGGTCAAGGTAAATTAGGTCAATTCAATATAATACTGTTTCCGCATAATGACTTGTTGGCTAATTATGCTATAAACCCACTTGGCTAAACATACAATAGTGAAATGTTTATGAAAAGTAAATCCCTACCTTGACTTTTCTTAAAAATTAAATCAATCTCAAAGAAGTCTTAGCCTAGATGAGGTGAATAAATGTGGCATTGGTTGGATTTCCACAAGTGAAATCACATGCCTGTTATTTATTTATTAAGAAAGCAAATACAATATATTAATAATGTATTATTTTATTTATTATATGTAAAATAGAGGAAGTTTGCTCTTGACACAATGACCTCCCTCGCTTCAGGATGTTGTACTTTGGCTACAACAACCACACATCATTAGCATAATACAAAGATTACTGACGAAGACATGACAACAACTTCAGCGATATTGGAATGAAGCTTACAAATGTATTTAAAATAAAAGGATATTCAGTTCTATCTTGTTTTATAATAAACTAGCTGACCCGGCAGACTTTATACCACCAATTTGTCCCCTTTCCTGGACTTCACAATTAATAGAAGACCAATATTAGCCAAATCACTACAGGTGTTCTCAAATTTTAGCGAGACTAACGAACAGAAATTCATATTTATATAGATATACAGATTTCACAACAAATTATACAACTACTAGTGATTCAGCATACAGCATATTGTTAAACAATAAAACTTCTAGTACCTAGAGGTAAATTGTTTGTTCAACTTTAGTGTTTTCTTGAGATGTTACTTTGTTTTCATGACAATACCATGTTCAACCGCAGTGTATTCTTACAAGCTACACTATGCTATTGACTGCAGTGTTCAACCTTTGTCCGACACAAGTCACTTATCTGATATTGATAACAATATAATGTCAGACATACTTGTATCACATTCAAAATAGAAGTCAACTTGTTACTTGGTTTTTAAAATCAACAATGATACTGATATCTTAAAAGAATGTCCCAAATCCACCTTTCACTTTCCTCATAAACTTTTAATTATAATGACATTATCATTATAATTAAAAGTTTATGAGGAACAAAATTAATCAATCCAAAACCAGCACAAAAACAATTTGTATAACCATTGTAAACAAACAATGGGGTTCTACAAAATATGAATTATTGAAATTCACCAAGGGTTTCATTCAAAGTAACAAGAATAACATTGTATAAACAATAAACTTAACCTATTTAATGAAATTACACCTATTTTTATGGCTAATAAAACGAAGATAGTGTTGTGTGACATGAAGTTACGTAGCCTTGACGCGTGATCTACGTAATTGATCATTGGGCATTCTTAGAGCACACTAATTGGGCCAATTCCTCTTGAACTGGCGTAAATTGTGAACGTAAATAAGTTTGCACGAGGCGACGAGCGGCCTGCCCGCCGAGTGCGCGGACGGCCCGACCGTATGCACACTAAGCTGGTTTATATTTCGCTGATGCAAGGAGCTCGGTTGACATCACAACGTTTGTGTTAAGTAATCACCTAATTTTGCACTTTGCACTGTTCCCATATGGCTGGGAAAGGCTATGGATCACTAAAAAGCGGTTGTGAGGATGGCAAGGGGACTCACCAATGATAATCTTGCTAAAGAGTCCCACAACCGCGACGGTGATGGAGCTCGCGCAGCTCCAGAGCCTGCCCGGGCTCCGCAGGCGCGGGATGATCCAGCCGATGTCGTAGGCCATGGTCGCGGCGCAACGAGGAGGACGCAGCTACGCACTACAATAACATTGTTACTGTGATTAACTTTCCATAAAAATCAATTCTTTGTGCGCTCGCCACTCGGTACTCGTGCAACTTTGCCTAGGGAATGAATGACGTGCACTCGCTCGCTCGCTGCCTATCAAATTGCCATTCATAGTGACACTGACAGCTGACGAAGCACCGGTGTTGCCGTTATCTCTATTGCGTTTCGTTAGTGCTTGCTTAAACTAAATAAAATGGTCCCGTTGTGTTTTCATCTTATAACCAAAAATTTACAGTAAAATTTTGTATGTTTATGTTAGCAATAAATTCGATTTTATTTAATTTTATTCATTCACATTGTATAAATAAAAATCGTGGAAAATTAATAAGAGCTACCAGCTCCTACACAAAAAGCATTAGCAATGTCCTTCCTGTAAGGGCCAATGTGCACCTTGTTATCTTACAGGCAAGTATTTTGAGTTTATAAATTAGAGAGATTTTTTAGTTCTATTATAATATATTTTAATACCTTTCAAAGAAGAGAAATGAAAATACCAAAATAATAATATGCTACATATTTAGGTAGGTATAATAATAAATCAATAGAAATTTCGCTACAAATAGGTGAGTATTATTCTATCTAATAGGCTATTAAACAAGACATAATTAAGTGAGTACAATAAAATAAAGAAATGATATTTTTAATGGTAGTTACCTACCATTACATGGTTTACAACCAAGGTTACCCATTTGAACAGGAAAACATACTTAAATTGTGAACGAAATTAGGACTTAGCCTTTCCTCGGGGTTTATCTAACCGCGAAATATTCAAGCCTCGTACAGTTTAGTCAGACATGCGGGTATTTCATTTGGCAGCGTTGCCAAACACCGTAGTAGGTTAATAGGTAAAGTAATTTTATCATTAGGTATAGTTTGAGATTGAGACAAAGCAACATTTAAATTTTTCCCTCCCCTTTTATCTTCGGACCAGCAAGGATACGGCGCACTTCATAGTGCTAACAGCCAAACTATGGAACTCTTTGCCGGGATTCGTATTCCCCGAGATATAGGTACCTATTATATATTCATTCGTCTTAGGAGTAAGAATAAGGGGCAACAATAAGGGGCAGCGCAGACGACAGACTATCCGTGACGCGCTTTTTAGTCTGTGATTCAATTAGCACACGACGCGCAAAAATCTGTCGCGGATATTTCACAAACTCAACGCACATCTTCGATTATTCTGTCGGCAGAGCTGTAGGCGATCTAGATGCTCTTTTTAAATGTCTCAGACGCAGACTCTATCACACAAAAAGTCTGTCGTCTGCGCAGCCCCTATATAAGTCTTCCGATGTACAAGGTGAGAATGACGTTATCGCTTACCATCAGGCGATTCGCAGTGAAGCGGCGCCGCAAACCCATTTCGATTAATTAAAAATATTGGAAATCGAACCTTCGGCTATGCCGCGCTAGGTGAACGCTCCAAATAGATACCTAACAATGCACCAACTAGGTCGCAAATAGTCGCAGCAGTTTTGTTTTGGAAATTCCCGAATGAATGATAATAGGTAGGTACTGGTAAGTAGTTTGGCCGACATTTTACCATATCTATTGTGCTAAAATATCACAAAGTTCCTACACACTCGTATGCACTTATTATCACTAAGTAGATCTTAATGTATTTATGCTCATCATATGGGTGACGTTAAATGCCTAAATGAGTTAGAAACTAGAGTGTGCCGTAGTGAGCTAAGTGACAGTCATTTATTAGATAAAGGTTGATTTGTGGGACATAAAGGCCAAACTAGTATCAAACTGAGTTTGTAAGAGAACTGGTTCTCTGCTATACTGTGTGTGTGTGTGTGTAGTAGAGTATTAAGTGGTCTCTTGACTGAATTTCGCGCTCATACAGGCGGTCAATTTAATACAAGCCAAGTGCGTAAGTTTGTACCTACCTCCTCAAACACAGGTGGCTACTTTGTTCCTAATTCACTCTCATAATCAAATGGAATGATAGTTCGACATGACCGGAGAGAGATCAGCGTAAAACCATAACTTAATGTGCCTTAATTGGACGCACGGGGTATCTCACGGGATGATAGCTAAGACTTGCAATAGTCTATTATCCACTTCTATCACTTCCTTCGAAATTAAATTTAAACCGACGGTGGATGAGGAGATTATTAATATCAAAAAAATTAACTGATTTTTCTTCTTAATTTTAATAAACAACAACAATGGTTAGATGCCTTATCATTAACCTAACAGTCACAGCCCCAGACATCTGAGGTCACAGCCTTGAATTTTTCAAAAGTCACCAAACTGATCTGCAGCAATAGTCCTCGATGCAAACTTCACTTGGCGATTGTTAGTGTTATCCCGTATGTCTCCTGGCCCTGGCGAGGAGGTCAAACTCGTAGACGTATTCCCTGTCGCAGGGGTCCTGCTCACTGGGCACGCACGGGGACCGCACCACGAACAGCCGCCTGTCTCCAGCGCGACCCTCGGGCAGCTTCCCCTCCGGACCAAATTTGAAACTTAGTGATGTCGAAACATCGTCCTTAGATCTTGACGCGTCGCTTTTTATCGTAGCTGAATCCGAAGAGACATGTTTCAGGTCCGAATTCGGGATGGGCAGTTTGTTTCCTTGGTCATCGTGCTTCAAATCCGCGTCTGTTTTGACGGTGTACTCCCGAGTGCTGCTGGGGAGGCCGCGGGCGCAGGCCAGGCAGGTCAGGAGCAGAAGGGCGGCGCGCGGCATGGCGGGCGGGGCAGCCTCCGACGGATCTGATAAGCGACTGGTTTTCCTCACCCATGTGCCACATTTATATGCGGGTGTGTGGCACTTCCCTCCTACACTGTGATGCAGATTAACTGGTCACACATTTTTTGTCTCAGTTTTGTGGTTTACAATTATACACCCGTATTTTCTATCGCCTGTAGGAAATCCCATTTTTTTGGGTACTTATATTAAATGATGTATGATTTTTTAAAATTTCTACTAAGCTAGGTAGCTAAAATAAAAAGTAAATTTAATTGACGTAGAAGTAGCCACAAAACAATTTATTTACTTTGGACCAATACCTACTTATGAAGTCCATCGTGGTTTCTTTCTATAGTATTTTTATTTATTATATCAATTCATTACAATATAAAATAATAAATAATATCTAAGTATGTCTGTAAAATTACTTTCCAGTAAGTTTTCAATTTTGCACAGGTTTAATTTAGTTACATACCTATAACAACTAAAAGCAACAACAAGGAAATTCCTTCGACTAAGAGGTGAACAAATGAAAAGGTGGTTGTTTCCTGATGATGCGATTGTACTATGGTAGTAGATATGCACAACACGACTATCGGTTGATAAGTAATATTATACCACAGTATTATACCTATACCTAATAAATACCCAAATGACGAATGAGTAAAATGAGTTTGATCCTGCCTATCAAGAAATCATTATTAATTTCTCATCTGATTTACCGATTATTCAATTAATGGTGCAAAAATATAATTAATAAATTACATGTTGTTTAAGGTAAACACATGAACGTATTTTGAGGTATTATCTTGAGGGATATCCAAATAGCGATAATTTACTGCGAAATACCGCAGCCGGCGACTTTGCCCGCGCCCGCGCCGTCGCGTTGTGACCTCAACGTATTTCCCAGATAGCCGTTGCTTTGAAAAGATTACATTAGCAATTCTGCTTTGCAATTTTAGTTAGTGAATCATATCCTCCTCTTCAGGGAACTTATTGGGATATTTATATTTGTAACCATAACATTAAGTGTTACTTTCATTCTACGTTATACGGCGAGTGCCAAAACATAATCCTTAATGTTATGATTCACTATATTAAAGGATCCTACATCCTTATGGTCTAGTGGCTTGACGAATGACTCATATGGCACCAGACTGGCTCACAGCTCCGACGCTCATAAAAATAAAGGAGGATTAAAATACAAGGAGGATTAATGAAACAAGATTAATAAAGGAGTTATGACGCAAGTTTGAATAGAACGTGGACGACGTAGGAGGGAAATGCCTGATTGGTGTTCCGTGTTCAAAGACGACAATGAGTATGAAATATCAGCTCGATCAATTTCGGTTAACAAGTACTAAAATACGATTTTCGGAATCCTATCGGTCAGAATCAGGCTAACAAGGAAAATTTAAATAGTATACTTAATAACGGATCGGTTTGTCAAGGTTTACCGACAGGTAATATCAAAGGCAGCTACCTAGTTACTTTGCTCGAGTCTAAGTAGTATATTGACTTCACGTGCCTTCGGAAATTTCTTGAAATTAATTGATTAACAATTACAATGTACTTATAATATAGTACAATCAAAGGCCCGCGCCATCTAAGTGCATTATTCTTAGTAGTGCTTGTTTACTCATCTGTTTAATTTCAAAACTTCTACAAAGCAATGGTTAAGCGCAATAATCATACGACGACGTCACTATTTACGTACCTAACTATGTTGTGTGACAGATAAATAGATAATAGTAGTTGTGCTAAGATAGTAAGCCTCAAGCTGGCGGGGACGGCAGGCGCACTGAGCGGACTGCTGCCCAATGTGAGGGGGCCCTCTGCAGCGTGTCGGCGGCTCTATCTAGGCGTCCTCAGATCGATGGCCCTTTATGGGTCACCGGTCTGGGCTGGCGCCATTACGATGGAGACCTCCCGGGCGCTGTGGAGGGCTCAGCGCCCTCTCGCGTTGAGGGCCATCCGCGGATATAGAACTATATCCGCGGATGCCGCCACCGCGATTGCCGGGTCCCTTCCATGGGACTTGGACGCTGCTGTACTCGCCGCAGTTTATCTGTGGCGAGCCGAGCAGCGGTCGCGGGGCCTCCGGCCAGCGCCCGTCGAGGTCGAGGCGCAAAGAGTGGCCGTTGAGGCAGAGGCGCTCACAGTATGGCGTGAGCGCCTCGAGGCCGCCCCCTGGGGGCGCTGCACCACTCAGGCCATTGGCCCCATCTTGGAAGAGTGGATGCGGCGCCCTCATGGGGTGGTGACGTACCGGCTGACCCAGGTCCTTACAGGGCATGGGTGCTTCGGCCGGTACCTATGGAGGATCGGGAGAGAGCCCGATCCTCTTTGCCGTCATTGTGACAGTGGCTCGGAGGACACGGCAGAGCATACGCTTCAGCATTGCTCTGCCTGGGCCAGTGAGCGCTCCGTCCTCGTCACTGTCGCACAGGACCTCGATCTGCCGCAACTCTTGCGGCAGATGACGGCGTCGGAGGAGACCTGGCGAGCGATGCTCGCATTCTGCGAGACAGTGATCTCGCAGAAGGAGGCGGCGGAAAGAGAGCGTGAGGCCGCAGCAGACGCGCCCGCTCTACGCCGCCCCCGGCCTGGGCGTCGCCGGAGGGCATACAACGCATCGTATGCCCTCTGAGCCTCTCCTCCGTGCTCCGAGTGGTAAGCGCGGGGGCGCGAACCACTCAATGGGGCGTAACGGTGTGGTGGGTGCAGCCACACCGTTGCACGAGGTCCGCCCGGGGCGCACTCAAACGCTCCCCGGAAGCCGGGGGTAGGGGTATTTGCCCTCCCCGGACCAGAAGTGCCGGCCGCTTGTCATCTGCGGCTGGCTGGGGCAGTCGGGGATGTGGCCGTATGCTTCGGCGCTACCCGTATCCCTGCCATTTGCTGCCCACTGGCGACACAGGGGGGTTTAGTGGGTATGCCCTCTCATTTTGGGAGGTGTGAGTCCCACACACCATGCCGACTCCCCCCGGAGGCGGCATGAAGGTGCGTAATGCATTCCCCTCTAAAAAAAAAAAAAAAAAGATAGTAAGCCTGTGCGATTTTCGTTGGGATTTTGGCTCGTTTGAAACTAATAAACTTTTCATCAAAACATTATTGACAAAGTCGTTCATGGTGGCGAACATTAGGAGAGGCCTATGTCCAGCAGTGGACTGACACGGGCTGATGATGATTATTGACAAAAGGTATTTACACCCGGGATAAATATTCATGTGATAAATATATATTTGTGCTTGTAAAATACACATAATTTTTCGTTGATAGTAAATAATAAATAAATAAAATAATAAATAACCCAAGACATGCCACGCTGGGCCACACAACGCCACCTAGCTCCAAACTAAGCCGAAGCTTGTACTATGAATACTAGACAACTGATAAACTTACCTAGATACATTTTTTTTTGTAAATAAATACATATTATACATAGAAAACACCCAGACCATTACAAACAGACGTCATGTTCATGAACACAAATGTTTGTACTGTGCGGGAATCGAACCCGAGCCTGTCAGCCGAGTAGTCTTTGGATTTTTCTCTGTTCATGGCAGAAAGGCGCATAGAATCCAATGGGTATAGTATGGTATAATCAGTGGTTGCCACTGGGCGTCGTTGTTAGGGCCCGCAGTGTACGGCCGCATGCGCGGGCGCACGGAAAGCCCCATGCGCCGCTATTCAGGTCTGCAGCCTACCAGCGAGCGTTACCACTGAAATCTCACGCTCTGCTCATGAAAAGGAGATTATAATCAGTACCTACTTCGAGTACTACTACTACTTTTCAGGCTCTGTCGACTAAGCATGAAAGCCTCGTACATTTGTCGATTACCTGCGATCATGATTTCTATATAACGGTGACCAATAAAGAAAACTTGAACACACAAAACACGGCGGTTACCGCCTCTTGCCGAGGACCAGTAAGGGTCAACTAAGACCTTTTTTTTTGAGATTTCAGCTTCTCTACCGGTGAGAGAGTATACAGGTTTCTTGGCAACCACCGCACACTGGGCGAAACGCTCTGCGAATTTTCTTCGGTCGCGTTTTGGGATCAGTCGGTGCGATGCCAGAGCTATCTTTTTTTTATGCGAGAGGCGGCAGAGAGCAAGTCTGATGCCTGATGGTAAGCAGTCGACACCGACCATGGACACCCGCAGCTCTAACCGAGTTTAGGGTAGCTGCCGGCCTTTTAAATATGAACACGCTCGTTTCTTGAAGGTTCCCAAGTCGTAGCTGTTCGGAAAGACTGTCGCAGGAAGTTGGTTCCACAAAATTGAGGCGCGATCTTACAGGCCAGCATGGCGGTAGCAACAGACAAGTCATTGGTTTGGCACCAGTCGCGACGGGAGTTCACTATGCTGTGCTAGCTCTCTAAGTTCTAACAAGTTTTAATATGGCATTGTGTACGGAGCCCACATTCGTAGACCGACCAACAGCTGGGATGCGGTCGGTGGGACGCCCCAGGTACTGCTAGATACACCAGGCAGAACAGGATCTTAGTCACTTTCAACGGCTAAGCTGGTGAAATGTTTCTGAGGAACGAGGCCAATAACTACTTCGGGTCGCTGAGCCGGCGAAGTAAGTAAGTAGAC
The DNA here is from genome assembly GCA_031163375.1 of Conogethes punctiferalis. NCBI lineage: Eukaryota > Metazoa > Arthropoda > Insecta > Lepidoptera > Crambidae > Conogethes > Conogethes punctiferalis. The sequence goes on from CM062094.1 coordinate 15,899,135, forward strand.
AGTGCTTACAGACAATGTTAAACATTTCAGCAAATTTTGTATCAGGTGACTAATCGAGATCTAATGGTAGAGGCGCGTGTGTGCGCCGGCGCATGCGTGGCTATTATGTCTGTTCCCGGGTACCTATAGCTCGCTGCGGAAAGCCCGCCTCATTAGCCAAATGTATCAATCGCTTTGTTTGGTTCCATGAGCTTCTTTGTGTAGGTTTATTTTTAACTGGCCTGACACGTCGCACTGCTGAAACTTTACCACAATGATCTAAAAGCCTTATGGAGTGGTGGTTCCTATTATAAAACGGAACTTCCTGTACACTTTTTTTTTTAAGAGGGGAATGCATTAGGTACCTTCATGCCGTCTCCGGGGGAAGGCGGCATGGTGTGTGGGACTCACACCTCCCAAAAGGGAGGGCATACCCACTAAACCCCCTGTGTCGCCAGTGGGCAGCAAGTTGCAGGGACACGGGTAGCGCCGAAGCATACGGCCATATCCCTGCCTGCCCTGGCCAGCCGCAGATGATAAGCGGCCGGCACTCCTGGTCCGGGGAGGGCAAATACCCCTGCCCCCGGATCCGGGGAGCAATAGAGTGCTCCCCGGGCGGACCTCGTGCGACGGTGTGGCTGCACCCACCAGAACTTCCTGTACCCACTTCAACCCCTCCTCTTGGGGCGGCCTTTTTTTTTTTTTTTTTTTTTTGTTGCACCGGGGGAAAATGCATTTACGCATACCTGCTACTCGGGGACGCAGCAGGTTATGTGGGACTCACTCCGCCTCTAGATGGTAGCGAGACGGAGAATACCCACTAAAAAACCCCGGTCTACACCGTCAACGCGCCTTGGGTGATGGTGACGTGGGATCTTGGTATAAACCATTACACCACGCCACCACCAGCGCAGTCCGCTTGCGCAGACTCGACTGGCCCCCCCACTTGGGGCAGCCTAGGGCTCAGGCAGAAGCCGTCGCCCTCCTCCAAGGACGGGATCCGTGCAAGGCAAGGGAGATGTTCTTGGGGCGGCCTGTGGCAACAACATCGCCAACATCTCATACCTAGATTAAATCGTCGCAGACTAAGGAACTGTTCAAAAGGAGAGTACGTGAACACCTTTTGAATCGCTCCGCTTAGCTGGTAAAATTGACACTTAATTGCCTGACTAGTTTATTTATTGTCTATGATTTGTATGTATATAATCTATATGTATATATATGTCTATATATGTATGTATATGTCTATGTAATGTTTATAATTTAAGTAATATATTTAGTACATGGTATATATTTGTCTATTTATGTACGATATGTATATGTCTCTTATATGTATATGTATATTATACCTACTTTATTTAGCATATTTCCATATTAGTTTTTTATATAAATAATGTATTTTCTTTTATTGTGTTTCCTTTTGTACACTCACCGCACAACAAATCTGCTCTCTGCATGACCCAAGGGTTGACTGGTAGAGAATGCTCCTAGCATTAAGTTCGCCTTTTGTACCATTTTTGTGCAATAAAGTTTAAATAAGTATATAAATAAAATAAACAGATAATGTAGGGAAACGTGGAAAGAGCCCGAGATGTGGGAGATGCTGACTCAATTTCCTCCTTAACTCTGTTCATCCAGGGTATGTTTTCATCTCTGTGACTGGGAGTTCATATTATGGGCCGCTCAAGTAACGGTCACTGCGATACTTCTGGCAAAATTGCGGCCATAGCGTCCAATACTCCAATCTCCAAAGGAGACTATCCTAATAAGTACGCAAAAGATATGAAAGTGCACAAGCATATATATGCACATGATTATAAGTAGGTACACTATGCATTCTCTGTATCTTCACTCTCATAACGATAGGACGATAGTTCAACACCACAGGATAGAGATCAGACGTAGGTCCAATGGCTTAACGTGACTCTCAGGGCTTAGCGTGACTCCCAGGCTGCTATAGAGTAATTTCTTGACAGATGTTTTTGGTCCCACACGGGATTCGAACCTGGGACATATTTGAGTGCGTAGGCGGCGCTTGCTACCACTAGACCTAGTCTAAAGTATGTAGTTAATAATCGAAGGTTCAGTTGCTCCAGATACATATCAGATAAGCACACGTCTCGCTCGGCACGATTCGCGGGGAAACCCGTTGTGTGCGAAATGCGCCAGCGCACACGTGTGTGACGCGACAAAGCCGCTGACGTCACGCGCTTGCGCCCGCGCAGCCCGTGACCTGCGGGCTATCGGATTACTAGAGAGGCCTCTATTTGGTGTCTGAATGAGTGATGGTTTGGCTTATCATTTTAATGGAAGGAACCTTGAATCAACGTCGGAAACGACTTTGGTAAAACCTTGTATAAACTCTTGCTTGTAGGTAGGTATACTAGTTTGGTTCTGTAGCAAGAGCTGGCTCTGACACAAATGGCCTCGGGTTCGATCACACATACCTGGTCTGTGTGCGACACCTACCTAGATATGTAAACATTCGTGTACATGAACATGTCTGTTTGTATTGGGTGTAGCTATTTATAAATGTCACAAAAATATCTAAGTAAGTTTATTAGTCGTACAAGTTGGTACAGTACCCATAGTACAAGTTTCAGCTTAGTTTGAGACTATTAGTTCTAAATTGTTCTGATGTTGGCTATAAAATGTTCTTGGAAATAAAAATGACGCATTAACGACTCAATATTTGTGATGAGTAGGTAAATATTATTTGTATAGGTGCTCTGTATTTATTCATAAATACTTATCTCGTTGTTGATACGAGTACGAGTATTGACGGCCTCGGCGCAATAGTAAGAGCGTTACAATTGAACGAGCGGACGACCCGAAGGTTTTAGGTTCGATTCACAGTCGAGTTAATGACTTTCTAATTGGTTTCGGGTCTGGGTGTTATGGGAGACGCCAAATCATCAATTTTTTCATTTTTTTAGTAGCTCGACATAATGGCTTCCCTATGCCTGATGGAAAGCGAAAGAGAAGCTCAAGTCGCTGTGACAACGGGAAAGTAGCTGGTCAATTACCACCGCCACCCCACCGGCTGGCCCCACCCTAACCCCCCACGAGCTCCGGAAATCCTACTCACCGGCAGTAACACGACCCGGACGTTATTTGGCTGCGGTATTCTATAGGGTGGAGGTCCTTCCTAGGACGGGCGGCTCGATTTGAGCGAAGATTCGCTATGCCTACCTCTCTTAGACTCTGACCTAGGTGGTTGATGGGAAAATGATTTAATATCATTGTAATATTAGTTTATCTGATAAATCTTACTTCAAGGCCATTGTAGGTGTGAATTGTATCTGCCGTTACAAAATTGTCTGATGTTTTGTTGTCCTTAAAATTTGTAATAATTTACCTAACTAGAGCTTCTTTACTACCTGATAGGTAAAGTTTGTCGTTGTGAGCGTATTCATTTCCATAGATTACAGTTACCTACAGCATTCATTCAGTTGAATTTTCTTTAAGTTATTGTTCCAGACCGCACAATAACTGGCCTGGCTTAGTTATTGTTGGGAGCATCAACAGGTTCTATAAGAATAAACTTAGCGTTTGTGAATTAAATAATATTTATTGATATAAAAAGTAGCTAGGTTACAATATCTTTCGTTTTAGTAAGCTACGATAAACAGCCGTACCTATTTAGCCATATTATTAGCATTTGGGTGTAAAATGATTTATATTATCTGTCTGTCTTTTGAACACTGTCCCAGCCAGTGTCCAGTCCGTTCACAATATAAAACTAGTCTGATTTCTTTATAAAATACCTTTTTATACCAATAAAGTGACAAAACTGCTACCCCATCTGACGGTGAACTGTTACCGCAGCCCATGAGTGGCATGAGTGCCTTAACACACCACCGGATCATCGCATGCGCTGCCGACCTTTATAAGCCTCTTTACTTTAGCTCCTATCAGACTCCTTTTCAACAGGTATCGTTTCCTTTGCAGTGAGTTAATCATGTGAATTGTGAATCATGGTAGTGCGGACCTCAACCCATCTCTAGGTTTATAGAGGCGTTTGTTTGTGAAGACTTAATCGAAAACCAATACTGGAGGGGTGGTTATCGGATTCACAAGAAGTTGGGTTTCCTGCTAACTTGGACGGTATTTAAGTTAAAAGCTTAGCTTGATGTTTACACTGGAGAAATCACTGTTCTCATAATAATTAGCAATTATTCATTACGTCATAGTCTCTATCCATCTTCAGGTTATCTAGTTTAAATATAATGTTATCACAGAACACATATCAATTGCAATACCACACACTTGAAGAACGCTTTCATTTGTAATCGTAATCTGACTTCTCGCCGCCGAACCTCGGGAAGATCTGAGGGACCCATCCCGGGTCGGACATCTTCGTCCTGAAGCGGTTGACGATGACGTCGTTCCCTCCCTTGTCTCCCTCCCGGCTGAAGCCGCTCCGTCTAGCTCTCGCTAGGAGAGGAAGCACTTCCAAATAGCGCGTGGTTTCTTGGTGCGGCGCTGCAGTGGGTTTCGTGACTGGTTTTTCGGTAGCAGCCGCTGCTGGGGGGTAGATGAACTGAGCGAAGATGCTCTGCTCCGCTTGGCCGGCGACCAGGCCGAGCGCGGCGAGACACAGGACCAGTCGGGCGACCATGGCGACGTGTGGACGAGCCGCTGCGCCTGCGCAGAGTGCGATGCGCTGCGGGCAGGTGCCGCTGTATTTATATCTGTACGGTGTTGACGCCTCGACCGAAACTTGTGAAGCTTTAATAAATCCTTATTAAGGAAGTCGTTTTTTACACAATCATGTCTGGTTTGCTTTAGTCGTGTTCGATAGGTATATTAAATATCTTGTAGGTACAGACTGCTTATATTCAATAATGTGGTTCATATTTATCTGACATGTGGATAGGTATCTACAGTAAACCCTAACGATACTTGTGGTTTATCTGGTAGGTTACTGGGGTTTATCACGACTTATAATCTAATCACATCAGTCTTTGGAATCAGCTTCCTGCTGCAATTTTTCCGAGTGGATATGATTTAGGGACCTTCAAAAAGCGAGCCTATAGATTTCTCAAAGGCCGGCAACGCACCTGTGACTCCCCTGCCTGGTGTTGCGGTGTCTATGCGCTGAAGTGATCACTTATCATCAGGTGACTTTCAGGCCCGTTTGCCCCCTCTACCAAACTGACAAATACTGAGTAAGTGCCAAAGTTTTTAAAATATCCTATAGACTAACATAAGAAAAATAAAAAGGAACTTTAAACTCATCTACATTCGATTTTATAAGGATTTCAGCACAATGGGGACTGGACTTTAAGCAACTCGTCGCTATAGACCTACAAGATTAATCTACAAAATCACTTTCGTGAACGTGATAATAATATTATGTTGTTAGCCTTTTGGTATAGGAAATACTAATTTATCATCTCAAACAAACAAATTCTTCAATTTCATTACAATCATGACTAAGAACCTGACAAGCACATATCTCAACGGGCTTTGACAATCAACATCTATGTACAATATGAACATCTACGAACTCTATATGTACATATTAGTGTAATTAGTTTTCTCAATTGAGTTTCCTTGTTCCTTTGTTCCTTGAAATATGGTTATGTACTAGGCTATTCACTAAAATGCTGTCATTATACACTGAATAACTGGGATTTCCACCATGAGTTCATAAAGACGTCTACTACGCAAGCACGATGACAATCCTACCTAGTGGACACGTTTCAAAACCTTCTTATAGCAAAGTAGGTATTTTTGGTGCCCCCTTTGATTTATTTACAGTAACATAGTGACCTCCCGTGTCGCCTGATGGAAAGCTAAAGACTCTGCAGCGGAGCTGGACAAATGAATCAATTAATTAGGCCTAGTCATTGTCACCGCCATGCTGGCTTGTGGAATTGAGTAGGTAATAGGTCCCTAAGTGAGCTTAAAGCACTATGTATTGCTGTTCCTGTTCTGTGCAGGTATTCTGAATTAGGAGTCGTCGAGAGGAGTCCTGAGATTTATTGTGAAACCTTAGTGTACATGATGCTTAAATTCTTAATATCGTGTTGGTTGGCTTTATTAATATCGAGCAAGAAACGATATTACGATTGACTGTTTTATGGGACCCCCTTAGATATAACATGATTTTGGTATTTATTGTAATAGGGGCGACATAAATAAATAAATAATGTCTGTTACGGTCGGCCAGCGGAGTCTTAGAAAAAGGGTACGGAACACATGAGTTGATGGAAGTGATGCATGCAAATTGAATGCATTTCTAATTTCATTGTTATTTATGTAGTTAAACTGCAAGTAGTTGCAAATAAGCTATTCAATGGAATAATAGTTATCATTATTTTGATGTTTATTAAATGTTTGTCATAGAGGTTATCTCATCGGGTAGCAATATAGGTACCTAGTAGGATGATAAGCTTTTACGTGCGTGTGGTACTCGGGGGAAATTCAGTCAACACGATAATAGGGAATACCAAAAAGAGGGCTTGCGTCGGGTCCCACTGGATATTCCGGCCCTTCTCAGATCGAGCGCTCCACTAAATAGGCGGATCTAGTGTCAAAGAAGGACATACACAAGGAAATTGTAGATTGTAGGTCGACCTAAACGCTTTAGTTCTATGACAGTAGATAAATACAATTCTGAGTCCCGGGCATAGAAGCCAACATTTGAATAGAGTTGTATAATGTTTCTTGCTATTGTCTGAAATAAATACCGTCAGTTAGTGCCCGCTACCCCTAGTGACGGATAACTCAACAAAGCTTATTGTTGCGCGGTTTTACAAGGGGTGCTTGCTATAGAGGAACCGAACTGTGAAGCTTCAGTTTACTGCCACAAGATGGCGCCACTTGGATATTGTGATCATAAAACGCCTTGATAAAATAATTTACAAAGAACAAGTTAGACCTAAGAATGGTACTTAATATTAATTGATTTTAATATTTAACGCTAGTTAAAAGTACAGTAAAGTGTATTGAGCTAGTATTTTGATAACTAGTTTGTTCATTTATCGTTATTTATCCTTTTGCAGCATATAAATACTAATTGAATCAACCCAACAATAATAATTATTATCTGTCGCAAAAATAATATTTCTTACTTGAATGCAGACCATAATGAAAGCAGTACATAAATTCATCATTTCTCACAACGACTCCGTGGCGCAACGGTAGCGCGTCTGACTCCAGATCAGAAGGTTGCGTGTTCAAATCACGTCGGGGTCAAATAAGTCTTCTTTTTTGTTCTTTTATTGCCACAGCCAATGCGTCTAAAATGTGTTACTAATTTTGTATTATTCTAATACTAGATCACAGTACTAGATTAATGGTGTATTGATTTGGGTGAGATATAGCGGAAAACATTTTAGGCGAGTTGGAACCTTTATACAAGTCGTAACAAAATAATGTTGTTACGGCTTTGCAGACTATATTAACTCAAAACACTATTTCGTTTTCCGGTGAGAATAAAATAAACAGTTCTGCTTGAACGCGTCCATAGATACTTCGTCATATACTCGTATTTGTTCTTTTGACGGTTCGTATCACGTGGTATCGCACTACCATCACCCCGAGCCTCATAAGATGCCATTAAATTTCTTTCATAGAAGTGATTCCAAGATTTCTTTCGCGTCAAGACGTCATACATAGGTATGACGTCTTGACGCGAAAGAAAATAATTTCAATAGAAGCTATAGAGCTTCTATTGAAATTATTTTGTTACACTAGGTGTACTTATTGAATAAAATATGTGTAAAAGTGAAAACATTCCGACATTAATTATTTAATCTCAATAATATTTATCTTGACAATGTTTGATAGAGACGTCATTGAAGTTGCTGACGTCAGAACTCTTGGTAGTGGCGCGCAATTTGGCACTGGCAGCCAACGGGGATGTAGCTCAGTGGTAGAGCGTTCGCTTTGCATGTGAAAGGCCCCGGGTTCGATCCCCGGCATCTCCAATCCCAATCGGCAGTCGTCTTTTTACCATATTTACTCTCGTAGCTCTAAACCTACAAATTATACTATTGTGTTCTTCTGTATTATTATAACTAAACCGTTCATTATAAATTTTGTAAGAACACATGTCTAGATGGATGTACACAGATGTTTTACTTAACGAAGTCTTTATGATAGACTATGAACTATGTATATAAAATAAACATTATTTTATTTATGCATGGAGTAATATTCATCAACGCTGGCCATATAGCGGTGGTATTTGTATTTATTACTAACCTACCATAAAGTTTAACATTGTTGATCATAGGTAGTCCATACTTTAAAATAATTTTTTTATCCTTTACGCTTTCAAATACGAGTACAAGTGAGTGACGCTTACATATCGTGATTATGAATCATCAATATCCATCTGCCAAAACAAAAGCAGTCATCATATAATATTATAGCTTACAATAGGTATAATATCCTTCTAATTAATATCAATTACAAGATTACCCTTTGAATTACGAAAGAAGGATAGAAATAAAAATCGATTTTTAATATGCCTCAAATTTATTATTTTTATAAGAAGAGAGTAGAGCCAGTGTTTGAGCTGACAATAGATCAGTACAAGCAAATAGTCGCATAAATCCGTTGAGAATAGCCTGTGGTCGCGTAACATGATCAGAGCTTTTACATACTAAGTACTTACAAACTAACAAAAAAACCAATTGATTATAGTATTCATTAGTACCTACATTAATAAGTCGAAGTTCCCACTATCCTTAGAGGCAGTTGCACTTACTACGACACTCACCAGCTTACCTACATTACCCTTAATTACTTACGATGAAATAAATTAACGCTATTTATTATAAAGCGTCTAGAAAGCTTATCACAGAACAGAAATTTAGATTAAAAATCTAGATTAAGAAATTAAAGGTAAGATATTTTCCTGTTGGCCAAAAAGTAAAGGTAAAGAACTCTAACTAAAGAACCGCAATTTCTTATAATTTGTCACTCCCAGGCCAGTTATTGCCATCATTAATTAGCTATGTACCTACTCTAAAACTCAAAACAATACAAACAGCATCGTGTGGCTATAGGATGCAAAGAAGATGTTAGGTCATGAAAGGGAGAGAAAAGTCATACAAAATTAGTGCACTTAAGTAGTATAGGACGTTATAGGCTAACCGTATGTTGAGACGCAGGCGACGTAGCACTGCGCAGCGCAGGGCACGGCAGGGCAGTTGACGCAGGTAAAGGAGTGAGTTCATGGAGTGATGCCAGGAAAACGCCGGAGGGGACAATCCTCTACGATATGTGTGGTGGTCTGGTTAGGAGCCCCACAATCATAATCCGGCGCGTTTTTGAGACCCCACTTGTGGATATGGTGGTTGCATTTTCCGTGTCCAGTTCTGAACCGGTTAACCCTAGACCATACGATGCGGCAGCTGTCAAAGACTAGATCCGTCCACGGGTGATGTTGGATGTGAAGGCTCTATCTGTCCAATACGATGATAACAAAAAAACACTCATAGGACAGACCCATGTCTGCGTCAGATGTACCCGCGCCGCTCCGTACGTAAGTCGATACCTACTATGATTACAATACATACGACCATCCGATGATGTTCCGTGTTTTACAAAATCTGCCCTAAAGTTCCCTGAGCTGTTCTGTGCGCCGCCGCCTTCGTTTAAGCATGCGCGTACGCTTAGACAACATACTGGGCGCTAAGTCTCCGACTGCATGATGAACTCCGCCAGCAGCATCTCCATGGAGGGCGCGAGGCTGCGCTGCAGGCACGAGTCGCGGATGCACTCGCCGATGCGCAGCGTGCGCATGCAGTGGTCCTCCACCTCCTCGAACTGCTTCTCGCACTCGTGGATCAGGGAGACCAGCTTGGAGGCCAGCACCTCGCCTGGGGACATCGACGGCACTAAATAAGCTGGAGTTAACGACGCTCCGGTGACGCTGCTGTCCGTTATTGGCCTGTGGTATTTAGCTACGCCTTCAATCGTGATGGTTATACCGCCACCAGTCAGTTGCCAGAGCCTTGTTTGTTATTCGGCAGGATGAACCACGGGCAGGTGAGGGGGGACACTTGGGACGAAAAGATGATGTTTAAAATATAAAAGAAACTCTATGTCGTAGTAAGCAGGGAAGCTTTTCAATAGAGAGATGTGTGTTGTTTACCGTTGGGGAAGCTCCTGATGAACTTGTCGGTGTTCTCGTGGTGCAGCTTGTTGGCGTCGGTGATCAGGTTGAAGTACTTGCTCATGCAGTGCAGCGCGCAGCCCAGCTCGCGGTCCACGAACTTGAACTCCTGGTGCCAGATGTGGAAGAACTCCTCCATCTTGTCCTCCGTCAGCCCCGACTGGTGGGAAACGGAAACAAGGCTCAGTTGCTTCCCATCAAGGGCAGGGGGTTTTAACATCGAAGCCCCCCCCCTGGTCTAGACCCTGCTGACTCCTTATCTACTACTAATAGCTGTCTAGCTAACTCATCTCATATATAAAAGGAGAAACTGATTGACTGACAGACTGACATATCAATGCACAGCCTACGGCTAAACGTAGGCACTTGGGAAGTGACGTAGCTTAGGTACCGTAGAGGTGCACTAAGAAAGGAATTCCCGAAATTCCCTCGGGAACGGGAGTTAGTGGGAAATGTACTTAGTATTGAACCCGTGCGAAGCCGGGGCGGGTAGTACTCTAAAAGTATACATTTGATGTTCCTACTGTTTTACAGACAGCAAAATGTCAGCGAGGTGCGAAATAAAAGTCTCTACAATACAAAATATGTATAGCAATAGTACTTAATACTTCCATGATAGCAACACACTCCAAAATCGCTTCTCAAAAATGTCCCCCCTGTCTCCATTTCAGTTTTGCGGTCTTCTTCCTCACATCCACAATCATCGTCTTAAAGGTAATGCCATTTCTGAGATTATCCGTCCTTTCAATGGCAAAAATGTGTCGCTCCTTAGGACTTTGCTAAATCTGAGCTGCGACTTTTGATGTTGTATCAAACACTAAGTCTGAAACACTAGGCGGAAAACAAACCTAATTAGCCTACGTTACCTTATAGGTAAATCGGAAAAGAAAACCATCAACCATTATCATCATCATCCGCCTATTGCAGTCCACTGCTAGACACAAGCCTCTCCAGCTGTTTATCTCTTAGGGCAAACATCTGGAGGATATACCCATAATCGACAAACTGGTAAAGCGGGTTGGCGATCGCATAGCTTAGTTTCTCGCTCCGGCGACGCTGCTGCCCGTCAACGGCCTGTGATATTTAGAAGGACCTTCACCCTATAGAATACCGCAGCCAAATGACCTCCGGGTCGTGTTTCTGCTGGTGAATAGGGTCTCCGGAGCTCGTGGGGGTCGAGGGATAGGGCCGGCATGGCAGTGGCAACTGACAGGCTAATCAGTTACTTGCCAGTTGTCACAGCGACTTGGGCTTCTCTTTGGCTTTCCATCAGGCGTAGGGAAGCCATTATGTCGAGCTACTATAAAAAATCAGTGACATCTAAAACCAGCATCACCCACCTCCTCCCTGCAGTGCTCCAGCGCCTGGCCGAAGCCCAGCGTGACGTCGGTCATGATCTTGTGGTCGCCGGCCACCAGCCCGGCCGCGGCCACCACGCACGCCACCACAACCAACCTCGCGTCCGAGACCATCTTGCACTATCCGCTCACCCGCCAAGCTCACCTTATAAGCCTCTTATAATCACTACTTATACTGCATTGTGACTAAAGAAACTATCAAGAATAGAACTTATTCTCGTGTCAATGGTAATCAAAATTAAATAGAACCCGTCCAAAACTTGGCGACTTGGTAGAATAGAATTAGAGTTTGTCGTTGTAGTGAAAGAATTGGCCAGCTTAGATCCCGCGTTACCGGATCTAGCTGTTACCAGCGTGCGCCGCGTGGAGGCTTTCTCATCTTTCATGCATGGCTCGATGACTCATTTGGTAAGTAGGTAGTGACCTCTGCCTTCTGAGCCAAGAGTCGTGGGTTCGATTCCCGCACAGTACAAGTGTGTTCATGAACATGTCTGTTTGTATAGGTGTGTAAAAAGTATCTAAGTAAGTTTATCAGTTGTCTAGTACCCATAGTACAAACTTCGGCTTAGTTTGGGGCTAGGTGGCGCTGTGTGGCCCAGCGTGGCATGTCTTGGGTTATTTATTAATACTAGCTGCGCTCCGCGGTGTTACTCGCGGTTTTTCAATGCAATTATTCGAATTTTTCTTGCCGTAAAAACCAACATTGAACTTTAACGAACATTTTAAAAAAAAATTGGCCAAATTGGTCCATGCGTTACTGAGTTATGCGCTTACCGATATTTTAGCGATTCATTTTTATATTATAGATGATGCACACAAGGCGGTTCTATCCTTGATACATTCCTGTGATTGTGACTTTACTAATTCATTAATCGCAAGAGGCGTGCCTAAGGCCGCTGCATTTTTCTTGTTTGTACTTGTCGGTAATGAGCGATCATTACCACTGCCAGAGTGCTCATCTCACACAATGTGACCATTTTAATTGTATGCACAAGCTCTGGTTTCCGGATATTAAATATACTTTGTCTTTAAGTAGGTGACCGGCTAATACCTTCAGATTATAGTGTCTTGTAATTGAAGTACAAGGTGAGTTAATGGTGTCTGCGTCGCGTTCAATTTCAAAGTGGATTTCTTGAGCTATTTTGAAGTCAAATCAAAGTAAGTAAAATGAAATAAAATAAAATAAAAATAAAATAATTTATTTCTGCAAGTAGATTTACAAGTAAATTCTTTTGCACGTCAAACTTTTTTTCCCTACTAGCACTTCGACGTGATAAGGATGAGGCCTGATGAGAAGAAGTGCCGCAAGAAACTCATCAATTTTGGCTTTTTTCAAAAATATACATAATCATTATACAGGTTGATGTCATACATTAATACAATATTTGTTAAGTGCAGGCGAGCAGCTCATTATGTCCATGTAATATTATCGTCTAGGAAGTCTTGTATTTTATAATATCCTTTTTTCATAAGACATGACTTAATATGAGACTTAAACCTATGTATTGGTAATTCAACAATATTCTGTGGTACTTTGTTAAAGAATTTTACACTTAGCCCAGCAAACGAATTGCCAGTCTTATGCAGCCTGAGATTTGGAACAGCAAGTTTGTTCTTGTTTCTCGTGTTAAATTTATGGCAATCAGCATTTCTTTTGTAAAGATGAATATTCTTTCGTACGTGCACAATACAGTCAAATATGTATTGTGATACTACAGTCAAAACATTAATTTCTTTAAATAATTCTCTAAGTGAAGCACGCGAGTTAAGTCCATACAAGAAACGAATGGCCCTCTTCTGCAACACAAAAATGGTTTGGATATCAGCAGCTGATCCCCACAGAAGCAGACCATACGCCATGATACTATGGAAATAACTAAAATAAACAAGTCTTGCTGTTTCAATGTCTGTTAGGTTCCTAATTTTTTTAACAGCATATGCAGCCGAACTGAGTCTTCCAGCCAAGGCGGTTATATGAGGAGCCCACTGTAATTTATAATCTAACGTTACACCCAGAAAAGTGGTCGAGTTGACACATTCAATTTGTTCATTATTTATAACTATATTAGTATTACTTTGCCTCACATTTGGCATTGTGAATTTAACGCATTTGGTTTTATTAGAATTTAACAAAAGATTATTCGTATCAAACCAAAGCAGAACTTGGGAAAGAGCACTATTCACTTCGACGGAAACCTCCTTGTGTCTGTCAACTTTAAAAATCAAAGAAGTATCGTCAGCAAACAGCACTGTTTCGCATAAACCTTCAACAAAATATGGAAGGTCATTAATATATATTAAAAAAAGTAAGGGTCCTAATATTGAGCCTTGGGGCACCCCCATACGTAGAAGGGCGCCTGGAGACTCAACTCCATTTACTACAACCTTCTGTATTCTGTCTGTAAGGTAAGACTGCAACAAATTTAGCGCAACATCTGAGACACCATAATGCTGTAATTTCATAAGTAAAGTAGTATGTTCAACACAATCGAATGCTTTTGACAAATCGCAGAAAATACCTATGGCATCCTGCTTTCTTTCCCATGCGTCAAAGATATGTTTCATGAGAGCCACTCCTGCATCGGTAGTGGACTTACCTCTAGTGAAGCCAAATTGTTTTTCATGCAACAATTTATTTTCCTTAAAGTGAGATACAAGCTGGTTAAAAATTATTTTCTCAAAGATTTTGCTAAGTGCTGGCAATATAGAAATAGGTCGAAAATTTGAAGGGTCACTTTTTTGTCCCGATTTAAATAATGGAACAATTTTGCTACACTTCATTAAATTTGGAAACTGGCCTAAATTTACGCACTCGTTAAATATTATAGCCAAATGTGGGGCGATAGTGGGTATAATTGTTTTTAGAACCACAACTGAGATTCCCCATAAGTCTTCAGTCTTTTTTAAATTTAATTCTTTAAAGGTCTCTAATATAGTGATGAAATCTATATGAGAAAATTTAAATGAGATTTGGCATGTACTTACTTTGTCCTTAAGAAAAGACTGAGCCAGATGTACACATGACTTTACTTTACTTGTAACTGATATAGGTATATTAGAGAAGTAGTTTTCAAATTCATTTGCTACTTCTGCATCAGTTCTAAGGTGATTACTACCTACTTTAAGAGAGATCTTGTTATTATGTGATTTTATTTTACAAGTCTCTTTATTAATTATTTGTCTCTTTATTGCCTTCATGCATGGAGACACGCACTACCCACAAGGTATAATTGTCAAAACAGTAAATCAAATTGGATTACAGTAAGTAGGTACCACTGGATTTGGAATGTAGCTTTTATCGAGAAGAACGGGCAAAAAACTTGATAGTTACTCCAAATGTGCAGAAGATATGGTAACTGTGTAACAGCAGGCGCTCATAGACTCGGAAATGCCGGATGAAAAGTGAAATCGCTGCCCATAGTAAGGAAATAACTTTGGCGACCGGGAAAGCTAGGAGCTCGTTCTGGATTTTTGAAGACGGCCAGTCTAGAAAAGGGTTGTTTTCAGATGTCATCATTATCAGTCTGCAAACGTGTAGGTACTGGTCACACGTTTGGTCACGTTGGGACACGACTGGTGACCGCAGCAGGTTTTATTAGTACCCAGGTAAACATGGATGAACACAATGGACATCTACGACACCCCGGGTTGAGATGGGGTGGTCCTATTCTTAGCCCGGAAACCACACGGACAAACCATTCTCATTGTCGCTTATGGAGCTTTTACCATTTGTATGTCGTTTTATTAATATTCGTGTGTCATAAACCTTAACAATATAAATGTAGCACTTCATTTCTTCATTCATATTGTGAGCGGCAATAATTCGCGCAGACCAAACGCATAATATCTCAGTTTCAGTTCACACGTGGCACCCGCGGCGCGCCTGTCCAGAATTGGTCATACCATTAATAAGTTAATTGGAATTAATGCCCGCTGCATGCGATTTTATCGATAAGTTATCAGGACTTAGATGGTGGGCGACTTTAGTGATTATTAGATATGGAACATAATGAAAGACATAGGGTACGGGACAGAATGAGTAAAAGATTCGGATTGTAATAAAATTCTAAAAGACATCAAAAAAGATGAAGGGTAAGCTAGGTATAACAGCAGAGATATTGGACCACAAGTAATAGATTTATAAGGAGGTAATATAAAAACAATAACGATTGCCTTGCCTTCAATTCGTAACAATGTCTATTGCCTATCTAATATTTTGTCGGTTTAATCCATTAATGATTAATCCTTCTGAGCCAAGGGTTGTGGGTTCGATCCCCGCACAGTACAAACATTTGTGTGCAAGAACAAGTCTGTTTGTATTGGTCTGGGTGTTTTCTATGTTATGTATTTATTTACAAAAAAAAAATGTATCTAAGTAAGTTTATTAGTTGTCTAGTACCCATAGTACAAGCTTCGGCTTAGTTTGAGACTAGGTGGCGCTGTGTGGCCCAGCGTGGCATGTCTTGGGTTATTTAATCCATTAATCTCTGCGAGCTTATCACTTATGAATAAAAATTTAAGTACTGAAGGGAGTGTGCAGTGAAACGCCAAATATATCCTTATGGTCCGTTTATTATGCGAGGTAAACATACAATTTAGTATCATACAGAGTTTCATATATATGTACTTAGGTCATACACTTAGTGCCTAACAGGCGTCGGAGAGGACCGCAGGTGGCTATCGCTCTCCTAGCCTATAAGTTATCTAATATGAGCCTAGCTAAGACTCCAGAGTGGACTGACGGGGCTATCGCACTCCTTCTTCGTCTATACTGACTGTACTGGATGACTGTAAGGGACTATCGCTCCAGTACGGTCGCTAGCTAACTGACGACTGACGATGGCTCCGCGCGCGGCGGCTTATATAGGGACCGCGCGAGTGCCGTGTGCAAAATTGTGGAGAGGGGGCCTTTGACTGTGCGTATGGGAAAATATTTGAATTTACGCGCGCCGCGCGTTTTGTTATGACAGATGCTTGTTACAATCTCCCCCTCTGATACTCGTTGACGTCCCGTTATGAGTATCAGGATTTCGAACGTGGGATCCTTGGGCGACCTCGTCCTCTAATCGGCAGAATTGGGGATGGTGATGCATTGCTTCGTTTCTCAAACTTCACTATTGCAGATGTATGATATCTTCCTATTGGTTTCTCAGGTTCTTGGGTATTAGCAACTTCATATATTGAACTTCCATGTTTTTTGATAATAAGGTATGGGCCATCATGTCGAGGAGCAAATTTGGCTGAGAATATTTATCTTGGCTGCTTATTGGATGAGTTTCTACTAAGACTAAATCTCCAATAGTGTAACGTTCTGCTGAAGTAAGAAGTCGACTGACGTATACAATAGGGTATTCTTCTGGGCCCTCCCCCTGCATTAAAGCTGCTTCGATGGCATATATACTTGCATCAATCTTGATTGTAAATGGAGCTTCAATACCAGCTGGTGAAGTAGATAAGGCATCGTCGTCGGAAATAGGCTCGGTGTCCTTATATATCTCGACGGCCGTCACAAATTCTTCTACCTTCCTGTGGTCGAGGTTCCCGAAAAATCGTAGATCACATCGAGTAAGATTATTATTTGACATTGTCGTTGTTTGCATTTTACTCAGCAACTGACTAAATTGCGTGTCCAGCATTTATAACGGAGGTAAAGATTTTGATGGTTTTTCTTCTGCTACCCTCAGATCAAAATATTCATCTTCGGTGTTGCTCATTGTAAAAAATAATTTTCGTTGGGCGCCACAATGAAGGGTCCTAACGACTTGACGATCACGTTGGGCGCCGGAATGAAGGGTCCCAACGACTTGACGATCACGTTGGGCGCCGCAATGAAGGGTCCTCACGACTAGATGATCACGTTGGGCGCCACAATGAAGGGTCCTAACGACTTGACGATCACGTTGGGTGCCGCAATGATGGGTCCTAACGACTTGACGATCACGTTGGGCGTCACAATGAAGGGTCCCAACGACTTGACGATCACGTTGGGTGCCGCAATGAAGGGTCCTCACGACTTGATGATCACGTTGGGCGTCACAATGAAGGGAGTGTGCAGTGAGACGCCAAATATATCCTTATGGTCCGTTTATTATGCGAGGTAAACATACAATTTAGTATCATACAGAGTTTCATATATATGTACTTAGGTCATACACTTAGTGCCTAACAGGCGTCGGAGAGGACCGCAGGTGGCTATCGCTCTCCTAGCCTATAAGTTATCTAATATGAGCCTAGCTAAGACTCCAGAGTGGACTGACGGGGCTATCGCACTCCTTCTTCGTCTATACTGACTGTACTGGATGACTGTAAGGGACTATCGCTCCGGTACGGTCGCTAGCTAACTGACGACTGACGATGGCTCCGCGCGCGGCGGCTTATATAGGGACCGCGCGAGTGCCGTGTGCAAAATTGTGGAGAGGGGGCCGTTGACTGTGCGTATGGGAAAATATTTGAATTTACGCGCGCCGCGCGTTTTGTTATGACAGATGCTTGTTACAGTACTTAATTAGCTCTACACATTTTTATTCTGTTTTATCGGGTCAATAATAAATACACATAATAATATATAATGGTTTTAACACCACGCTGTCTTACTATCTAAATTGTTCACGTTTTACAATGAATCAAGTCCAATGTCTAAGGTAAATATACTCATGTATACCTTAGACACTGGACATAGGTAGGTACTTTGCCACAGTTATTAATCTTCCGACACATTCTTGCATAAACACCGGACTTTCAGCGTCTCACGCCGCGGACTGACGCGCAGTAATCCGCAGTATTAATAGGCTTTCTAGATTTTGCGTGGTTTATTTTCTATAATAGTTGTTGAGTTAGGATCAGCTGCAAATTGCGGTCGGTAATAAAAGCGAGATTACTCGCGCTTGCTGGTTTTTCTCACGAGCTCTATCGGGATTAAGAAGGGCACAGTAAACTCAAAGAATGTTAGTAGCGAATCGCATTTAGATGTGTTGATAGGTTACCTATGTCTGTAAATGACCAATAGGTACAAGCTACAGCTTTAGTTTGAGATTAGATGGTGCGGTGTGGCATATCTTGGGTTATTTATTTATTGCCAATCATTTTTTTGTGAAGGAGTTGCAATGTAAAATTCACATTTTTTCTTCAGTTTCTTTATTAAAAGGCATATTTACTTGTAAATCATTGTTTGATTGTCCTGTTGTCAAAGTGTTTGAGGTCAGCCTCAGCGCAATATGTCTTCCTTTCTGATATGTATTTACTCACTAGATGTAATGAAATCACGTCTTCATTTGGGGTATTTATTTATAATGACTATACAAAATCCGTTGCTATGGCAACGTTGAGAAGACACCACACTTTCCATTCATCACTATTCCACTGTTCTGGAGTTAGCCACTGCCTTTGTAGTAGGCAAACCATCATTCACACAATCTACCTATGTTTTCCTTTAATATCCTCGTCTTTCTCCGAACTGTCTACTTACCTTCAAACTATTTCTCATTGCCTTAATACCTAATCATAATCATCATCATCGTATATCAGTCCACTGCTGGACATAGGCCTCCCAATGTTCGCCACTTTGATCGATCCTGGGCTAATACCAGACTATAATTATAACGCCTGGCGTCTACCAAAGCACAGACCCTAGTTCGTTTTGAAAAGTTTCTAATTTAACTCGATCGGATATAAAACGCGAACTCTTCAGTGAAACTGGTCTCCTCTACCTGAAAGTTGTCTGGAAGAGATCGCTACAAGCGATAAGACCGCCTATGTTTTTTTTTTATTTGCGAGAGGCGGCAGACGAGCAAATGTGATGCCTGATGGTAAGCAGTCGACACCGCCCATGGACACACGCAGCTGTGTTTTGTGCAATAGAGAGTATTTATCTATCTAACGCGCCACGTTTTCAACGCGAGCTACTTTACTGTTATGGTTCGACGTCACTGTGCCTTCCTGCATGCACTCCGTCAGTGCGCGCTGCGCTCGCGCACCGCCCTAAATATTCGGGCCGCGGTCACGTCCCGCGCCGGATCACTGGCATTACCGCCGAGGGCACCACAGGCGCGAGGGAAGTACCACCTCTGAGCGCAATACTACTGTTATTAATGTAGCGGTTACCAAAGTCAGGAGTGTTTTTATACCACATGGTGAAAGGCAAAAGACCTACGGCTCGCCTGATCTTAAGCGGTTACCGCAGCTTATGGATGCCTGCATCATCATCAGCCTATCGCAGTCTATTGCTGGACATAGGCCTCTCCAATTGTTCGCCACTTTGGTCGGAGAGTAAAAACACCTGGAGGATTTACCGATACCTAATCGCCACGCTGGACAGGCGGGTTGGCGATCGCAGGGCATAGCTCCTCGCTCCGGTGACGGTGCTATTCAGTTCAGTCAAGACGTTGAACGTTTCACTCAATAACTTGACGAGTTGTCCTTTAGGCATTCAATTAAATGTCGTCATTCAATGAACGCGCTAGTCATTCAATTGAATAGGAGATTCAACCAGATGACTGCGACAGTTATACCGCCACCAGTCAGTTGCCAGTGTCTCGTTTGCTATTCGACAGGATGCACCACGGGCAAGTGAGGGTAGTTTGGAGCGAAAAGATGATGATAGGTCGCTCCCTTACATCCCAATACAATAGGTACACTAAACTAAACTGGAATTTCAGGAATCTCAAGATATTCACATAGGGTTACGGAAATAGTTAAACTTAAGCCAATTTATTATTATTGTACAGTGATTTAGACTAGCAGCTGTATCGCAGTAATGATGGGAGTGCGCGGGAGCATCGCGTGCGTGGGTTGCGTGCGGCGGCGCGGGTTCGGTTCCCGGCCGCGAATTATTCAGATTGCTCTCATACGCGCCTCGGTAACTGCGCGCGCGGGCACGACGCGGTACACTCGCCCGCACAACTGGCAAACGCACACCAATCATCTGGTCTCAAGCTAGTGTGCATACCAAAACCATAGTATATAAGACCATGTAGATTTAAGAATAAACAGATTTCAACCGTCTGTGTTGGGTCTCATTTCCCCCCGCTGCGGCCAAGACACCCTTAGCCGTCACTATGATCAGTCGCGTGAGTCTGCGCGGCTGGCAGCGGGTCCGCACCACCTACCTACCGTCCCGTCTCTTCCCGCTCGCTACCCCGGGCATCCCGGGAGCGAGCTCCCCACATCTATTATTTATATAAGTATTATAGATACACGGTTAGGCGGGGCTAGGGCTCTAGGGACTTAGCGTCTTAGGGGTAAAGGGACTCTAGGATCACTAGGGAGTTAGGTTCCCTTCCTAACCTCATATATTTCTGACTGGTGGGACGCGGTGCCTTACAACCACCGCTCCTGCCCGGACATTTTTACTCTTGGCGGGTCGGGAGGAATCGCTCCTGCCGGTACAAGTGGGATGTCTATCATATAAAATTTGGCGAACCTTCTTCTGGTCCCAGCACTCCCTGCGACGGAATGAATCGATGGATTATGTATAAAAACACTTACATTTTATATCAGTATTTGCAAATTTTGAGTTTTTTGGGCGCGACTGGCCGGAAGTTGGTCCAGTAATCGTCGGTAAGAGAGCCTGCGTCGTGCAATACCACTCCTCTCCTTTACACAGCTCAATTTGCACTTTAAAATATACTCTACAAGGCCTAAACTACCTTCACAAGTGGACGATCTCAATAACCATTGTCTCACAACTCAAAGTGCATCTTATATGCATCAGAAGTAAGGTTGAAGTTTCATTGCGACTGGCACAGGTGGGCAACTTGGACCAATTAGCTCGCCCTTCTCAGAAAACAGTTCTGAATTTTCCCTTCATTCATTGCGAATGATCCGCTCGGCTCAGAGCTAAGTGGCGACGTCTGGAGCTTACTAGCGCGGCTATTTGAGATTTTTGAAGTTGCAAGAGCCATTCTGACTTAATTTTACTCTCCTCCTCCTCCACTCCCTTGACATCCAGATCCTAAGCAATTTGAAAAAGGAGGTTCGAATTCAATTTAGGCAAGATTGAGACATAATCGTCAGCCCGAAGATATCCACAGCTGGACACGGGCCTCCCCCAATGACCATTTGTCATTTGGGGTACTTGCCTTAGTCACCACGCTTGGCAGGCGAGTTGGTGTCCGCAGTAAGTTTTATTTATATCCGGATAAACATTGCTGTCCGTTTCCTAATATTCTCTTGATCGGCTTCTATGCCACCCCCTAAATTCTATTAGGTATTCTAAATCCAGAAACTATACGGACACAATGCGAAATCGAATGTCAATAACAGCATTTTTTACCAAAAGGAAAAACCTACTTCAATATGGTGACAATGCAGACCAACTAGGAAGTACATCCTTTCGGACAGAAAGTAATTTTCTAATCGATTCACAATACTAATACTCTTTTAGTCGTTTTCACATTCTCGGAGATGGTGGTAACAAATAACGGTGGTAAAAAAAAACATACGGTCGAATTGCGAAACCTTCCTCCTTTTTTAAAGTCGGTTAAAAATACAACAAAATGGACTTTAGTGGAATTGAGAATTTCCTCGTTTTTTTAAGTAGGTTAAAAACAGTTAACAATAAATGCAGCTAGATATCCCAGTGCGTGCGTGTTTACATACGCCAGCCGCGCCGAGCGAGCGGGCACTTCATTACGGCGATTATTGGCATCAGCGGCGCGGGCGCAGCTAGAGCTGAGAGGACCTCCAGCTAGAGCAAGCCGGGTCTTATGGTCATAGGGACTTCGAGGGTTCCTTATAAAGACTAGATTCTATTATCGTGTGTAACAGCTATAATTTATAAAGCTGAGGAGGTTTTTGCAAAAATAAATGATGCCCAAAATAGCTATTCCACGCGGACGAAGTCGATAAAATATTGTTTCATGGTCAAATTATTTGGAAGCATTATATTTCTTTCATTCTTTTGTTGATTTTAAAATCAAAAGACTCGAGAGACGTCTTGAGTCATGCGAAATGTCTCCAGGATTGTGTTTAAAACTGTAGATCTTAAGAAAGTCTTTAACTACACTAGCGGCGGCCGAACGACTCCGGCGCATGGCTTTAGTATACGCGAATTGCGAGCCAAGATTGTAGAAAGCCTTCTACGTTTCCGCAAACTAATATTTACTAGTCGGTTTGAAACAATTTGGATTTATTGGTAAAGCTTCCGTGGAAGATTTTGCCTCAACTTTTCCTTTTAGTTAGTACTCGTAGTCACACGTTGAGCTTTTATTATACATAATTGTTAGTGTTAAAAATAATACCTACTGTTAAGATTTGAAATCGTTCTTGACTTTTATGAAAGTATCAAATACAAAGGAGTAGATAGGTACTGTTTCTGTAAGTAAGGCGGGCTTAATGCCGCATGGGCATCCCCATATTTATTTAATGCCGATTGGTCTCTACAGAAACTCCATTCCGAATCTGGTGGTACAGTAAAAATAAAACTTTTCAAAAAAAATTCATTCAATGAAAGAAAGAAAAATGTTTATTGAACTGTAATAGGATGAGAACGGTTACCCTTGATGGTGACCATCATGTCAGCTCATACCGGCTGTGTTGCCATTCGATAATTAGGTGGCTCAATTGGTAGTGACCCTTGCCTTCTGAACCAAGGGTCGTGGGTTGGATTCCCACCCGGGACAAACATTCGTGTGATGAACACTTGTGCTTGTTCTGTGACTGGGTATTTTATTTTGTATTTATTTGTGGTACCTTCGTTGTTCTGATACCCCTAACACAAGTGCTTAAGCTACTTACTTTGGGATCGGAGCAATGTATGTGATGTTGTCTGATATTTATTTATTTACTAGCTGTGCCAGCGGCGTCGCTCGCGTGGATATCAGGTTTCAAAAATAACGGACTTCCATATAATACCCATCTATACCTTGTGCCTAAGTTTTAAGTTAGACCTCTAGCAATACATTGGTGAAAACCGCATTCAATTCTATGCAGTAGTTTTCGCGTAATGCGCGTTCAAACATACAGGTTTAAATTTCTCGCGTTTTCCCAACACTTCCCGTCACCGCTCCGCTCCTATTGATTGTAGCGTGATGAAAAGTATCCTATAACCTGCCCAGGAGTATGAAAAATAATTGTACCAAGTTTCGTCAAAATCTGTTCAGTAGTTTTTTTTTCTATAACGAACATACAGACAGACAGACAGACAGACAGACAGACAGACAAAAATTTTACTGATTGCATTTTTGGTATCAGTATCGATCACTTATCACCCCCTAATAGTTATTTTGAAAAAATATTTTATGTACAGAATTGACCTCTCTACAGATTTATTATAAGTATAGATTAGTAACCAATGAATTTACGGGCGTAACATGAGTTGAGGACAGTTGTGAGGGCCCAAACCCCAACAGCAATATTCTTGCTGTCCCATTTATTGCCTTATAACACGGCTTACCTGAGTAGCAGTCGAGGTCATTAATATTCTAATGAAGTGGCACCAGTGGAGCTAAGATTTCTGCGTCTCGGCCATTTGTGTCAATTTAATTAGTCCGTAGCGTTCCGCCCCGGAGAGCACACCCACGGTTCATGTAAGGCTAGACTGTCGAGTAAATCTGAGGCGGGTCTGGAGGGTTCAGGTTGTAAAAAAAAAACGCATTTGGCCCCTTGCTTTTAATTACTAGAAATGGTAAATTGATATATCAGGAAGGATATACCTTTGGCCATTTCTTTCAGGATGAAAGGTTGCATCTAATTGATTCTTCCTCATTAAACTTTTTAAATAGACAATAATTAGATGATTTGTACACTAACGCTGACAAATAGTTCTTAAGGACCTTACTGAAGCCAAGATTTAGTCGTTAATGTCAATAATAATCTGACGTTGATAACGAACAAATTAGTTCTGTGGAGCTACGGGTTCCACATTTTATACAATCCTACATTCAATTATTATATATCCATACAATCTTGTACTTGTAAAACAATTAAGTTAATGACGCTCTATGAAATTATAAACTGAAATGCCATTTGCGTTAAGCACCTAATTGATGGCCCAGCGAAGATTACGAATGGCGATGATAATCACAATGGCGAGTCCATTGGATGAGCACGCAAGGGTGCGGTGCGGATATTTAGTTTTTTTATAGTAGCTCGACATAATGGCTTGCTTAGGCCTGATGGAAAGCGAAAGAGAAGCCCAAGTCGCTGTGACAACGTGCAACTGGTTAGTTACCCGTCGGTCCGGAAAGCAGCATTCTACCGCGAAGAAGCCGGCAAGAAAGCATTGCCGCAGTGACATGGGATCCTCTTTCGCGCTCCATCAGGAAAGGGGAAGCCACTATGCTGTCTCTCTAAAAAAAAAACAATCAAGATATTGCCTTACCTAGAAATTGTATAATTGAATACTAAGAAAACAGACGAGTTATTATTTTTACATCATTGAGATATACTCTATATTATTTAAGCTGACAAAAACTCACTTAGGGCTTTTTAATGCCTTTTTTGCCAATCAGTCCCAAAACGTACAACCTAATTGGTCAAAAACCGGTGTAGATACTTAAATCAAAATGTAGCAATGCAAATGAAGGGGAAAATCAATTAAAAAGGCTTGTCATGCGAGGCGCGCGAGTGATAAGAGCGGAGTATCTGCGTGGAATGCGTCTGCGCGCGCGGCGTGCCGCCTGCGAGTCGCGGCCTCGGCGCGTTTCAAGTAAAAAAAAACAAAACATATTTATATATACAACTATGTATAACTATATGCCCACTCCGCCTTAAGACACCATCCTTCCCCCTCCCTCGCCATATAACTATACGCGTTTTAAGAGAGGTAGGGCATAGCGAATCTTCGCTCGAATTGAGCCGCCCGTCCGGGGAAGGACCTCCACCCTATAGAATACCGCAGTCAAATGACCTCTGGGTCGTTTTTCTGCCGGTGAGTAGGGTTTCCGGAGCTCGTGGGGGGTTAGGGTTGGGCCGGCATGGCGGTGGCAACTGACAAGTAACTGACCAGTTAAACTTGCCCGTTATCACAGCGACTTGGGCTTCTCTTTCGCTTTCCATCAGGCGTAGGGAAGCCATTATGTCGAGCCACTATAAAAAAATAACTTCGTAAGCCGCAGCCCACTCGCTGGCGGTCCGCAGGGCTTCAAGGCTGAAGACCCGGGAACGAAGCGCAAGGTATGATAGGACTATCGAAACCCGCACGAGAGGCCTTAGGACGAACCTCGCATGACCCGATACCTCGTCGCGCGCCTGCAGGCTATAGGTACATACATTGTATAGATAGCTACGTAGGTAGCTGCGGTATAGGTACAGGTGTAGGTACACCAAATCGTGTGTGAGTCGTATATTGTATTCCTTATAAATACAATAGTTCTTGGTGCAAACGCCTGTTTGTATAGCATATAATATAGACTGGTGTGATTGTTATACTCGTATTCAAACAAAAGACTTCAACGCGTTTATATAATGTGTATTTGTAGATAGTCTTTATGTTTGTTTGCATTGAATAGGAAAACTACTTACTTGAAAAATATGAATACCATTCTCTTAGGGTTTTCACTCTGGAATTGTGTATACCTACCTTTTTTTTATTCTTCTTGTGTCCCTTTTCTCATTTCACTTGGGGTCGGCCCTTCTTGTTCTAAAGCTTTATTCGGTCTTGGGTTGTTTCTACGTTGACTTGATCCATGATCCCGTCTCGCCCCGCTCCGTGCCCGGCCGCGGCTGCGCGTGCGCCGGCGCAGCGTTGGCAGGTGCGCGAACCATCGGCGCTGATTGCTCCCGGCGCTATCTGATGCGCGGGCGCAGCCTGGATTGCGCTGCTCCTCATCGTACACGGCATGGCGAGTACAGCGAGGAAACTCACTGATGTATGTCCTTTTTATGACAGTGGGAGAAACGAGCCTGACTCTACAAGAACTAAAGTGTTTACAGAAGCCATTCGTATACCTCGCCGGGTCATATAACAAATCTACTTTAACCTACTACAAATGTTTCGTTTATTTAACTATTTTTCATCATGACGATGATGATGATGATTCTGCATAATAAAGTTTATTGTTGGGCGCAATTATCATGAGGTAAATAAGCACTATAGAATTGCTTACCCAACTATAGTTTGTATGACATAAACCTCATTATAATGTATTGGTTTGACATTAATCAATAAATCATCAGCCCCTTGTAGTCCACTGCTGGACATAGGTCTCTCCGATAGTGCACCTTTCTCGATCCTGGGCTTCTCGCAATTAGCACTTGCCAGCCATCTTGCGCGAATGGTCCTAACATTAACTTGGTTCAAATATACTGCCATTTAAAAGAAAAAGCAAAAGCTGTGTGCCAGGATCGTCGCAAATGGAAGGACGTGGTCTCTGCCTACCCCTCTGGGAGAAAGGCGTGACGTTATGTATGTATGTATGTATACTGCCATTTGAATAACATGTTTTACTGATAGTAATTGTATTGGGCACTCGTTAGATACGTTATCAGATGGCGTCGCATGCATTTTGAACATAAATAGTGAAAAATAATACATAAGCATCAAAGGATGTGCGTGCGCAGTGTTGACGCGGCCTTCATCAGACGTTTTACACACTCAGCATCGGTGAGAAGATCACACGGAAATCTTAACTATTTTCTATCTAAGGGGTTGCATAAAAATGCTGATTTATATGAATCACTGATTACTTTTTATTTCACCAAAAGAAAGCTATAAAAATACTAATACAAGTCTGTACGAGACTGTTTCTTAAATTAATTTATATTTTGATCATCGTTATTTTAATGTAATAGAGGTAAATAACGAAATAAAACGTTTTTGTATATATCTGCAAACCGATTCATTAGTAACTTTTGTACGTCAATATTGTTAACATTAGGTATATTAAAGTAGTATAAAATATAAATGGCAGCCCTGCTAATTATGTCACATACTATTTGTTTCGTATCTTAAACAGGTTTTTACAAATACATAGTTATACTTTGAATGCAACACAATTTGAAAAATTTGACAATGTGAATGGTGCTTGTAGCTGCTGTCGTGGTCGTGGTGCACAATTAGGTACCTCCTACAAGAACCACCTCCAAGTGGACATGACAAATAGCTTTAATTTAATCTACATCCTCCGCACAAATCAATAAACTCGGAATCGAATTCGGAAACTCCTTGCCAATAAAACCGCAAGACAGAAGTTAAATTCGACAGTTCGTTAACGGCAATGCGGCCGTCGGCGGGTAATTAAACTATCGGCTAATGAGAGACAATCAGCGGGCGGATATCGGCCATCGGCTGTTTCCGAGACGCATCACCATCAAATTACATTTTTTACTCATTAAAGTTAAATCTACTTATTAGAATTCTCTATAATATAAACAGTTACCTATGTAAGAATTATTTTGTCAACAAAGAAGAGTCTGACAATGCACAATGAACAGAGAAAACTTTCTTTACAGAAGAGGACCAACTCTCTGGTGTCAAAATTAATTTAAAACAGGGTCTGACGGAGAGTGTGTGACAAAAAGGGCCAGATTCGATTTGAATTTACAGGTTGGTTTTAACGTTTTGTTCTAAGGTCCTATCAGATTCTGCATCTATGTACATACATAGGTATATACAAGGTAACAGCTTGAGGCTCTGAGTTAGTATCATTCTGAAGTACATCTTAACTTTATCTCGTAACAAGTGAGATAGCGCTTACGCTTACCTAACCTAAAAATACCTAAGCGTACCTACTCAATAAAAATTAAATTAAATTTCGAATCAAATTAATGAATTAAGATGAAACAGTTATTGTAAGTACATGTTCACAGGAAGCCTCTGAATGGAGTCTAACTAAACGTCAATAAACTCCGGTAGCGTTGGCGCTGTGTTTGATTTAGAGGGACATTACATTTTATTGTGCTCATTATGGTAATAAGAATGAGAATATTTTAGTTCCGCTACACGGATGTTTCCGACGAGGTATAAAATAGCCGAATTGCTACTGAGATCTGGTTTTATATTTACTTGACTCAAGGTTCGCACACAAAATACTTAACTTTTAACCTATTTATTCTGTTCCCTGTTTCTGTGCCACACAATACCGATATACTGCCTTCTACTACCTGGTCCTGAGAAGCCGTGGGCGGTGTTGAAAATTCTGGACTCACATTGCTCCGGAATTGACTGATGTTTGACAAAATGAGGACTCTTACATTACGTTACTAAACAACATGACACACCTGATTATTATCTGCCGGGAAAGCGAAACAGTGTGCCCGGTGATAGGGAGAAGGTAGAACCACATCTCATCCCGTAGGTGTGGCTGAAGACGACTAAGCGAATATCAGGAAGCGGGCAGCAGCGTTTACCTGGGTACAAATAAAACCTACTGCGGTTACCAACCCGCCTGCCAAGCGTGGTGGTGACTCAAACACCACCAAATGGCAATTGTCACTGGGGGAGGCCTATGTCCAGCAGTGGACGTTTGAAGGCTAATGATAATGATGATGACGGTAACTAGTACGTGTGCGGTGCCGCGCCCTAAACTTTGGCTCACATTTTCCAGCGTCCTGCGTGTCCTCGCAATAATATCTTCGTGGCTAAGTTTTTTCGAATTAATAAGAAGGTTTATACCAATATTCCATTACTTAAACGCACATAGTATAGGATTGCGAATGTTGCACCCCTAATCGGTGTCAGCGAGGCGGGTGGTCCCGGATCAGCGGCAATCGGCCGATTACGGCCGGTTAATGCGCTAATGCACTACTTGCGTGATCGCTAATGTAAGGAGACCAGACTGCCTCGTTGGTGAGGCCGCAAGCGTTACCTATACCGAGAGACGTAGGGATCGGGGTAAAAATTATTTATCTGTCCAGAAAACCGACCAGTTTGGTTTGGACGCAGTGGTCGCGTTTTCAATCGCTTTGCCTTAAAAGAAAAGCTTTTGTTACTTAAAACATAAACGACCATTTATTGGATCAGACTCCCCGATAAGACGATCGTTTGATATGACTGGAGGGAGCTCCATCTTATCAGATTATAAGAGTGAATACACAGAAAATGCATTATATGTATTTGCACAAATTGGTATCAAATTCGGCCGGTATAATTCCAAATTGAGGTGCAGTCAAAATAAACAGTTTGATTTCAATTCTGTAGTGATCAGATCGCAGAAGCCGCGTCGTCGAATCAAGTATATCACCATTAACGGGCGAAATTGGTTCGTTGCACTTGTTCCTCAGATAAAAGAGCTGCCGAGGTTTAATTACGGCTCATTTACGCGCCCTGCGCCCGCGCATTCCGCAGCCAAACAACGCATATATTTGATACATCGTTTCCGCTCGCGTCGATGACGCGGCCGCGAGTGGGAAAGGTCGCCGCTGTTGGTATTTAAGACTCTTAACAAGCGGTCTTTAGTCCTAAAGAGATAAGCGCCGATTGGCGGCTACTTGTGAGATATTATAATTACCCCGAGTTTGATCCTGGACGCTAAAAAATTGTATTCGCTGTCTTGCCGTCAGAGAGTTGTCGACCTTTCTATTCACATCACTATGTGCTTCAAATTCGAAGTAAAATGAAGTTGAAGATAATTATCGCGTTTGTCGAATGCGAATTCTTATTGATAGTCTGAAATAAGAGCGGGCCAACCCCGAGTGATCGTGAATTTGGATCGGTCTAAATGGGGTTTTGGGGTCTAGAAATGATTTAGGTACTTCTGGAGTGTTTAAGGTGGCCATGACACACCCTCATATCTTCCCCCCGCTTCCTGCTAAATAGCTCCTGCCAGTATCATCTGTGACCCAAGTCTTGGCTAACGCGAAAGTTCTCACACTGAGATCCTCATAAAGTGGTGGATTTATGCATAGTTTTGGAAGACATTACAAGCATGGTTTAAAGAAGAAATTGCTAGGCCGCCTAAATTGTCAACAAACGCAATGCCTAGGTTTAAGTAAATTATATGGTGTACTATAAAGAATATCCTCTATCTAGACTTACTCAGTAGCGACGTCCCTAACATTTACAAGATCCCACAGTACCTACCTATGGACCTGCGGAATAATCACAACATTGATAAAATGTATAAGTAGCCGTTTGTCCGTCACTCTTGTCATTGCACTACTGACGCCTGATCATTATCTCGTTTGTCAACTATGTACCAGTCACAAGCAATTGACATGTCACAATTACTTGTACATTGCGTACCAGCGAGTTAGTAGACAACTAACACTTGACAATTAATGCGCGTTTATGTGTCAGGCAGTCGATTGACATGTCACAAGTAATCGGTCACCGGCGAGTGCCGGACACCCACGTCGGCGGCGGGATCTGACGGGCTCTCAGGGACATTATAGTAATTGCTCTGAGGAATACGCCGCTAAATGCCGCCCCTACGTGCGTACTTTGTTACATATTTTACGAGTCTTAATTGTTCATTAGGACTTATGGTGAAGTACTGATCTCTAATACGATTTTAAAAAAATCTGAATAAGAACAAAATTATTACGTGAATAGGCCTGTAAAAAATGTAATTAGTCCGTCTTTTAAAAATAAAAGACACCTATTTTTTATTTGTAAATTAGACCAAAAATTACAAAGATATAGCCCACTAAAATATATTAAAATTACGCGTGACGTCAAAGAGTGGGAGTTTTTTCGCCACTGAGTGACGTCAAAGATCCGCACTCCTAAATGTTGATGCCTTGTATGTTTCTTATTTTTTGTTCAAATGAAAAAAGGAAAAATACGTGTCCAATATATTTTTATAATCTAAAATACGGTCTAAATATAATGTAATTATTTTGACCCTGGAAACATCCCTATTGCTAAAAACGGAAGGCAAAAAGATTGTTAATATAGACGACTAGCTTAGTTTAGTCCGAACGAAAATATTCAGCGAACGCTGTCTGTGATAAGGTGTTTTTTCTCGCAAAGCATTAAGTATCTAACTTTAACTCGCTGGGAACGTGACTGCTGTTTAAGTTCGTAGAAACGTAATATTTACCAACCTGACCGTGTAACATTTATTCGCGAAGTGTCAAAAAATTTGTAGCAGAGTTTGAAGTTAAGAAAGAGCGTCGCTAATATTATCACTAGTATTTCACAATAATTTTAACTTAACTAAATATGATTCTGACAAAATTAGCAGCCAATGTTGGGATCTAATTGTATTTATGTGATTACCGCAGCGAATCTTTTCTCACTATAAGTACACCAGCAATAATAGAGATAGAGATGCCTACTCTGCCTTTTAGACATTGCATATCCGAGATTTTATTATTATTTAAAATAAATATTTGCACCTCCTATTTGACTAACGACGTCATGATTCTCTCTTCATTTGTTTTTTTACACACGTGTGTACATAATATCCACATCGAAGCCAAGCCTGGACTCGTGATTGCGTCCCCATTTCCACATTAATCAGGAGCAGACCGTTGCAGTTAACGTTACGTCGTAAACACAAACTTGTACAATAACTGTCCGTGTATTGTTAATTATCGAACGAATAAACCATTTGCGGAATGCAAGCCTCTTCAGATCTGTTGAGATATTTATCGCTGCTCAATTAATATTGATTTAGATGAGCTGTTCGCGCAGGGGGGGAGGGGGGCGGGGGATGCAAGGCCTCGCAAGAAATTACCTGACAATACTTTTCCCCGCTACTACGAGCCTGCGAAGACAAGGCAATTTGTTATGTGTGTATTAAGCTCAGTGTCAGAGATAAACCGCTGTGATTGATATCTTTTGGCTCGTAATAAGAGAAACAACATTTATGAAGTATTTACACGACGAAGGTCATCAATTATAGTTATTGACGACTGCATCTGCGTTATCACTTGTTGTTTCTGTACTTACATAATCTAATGCTTCTGTTTTATTTACGTTACTCGTAATAAAATATATATGAGAGACAAAGACGAATTAAGCATTTTAGTGAGCTAAATATACCTATAATAACGGTAATAAATAAACACAATACTTTTGGAGTCAGCTGTTGTTAATGTAAATTAATTTTGATTAAAAAAATATCGCAAAATGTCCTTACCACATGGCATACGACTTTTTTCAATGATTCTGAGTTACTTTCCTAGACTTTCAAATGCAAAACATATAATGATAGTTGAGATTTGGTTTGAATGTGTAAATTGATCACCTCAAACCTCCCCGATTCCAGGGTACCTTTGTACCACGGCCGGCTGAGCAGCCACAAACGGATGGCGCGTATGCAAAAAGCGGCGGCGGGTATGCGCAGACGTCGAGCGCTGCTTTATGACGGGACCACCGGCGGCCGGCGCGGGCGCAGGGGTTCGCGCGGCATCGGGAAACAGGTACTGTCTCTACGAGAAATTATCGCCTATTTTCTAGATTTACCTTCAAAATACATACTTAAAAATGAAAATGTTTATATTTGTAAAATCAAGACGGTTTTACAATTTTATGGTAGACATGTTCCAGCAGTGGACTGATGTGGGCTGATGATGATGATGATGTTCCAGTAAGTGCAGTAGCACCTGTGTCAGAGGAAGCCACTTTTCCTTAGCATAATTTACAAATTTACAAGGTAAATTAAATTTAAGTTGGTGTCCCCACCGTACAGCGTACTCCACTGGTGGGTAAGTGCCCCAGCCCTCCGCGCTCTCTGCCCATATCTACCGGTGCGAGAAACTCGCGCAAAAACGCGCTCGCGCCGCGTACGGCGACCATAGTAGTAAAGACTACTTAGTACTTGATTGGGCTTAAGTATTTAATAGCTCGGCATAGTGGGTCGCCCTGCTAGTGAGCTAACACTAAAGCCTAAGTCGGTATGGTAAAGGATATGTTGCCTTAGTTTCCTGTCGGTTATAGATCCTGTTAACGCCAATACATTTTAATTGTTTCGCCGAAATCAGCACTAGGGCCGAATAGGGATTACAACATGTTTTATTTATAGCAGCAGAGTAGAATGGCTTCCCTTCCTGGTTGTTTGTAAGCAAAAGAGAAGGTTTGGTTACTTTTTCATAACCACAACGTATGCGGTCTCGCTTTCGTTTTCCATTGGCCGATGTGAGGTCACTACTGCTGGGCTTATGTAAAGAACAAATTTTAATGCCAAATCTCGCTCGCCACTATGTATGTGGCAATTGATAGGAAGTCATGGTTGCCTGTCTGTTGCCACAGTGATTTGAATTACTTTTCTTTTACTATATTTGTATCGTGAATCGTCTAGGTGCTAATAAGACAAAACCTAGCTTTTTGTCAAACCAGAACAGATTGAAGAATGGAAATACTACGGAACACAACAAGTGTACTTTCGAAGTGGTGCAGATAGACTTTTGGCGATTTCTAAGTGCGGTCGCGGTGTGCCGCAAATTATGATTGTGGGCCTACATTCCCGCCACAAATAACATCATCTTGTAATTTGTGGTGCGGTTTGTATTACAATGAGCCGCGGCCGCAGAGCCTCTCGTCATGGTTCGATACTGGCCCGGCGACGGTTGGTTCTCGGAAGCTTGCCCATCGCGTAACGGGACGGGCCGCGTGCGACACGCGACGGCACGTCACGACCTCTTTGACAGTAAATGGACAGTTTTATAAAGTGTGTGCATGTGTATTTACAGCTTTATACCTCTTTTTGTAACGGGACAAGCGATGTCATCTGATTGCAAGCGTCACGTGCGCCTGTGACAGTATTCTTATAAAAGCACATTTACAGCCACAGACACTGTACCGCCTGGGACGGAGGTAAGGAAGCACAGAGTTGCCCAAGACATTTTAGAGACTCTTTTTATCGCATGATAAGTAACAACAGAAGCTCACAGAAACAGGGACTAGTCCCTGTGGCAACAGTTTACCATGCGCCATACTTCTCCACACTTCATTTTAACGTCTTCCAGTTCCGACCTGCTACTGAGTGACTTCGACGGATAAATCTAGCAATAATTCGGTCAAGGCTCAACCTTCCTGATTGTCAATATTAGATTAAGATGAAACAACATCAGAAAGATTATCGTGTAACCTTAGACGAAAGTTTAAAACCATTACTTAAACGCTCGTACAACTGTCGAGAGTACAGCGACAAAATTAATCTCGGACAGCGGCAGCGCATTTTTAATTAACCACCGCGTATCCATACGTCAAGCGAGAGGTGACTGATAAGACGCGCTCATTAGGGCGGGCTCCGTCGCGATAACGCGCAATTGACGCAACTGACGCAATTAACGAATGCGTTTATGAGTGCAGGAATGCCGAGGTGCAAGGGAGCGCAATCTATCGGCAATGCTTCGGATTCCTTCGCTGCTGGCTGTGCGAAGCACAGAATTAATAACATAATGGCAATGCTTTAAACGCTAGGAACGCGTTTTGCTGACGATTACAAGCAAAACTAGACTTATAAGAATCTTAAAGCGATCCCAGTAAGGTTTATTTTTAAACACATCATCTGCCTTTCCTATTATAACCCTCCGCGTTAAGATAGATAAAAACATGAGAGATGGAGTAAAAAATCGTGTGGATTTTAATTGTTTGTGTAGATAAATACTAAAGACATTTGTGTTGCTTATTTTTTACTTGGAAGAAAGGTCCGTAAGAGGCGAATTTTATTATTATGTTCTTCAAGGAAATTATACGTTATCTTAATGGTATTTCTAATACTTATATTTATATGTTCTGTGAAGCTATGGGCTAGTATCCGTGGGTGTGCCAAGATGGACGTCTTGAATTTAATTAGCCAAGACATATCGCTTGAAGTGGGGTCTGGGTGATAAGTGATCGGACCGGGTCCGATAACAAGAAACCCGTGGTGATAGCAGTTGCAATTAATAGCGACACTTTATGGCGCAAACTAGAGTGGCGGGCGTGTTAAAGATTTAATAGGTTTTTCAATCAGCCATTGCGATTGTCAAA
This sequence comes from Conogethes punctiferalis, assembly GCA_031163375.1. Classification (NCBI taxonomy): domain Eukaryota; kingdom Metazoa; phylum Arthropoda; class Insecta; order Lepidoptera; family Crambidae; genus Conogethes; species Conogethes punctiferalis. The sequence continues at coordinate 15,934,410 of CM062094.1, forward strand.
TGTCAAATGAAAATTGACTGATGAGGCCACGAGCGGAACCCGTTACTAATGCTAGCATACATGCATAACCTGCGTACAAGCACGTTGCAGCTATTAGACATGAGTCATGAATATTTAATGTTCAACTAATTTGTGCGGTATGAATAAAATTAGCGAACCTCTACTCTAGAATAGTAGTAGCTGTTAGATATGATTTCAGAAAATCAGAGGAAGAAAGAAGATAAGAGCCGCTATGGAGAGATCTAGTAGCAGCTCTTGTCTCATTTCCTTCCACCATAATATGCATAGTCCGGTACCACATTTACATACACACTATGATGTGTGCTTCCCAGTCCCAGAGAAGTTTCATATTACCGCTCCCCTCATTCTCAATAGAACCGTAATCATGTTTGGAGACACCATCAGCCATCAGTTTCTTAGCGAGCCAACTTGGTACAACAACATACCCGAGACACTTTTCTGTCAGACTATCAGCACTTTTATCCTGTTTTGTAACGGGGCAAAGTGAAGCGAAAACTTACTTTGTACTTTTAGGATTTAACATGTACTCGTAATCTTGTAAGAAGGGCAAAGTGAAGCGAAAAATTGCTTTATACTTTTAGGATTTAACATGTAATCTTGTAAGAAAATTAATCCTAAAAGAAAGAAAGAAAATTCATTTATTTGGTGCACACACATAAAAGTGGCTTTGCACTATATTTTCTCAAAGTCGTTGAAGTATTTATCTTGGAGAGCTTTCGTATGTAGGGTACCTATCTGGAAAAAGCTTTCACATAAGTTTCTCAAAAACTTGTCTACATTTTTTCTACCAACACTCAAACCGTCTGCCGTCCCTAACGAAGGAGGTTTGATCGATGGCCCTTTTTCCCTCGACCCTGTAACTGCCATATTGTCATTGTTCGCGGACAAAACAGTAATTAAAAACAGGATAAACATTATACGGACTTGCGTTCATTTGTTCAGATCAAGATGCACGCGATTTTAATTAGTACTGCTTTAAAGCTTGTATATTGACTCGGTTAGTAAGGATACGTTCTGCAGAAAAAAAGTTGCATGACAAAGCTAAGCTAGATGTATGTTCTAGTCTGACTGACTACGATTTTACATTTAGGGCGTCTAATCGCAAGTAAAGTTTACTTTCAGAATCCTTTGTTATATTAGAATCTACTCTGTAGCTTAAACTAAACTAGACCTTTGGTGGAGTAGGTTTCTTATTAATGACACAACGGTGATATTTTATTAGTTATGGTGATTGGTGATACGGTACGGAGGCAAACCTTATTTTGAGAAAAGATATTTTTTTTATATTGTGTGGATTATTTATTAATTCGTAATTGGCGATAATCTAATACCTACCAGTATTATGCGCACACTTACGTTATGGACGACAAATCGATTCAATTATGGCACTTTTTGTATCGTCCGTCCGATCCACGGCTGCGGACGCACAGTATAGAGGACGAACCGTGATAGGTATATCATGTGTGTGTCCGTGTGTGTAAGCATTCAGCCGTAACTTAGTAAGTACGTGTGATAATCTATAAGACAATGAGGGTAACAAATGAGACGAAACTTTTCGAAATTTGTTAAACGCTTCACTTGATGTACACAGCTCAAGCACTGTAAATGTTTCAAAAATAACGTGATGGTCGTTACCTTAGTACATTTCTGTGGCTTACGGTATACTGTTATTTACTGCGTTGTGGTGTAAACGGCTTATACAAAAAACTTAATCACATGATCACAACATTGACAGTGAACAAAAAATTTGATTTTGTTCTAACAAAAACAGGTTTAATTTGACTTAATAATACGTATTATATAATAATTTGACTGTATATCTTTTACAGACATTAATTTTGTTACGAAAGTGATAGGTAAGTAACTTTTAATATTTGGTCGTTTCCTAATTTCCTACTTCTATTCCATAGTTAAGAAATGTAAACAAATGGCCAAGATTTGGCACCTAGATGACTTCCGGTAGATAAGTATCACTTATACGTCGCAACTCGACTTATCGAACGCTTTGTGCTTAATCACAAAGCTTCCACAGTCCACACAATGCCCCAAAATGACAATAGGCGTTAGTAATTACGCCAAAAGGTGCGCGGGCGCACGCCGCCATTGGCTCTCCACTCCCGCGCCGCGCCTACCAACTCCATTGTTCACTGCACTACCTTGACTTTTGGTAAGAAGGTTCATTTTGCAACGGCAAAGTACACGTATGAATTGGTGGGTGGGATCGACCTTACGTGATTTTTTATAAGACGTTAGATTTTTTGGTCAGTGATTTATGGGTATTTGCATTGGGACTTACATCATAATCTATATTTGGATGGGTTTACGTGTGAATAAGTCTGTTTTATTGCTCTGTGAGGCTTTATTTGTTGGCTGTAGGACACACAAAACGTAATCAAATGGTGGAACCAAATAAATAGGACATGTCATCATCATCACCGGATTTGGATAAATAACTATGTCACTTGTAATTTTTTGACTTAGGTAGGTACTCGAGTTGACGAGAAAAATTTGATATTACTTAGTATTCCAGGGAATCATCATCATCAGCCTATTACAATCCACTGCTGGACATAGGCCTCTCCAAAAAAAAAGGCGTGGCAAACATCAGGAGGATATACCCATAGTCGCCTGGGCAGGAAATTCTAGGGAAATTATTTAAATTTCGAATGTTACATGTCTATAAAATATGTGCAGTGATGGCGGTTCGGGATTATCACGACTGACAGTGATTGTTAGGGCGTAAATATTCCTTGTTGTATTTAAACGAGTTTATCAGATGTGAAATATTCGGTCAAAACGTAAACTTGTAAAGAAGTTTCTCAAACATTTCCATTCAGCACCTCACCTCTACAAATAAAGGTATTTTGCCGCTTGTCAATTTGACACCTAAGACAAAACTTAACGCGCGTGACCGCACTTGAGCAGCCTGCTCAAATATTGGCCGGTGCGCGGTGACACCGGCGGAGTGCGCCTGCGCATACTGATGCGCAAACTCGCGAGAGTCGCGGGCGCGTGACCTGTCCGCTAGTTCGGTGACTGCGTAAGTTACACTAAGACTATTAGCACTTGCTGTAAACTATTGCTGACACAAAAGAAAATCAATGGTTCTTGTGAAAACTTGTTATATGTATGTCCATTTGTAGGTGCTTCATCAAACCAGAACTTCAACTCAAAATATCTTTATTCATGTTGACTTGAGTTAAGCCCAAGACATGCTGCACCGGGCTACCCAGCCCCATCTAGTTACAAACTGAGCCGAAGCTTGTACTATGGATAGTTATAGATAGTTAATCTAATCTTTTTTTATTTCAATATAAAGGATCGAAACCTACCCGATCATGCCTATGATAATGCGTACTTATCTATTCACAAGGCTCGTATTAATCCACGTCCATCGGACAGTCTCCGGATCAAGATGGAGTCTCCTTAGTCCGCATAAATCTCTGTCGCCCGCGCACCGGCGCAGGCGCACCCGGAAGTCTGTGGGAATACGGGGTTATGGAAATAGCAGAGCACTTTACATATGCTGAGGAGACCGCTATGTACAATAGGCTGGCCCCGCGGACGAACGGGGCCGATGTATTATGTTGGAGTTTACGATAAAATGTAAAGTTTCAATACTTAAGTAAATGTAATGAACCTATCGTGATCCTAAGATCCTCATTCTTGAGATTTTCTTTAAATATATTATTACCAACCTCAGAATCAATAATTCACGGGACATCAAAAAGATATTAGATATCATGTAGAGCCAAGCTTATTACAACTCTACACGCACCAACTCTACAAGCATTTTACATCACAATCACAAACTTAACATCTTTGCCAAAATATGGGAATGACTGTTTTGCAGCCTTACAAGAGCGTTCATTTTTTCATCATACACACTAGTTCTTGCGGTAACTGAACGGCCCAACCACATAGCTCGTAGACCTGAGACGATTAAGAAAAGTTCATTTCGTAAATTGACCCAACCGGGAATTGATCAGGAACCCTCGAATCGTCCACGCTTTAGGTTTAATGCTTTAATCTTTTGGCGAGGCCGTCAGAATGTAGATAAATGAGATACCTATGTAATGTAAAAACTGTTTCTATCTACCGCTCTCAGGATAAGGATGTTATCAGTCAGTATAAATTTCCTTTTTTGACACGTGCAATAAATCTAGGGATCTGCTTCTAACGGCGGAATTTTCGACACGAAAGGAGTACAAATAAATGCCTTAAACGATTGCTATGCACCATGTAATCAAAGTATTTTGTCTTGATGACATAGTGGTGCTATTTTCTATATTATGATATACTTCTATCTAATAACTTACTCTCGTATTTCCCTATCGGGTTGTGCCTTGATCCATCGTAGTACCTAAGCCAGTACAGATTCTAATAAATTAGTGTAAAATAAAATCATAATATATAAAAGATATTAGCACATTTCAAACAAAATGTAATTGATTTCAATCTTAATAGGCATTGAGACTAGTACTTCTACCTAGACTCTACTTCAAAGTTTTCTGAAAGAGATGGCTACTAGCGATAAGACCGCCTAAATTGTACTATGTTAAATTTGTAGTGTACGTTTAAGTAATGTTGTGTTTTGTGCAATAAATAATATCTTCCTTTGTAGTATATGTGCTCTATTAAACTGGGATTAACCTAGCACCAGAAGTGCATAGAAGTTAGCTTAATTATGGTACCACCAATCAAAGAGGGTTCATTCCAACTCGGAGACTTAATCGCGTCATGACGCGTCACGGGATGACGGCACGGGATAGCGCTACGGCCTCAAATTATTAGTTCAGCTCGAGAGACTGTTAAGGCGTAGACGATGGCTTCACAACGATGTGTGTGATTTTATTAATTACTGTGATAATGGATAGAGAATCCTTACCTTGAAATCAGAATACGATTAGGCAGTTTTAAAAGAAATTAATAATTGTCAAACTGTTTAGGTATCGTGAGAAGAGCAGGGATACGACGAAAAGGTACAATTATATGATGCAAGTTCCAAAGGCTCACTCAGCTTCCGCCTCTGCTTTCATAGTATAAACAGCCGAACTATGGAATTCTTTGGCGGCCTCCTTGTTGACTTCTCGTATATTCTTCCTATGTTTAAGGCGAGAGTGAACACGATTTTGCTTGGTGAGGAACATTTACCACATATTTATGTGTTTGATATGATTGTGTACGTTCCAAAATCTCGCAAAAGAGCTTTGCCTCTACACCCATAGTGCGAACGGCTAATAATATAATTTTTGAATGTCCCAGGTGAGATTCATTCCCATAAAGCAAAACATGTTTTGACAGAGAGCTACATTAATTGATTTGACGAACAACTAGTCTTTTGTCCTGTCGATATCGAGACGCAAGATGAAGTCTGCGCCTTAAAAGCAGGCAATCTTATCTCAATCGACGTAATTAATTATTATTATAGAATGTGATGTTTTTAATTAAATGATTGCGCGTCTGATGTCGTACAGCTGTTATTACGACTTTTTAATAAACGTTGTAAATCACGACATGCGAGCGCAGTCGTCTCAACTTTTATGAGAATTTGTGTTTTCTGCGCGAACTGTGGAGGCTTCGACTAATGGATTCCACGATAATGAAGTAATTTGCTGTTAGCTCAAAATTGCTACGTACACCGGATATTGGTAATAGATTCTAAACTCGGCTTTAATAGCCATTTATTATATTTTTTGTATTTTTTTCTTATTTTTTTAAGCATCGTGAAGCCACTAGGCTGTGTTACTTCATAAAATAAATACAATTACATAATAGGTCATCGTATGTTGTCGGTGATTGTATATTGACGACCTCGATTGAAATCGTCCCCTAAAATTTATTTCTGATTCAAAGATAAAGTTAGGGGTTCGCCAGGTCAGCTTAGGTAAATTATATTTTTTTAATTAGATTCGATCTTTTATTTTTATTTATTTAAAACCCTTATGGTAGCACCATTACAGGATTACATTACATAGATCCTTAAGGTATGTTCTTAGGGATCTATGTCATAGTGGCCATTTAGTACTCAATACAATGAGAGGATGCCTTACTTTTGCCCTAATAGGTACTTACTTTTCTTAATACTTAGTTACTATTTTTTTACTTTGCCTACCTCGGGCTTAACCATCTTAAAAATATCTTCTTTTTTAAGATTCGATCGCATACATATTAGTTTTTTTTATAATTATAATGAAATATCATTTACCATAGTTAATGGCCAACAACTTGAATAACAGTCTAATACCGATGTTTTCTCACAGCCGTTCCCAATAGGAAGAAATTAGTCAAAGATTCCATTAGTTAGCTAATTGAGACGCGAGCTCGCCACCAAATGAGATACTTACGCGGTTGGCCTAAACAGTATTACAGTCGCACACCTTTTAAAGGCTTCGAATTTAATAATAAAGTAGTACCTATACCGTTTATGATTGTTTTATCAAAATTAAGACTGTTCTTCATTCATTTTCTTTGTTGTAAAATGTGGCGAACAACTGGAGGAGAGATGTCCAGCGGTGGACTGCGATAGGCTGATGATGATGAAGATTAAAACTTAGCTTGTTATAATATGATGATAACTTGGGTAGCGCGTTGCCCAAGAAAAGCTTTTATTGGGGTCATTATGATCGGAATATTAAAAAAAAACAAAATATCCGAACACTAGAGAATGCAGAACATGGTGTTAAAGACTATTTTGTCTAAGCTGGAGAAATATATGTTGTGTTTATATTTTTTTAATGTTTTATCAATGATGATAGATCTATTCCTTAGTAGACTGTACATTGTGTTTGGTGAGCGGGCGTGCGTGCGCAGGCGCAGGCGCCGCTGCTGAGCTATGGCCGCCATTAGCGCGGAATTGAATTCGGTCGGGACATCAATTTGTACCGCGCAATCCGGCACCGATCTGTGATTTAATGTGCCCGATTAATAGGATTATATCTTACGCTTCTTTTGGTTAATGTGTGAACACAGTCTTAGATTACAGATTTGTAACTACAGAGTAAGTATTGGTTTGAATAGAAGTTTTATTTTATTTCCGAAACGCGTGGGTTGGGCACAGAGATAATTTAGTAAGAAATGTTAATTATAACTTTTATATCGTGGATACGTTTAATTTCTACTTATTGAGTCTACCAATCTAATAAAATGTTCCATTGAATATAATATGTATAAAGCGGTGGAATATCGACTTCATGGACCTCAGATTTCGTTTTCGTGGATTTACTAGAGGTTAGTTACTGTCTCTGTTTTAATTGGTATGAATTGTTTTTTAAGCAAATTAATATTTAATTGGTATTAATTGTTTTTAAGCAGATCATAGTGATCCATTTCTTACCAGTTGGTAAACGATAAAAGTAGGCGTATTATGTTTGTGTATTTCTTGATAATGTCATCAATAGGATAATAGATACTAGTCAAAAAAATAACACTGCCGTCCTATCACTAAAAAGCCGTTAAGCCTCAAAAGTAAGTTTTGAGTAATCAGCAAAAAACGGGAAAAATGTCATCTCTTTGAAAGTATCGTAGCTAGGATTAATATTTTTATACACATCTTTACTTTACATTTTCGTGTATCTTACTACATATTTATTTTTTGGATTGGTACTTTACATTTTTTGGAAATTCTATATACGTCCTTATAGTGAAGTATTATTTTTTATTTTTCATTATCATACTGCACTAAAAGGCCGTTAAGTACACCCTAACGGCTTTTTAGTCTAGGAATTTGTTGTGATTTACCCATTCTGTAATTTTTTTAAATAGTTATTAGATATACTTATCAAAAAGGCCGTTATGGGATTTAACGGTTTTCTAGATAAGTAACCAACTCATTTAAAATTAAGCACTTCATGTCTTAAAAGTAGTTATTAGCCCATAACGGCCTATTAGGTAAGGAATAACATGTGCTCATTCCTATTTAAGGATTATTACTTAGCTTAAAAGCAGTGACAATCACATCACCTTGTAATTAGCCACCTTTTAGATAAGTATTTTTGGAAAATATATTTTAAAGTAAATACATTTATAAGCAATAATTTTAAAGAAAATCTAAATTTTTAAAGAAATTATCAATTATGTCTCAGGTAGAACAATGTTTAATCAAATACAACGTAAGAACACAATTGTTACTAGGTGCATATAACTTTAAACGTAATAAAAGTTCTAAACTTTCTTAACTGACTCTCAAATGCTGTCTAGATGAATATCTTCAACATTTGAACACTTTGAGGTTGGAAGTTTATATCGTGTTTTTCTATTCAATTCCCATGCGTATTTAAACATTATAGATAATGTATTAAAAATAATTAGGATCACACTTTTAGATATTTTTAATTAATTGCGCTGAAACGATAAGATCCAAAAACCATCAGTAATTGCCATACATTTAACAGACATCGATTCCGTATACATTTTGGTCACTAGCGAAAGTTACCCTACCACTGCTGCTGAAACGGAGTAGGTATTGACTGGTCTTAGTTTTAGCCTGAATAATTCTGGTCTGACCCAGTTTTACCTCAAAACGATCAGCTATTACTAGGCTTTAACCAAGAGTAAGTGGCACTTAGTTCTAACCGGCTAAAACGCCTCACTTTGGGTTCTAGCTGTAACATTTATATCTACACTATAAAGGAGGCACAGAAGTGACTCGAACTCACGAATGGAAATGGACCGATTTCCGTCACGCTGGTCCAGTGCGCGTTGGCGGGTTTTCATCAGATCCTCGTTTATTATACAGCAGGGTGTACCATGTACAGACGAGGTTGACTTGATTGCCTAGTTGTTTTTTGAGCTCTTTACACCCCAACTTGGCTTTCCGGGTGGGTTCTCCACGATGGGATCACATTTACATGATAAAGCAACTAATGGAGAAATGTTGCGAGTTTAACCGGCCCCTGTGTTTCGCTTTCGTTTATTACGAAAAAACAATTCGAGAGTGTCGAGCAGTTGACCGTGCACTCGCTTCATCGCTAAAATATCGATACGAGAAAAGTCGACCGTCTCTGAGAGTTGTGGGGGCCAGCAGCTATGCAGGTCATGCATAAGCTTATCAGTCCCATATGAACCAAACGAGGAGTTCAGCAGGGAGACACTGTCTCACCAAATCACAAATGTTCTCAAGGATTTAATGTAGACTTTAGATTGGAATGAGATAAGTGTTAATATATATGGAAACCACCTGTCCCACCTGCGTTTTGCCAATGACATCATCGTTTTGGCTGAAACTTCTGTTGAACTTCAGATAGTGCTCTCTGAATTACACAGCGCTTCCCTTAAAGTAGACCTTAGGATGAATATGTCAAAGACAAAAGTAATGTCTAGTATTCCTACACCGAACTTGTACCGAATGTGATCGTCGGCGACGACCCTCTAGAGGTGGTCGATGAATACATTTACTTTAGACATAGACTATCCTTTGGTGTGGAGAATCAAGCGGCAAAGATTGCGAGAAGAGTTCAGCCGCCGCAGTACAGGGGCCGCACTCAGCAAGCTAGAGTCGTGTTTTAGTCCAAAATTCCACAATGCCTATAGACCAGGGCACTTAACCAATGTGTCATTCCTACCCTTACGTATGGTACTGAGACCAGGGCACTCACTGATGCACAAAACCAAGGTAGCAAAAGAGCTATGGCGCGCGATATGCTCGGCATTTGACTGCAAATTTGGGCGGAGATCTAGTGCTAGACCAGCCACCCAATGGTCGGATGACATAGACGGTGGTCATAAAACATTGTAAAGTGAAAAGTGGCGGTTACTTAAAGAAACACTTACTTAAATAAAAAAAATAACGTTCATATTATTGTTATTATTATTTTTTAATAAATATTGTTATATTTGTTGATGAATGTTATTTTTAAAAAGGCTTTAAGCGGTTAGGTTTGGTATACAAGGGCTGGTTTACGCAATTCGACGATTGAGCGCCTGTTCTGAGAGCTTAGAACTCGGCATGATCATACTCTAAACTTGATTTAGATAACTCTTGACAGTTTTTGATTACGTAAATATTATAGCCACCCACCACACGTTCACCCCTTGCGACTAGTTGCGCCAAAAGGCCATACAACGAGTTGACACAGGGTTCCACACCTCGCGTTGTTAACGGCTTTTTAGCAAAGTAATGTGGTTTAAACGCTTTTTAATTTTGTACCAATGAAAAATAATTGAATATCGATACTTACCTTAAAGGAGGTTAAGGGCGCTTAACTGCCTTTTAGATAAATATTTAATGTTAACTTCCTTTTAGTCAAGTTTATGATACATTGTTTTTGATCATAATACAGAGTTAAAAGGCAGTCAAAATACTTTAACGACTTTATAGCTTAGTCGCATAACATAACTACCTTATAGTCAAGTATAAGCATAGTATTTTATTTCGTTTTCCGGCAGTTTAGAGTCCTTAACTACTTTTAAGTTAAGGAACGTGGTCTAGCTGCTTTTAAGTTAAGGAATTTACAAAAAAGGTGTCACTTAACGGCATACGTCCATCTCGTATCTCCTAAACTATAAATGATGGAAATATGTTTCTTATACAGAAAGATAGATAATTTAAAATTATGTACGGCTAACTTAAAAAGTCAAAATTGACCTCTTGTGGCTTAACGGCTTTTTAGTGATAGGACGGCAGACACTCATCAGCATAACATAAGTTTGCAATAAAGTCTACGTGAAACATTAAAATTTAGACCGATTACTACGTAGGTACATTCTCAATGTACGAGTATGCACTAAAGCTCATTACAAGATAATGAAAAGGAAGCGATAAAGTCGATCGAGCGCGCATCCCGATTAATTACCCCCTGAAGAATAGTCGAATGAGTTATCAACGCTATCCCGGACAGTGAAAAATGGTCCGTCGACATGAAATATTCATTGGACGAAATGTTTTACATCAACGTAACTTGACTACCTTAAATATACAAACTACAAAGTAAGAATGGGCGTGAGACATGCATTATCACTTTATACTGCTGATTCGCTGATAGTCTGTGCGTCACTTTAGTTCTAAGAGTATTTGATCTATAATGGCACAGCATTGTGGTTTCCCTTCATATTATCTGGGAAAACGAAAGAAACTGAAACTTGTTGCGGTAGGCAGCATACGAGTACACAGAGATATTGTGAAACTCTATGGGGGAGGCCCATTTACAGCTATATGGATGAATTCGATGTTGGGGACCCTGTCCTTTAAAACAAGGGTTCGCAAGTTCGATCGCCCGGACGGACATTCATTATGATGAACATTTTTGTAAATACTATGTCAGATTTTGAATTTAATATTAGGGTTCCGTAGCCAAAATGGCAAAAACGGGACCCTTATAGATTCGTCATGTCTGTCTGTCTGTCTGTCTGTCTGTCCGTCCGTATGTCACAGCCAGTTTATTCCGAATCTATAAGAGCTACAATATTGAAATTTGGTACGTAGATGTATTCTGTGAACCGCATTAAGATTTTAAAATAAAATCAGAGAAAAAATCCAAAAATTTTGGGGTTTCCCATACATAGAACTGAAAAAGAAAAAATTTTTTTTCATCGAACCTATACGTGTGGGGTATCTATGAATAGGTATTTGAAAATGATGTGAGGTTACTAACCCATTTTTTTCTAAACTGAATAGTTTGCGCGAGAGACTCTTCCAAAGTGGTAAAATGAGTGTCCCCCCCCCCCCCCCCGTAACTTCTAAAATATGGGCATGATAAAACTGAAAAAAATATATCATATGTATCACTATGCAAACTACTAACGAAATTTGGTTTGAATCAAATCTAGCCAGTAGTTTTTTTTTAAACGTCATAAATCAAATTACCTAATTTTTTCATTTAATTAACTCCAATATAATAAAACGTAAAGAAAAACATTTATTTAGCTGTATAGTGGTACGGAACCCTACGTGCGAGAGTCCGACTCGCACTTGGCCGGTTTTTCTCTCTAGTATCTTCGTTACGTTCATTGATTCTTCGAGTGCGTAAGCTACCTTTTTAATTAAGGTTCAGGTCAATGGATATTTATTTATTTATTTATTTATTGAATTACCAACATAAGATACAGCATAAGTAAACTACGGTAAGCACATAATAATGGTCTTAATTCTAACTGTTCTTACAATTATAGGTAATTACAGCATGCAAATTAAACAATACTGATAAAAAAAAACAGAATTGAAAAACAACTAATAGATCATATTTAAATGAATAAAAAAAACTTAACTAAGCATTTAAAGGTTCGTCAAATTCTCTTAGTGAACACAGAAACTTCTTCAGTGATTGGGAGTGTATATCGAGCCCGGGCTTTCTACCAGCTAGGTCGTTATACATGCGAGACAGACGGACAACTGGTGAATTTTGACCCATTGTGGTTCTGCAAAGTCTCTTACGGAACAGTCCACAAGGGTGGCGAGGAATTCTGCTTGGTATGTTGAACTGTAACTTACTCAGTAGTGTGGGGCTATCAATACGGTTGTTCAGCAACTTGTAGAGGTAATAAGACAATCAAGCATGGTCCGTCGCCAAGAAAGTGATTCCAACCGGAAATGGCATAGTTTATCCTTATATGATTTTATTGTCTTTGACAGTCCAAATCTGTATGCCATGTTGCGAATAAACTTCCTTTGTACCTTTTCTATACGATTTATGTGTATATTATAGTTTGGACTCCATACAGTACTGCAATATTCTAATTGGCTCCTGACATAGCTGTTATAAAGTAGGATTACCGTAGATGGACGTTTAAACCCCTTGGCACTTCTTAAAATAAATCCTAGAGATTTGTTAGCGTTCTTGACGATTTTATCAATGTGATCCGTAAATCTTAGTTGGCAATCCATAGTGACACCAAGATCTCTAATGGTCGTTACTTCATCAATTTGCTACCTGCGATAAAGTATTCCGTGTCTAATTTGTTGCGTCTTTAGTAAATTTAATGTGTTTACATTTTGTACTATTTAAGTACATTTTATTAGAGTTACACCAATCCTGGAGGCTATCAATATCTTCTTGCAAGTATTTAGAGTCTATGTTGCTTGAAACTACCTGGTTAATTTTAAATCATCGGCAAACAGATAAATTTGACTATGGTTAATCACCTCAGCTATATCGTTTATAATATATTGAAAAAAAGAGGACCCAAGACAGAACCCTGAGGAACTCCTGATAACGCTATGAAGGGGCTAGATTGCAATCCATCTAAAACCACCTGGGACGGTCTATTTCTAAGATAGGAATTGCACCAGCCCATAGATTGCCTGCCAACCCAAACTTGTACAGTTTCTCCAGTAGAATTCTGTGGTTGACCTTGTCGAAGGCCTTCGAGAAATCTGTGTAAACTGCGTCCACTTGAAGCCCCCGATCAACTGACTCCATTAGTTCGGATGCAAAAAGTATTAAGTTGGTATTTGTTGATCGCTTTTCTACGAATCCATATTGATCAGGAATAAGATACTTGTGCATATGTTTGTACAAAACTAACTGAATCATCGATTCAAAGACCTTCGACACTGTCGACAAGATGGACACAGGTCTATAATTGGCAACGCATTCTTCTTGCCACTTTTATGAATGGGTACGACTCTTGTTTGCTTCCATACGTCAGGAAATGTACCTGTCTCTATGGACCGATTATACAAAAGCGACAACGGTAATGAGAGGGTCTTAGCACAATTGACCAACAGAAGCGGGTGAATGTTATCTGGGCCAACACTTTTTGTAGTATTTAATTTCTTCAGTTTCTTCTCGACTTCAACTGGGCTAAACTGAATGGAACCAACCAAATCAAGCCTCTCTGCGCTAGACATGGAATGCCAACAACACTAGTGGGATCGAACGGAACATCATCCGCTTCAAAAACTGAGGAGAAATGAGCTGCGAACATGTCAGGGATAATGTTTGGATCAGATGTTGTGCTGTTGTTAAAGGTCATAGTGCTGGGGTAAGACAGAGAGTTTTTTCTCAGATTCTTAATATGAGTCCAAAAGTATTTTGAGTTTTCCGTTATTTTACTTTCTATAGAGTCTATGTAATTATTGTAACATTCCCTGATCATTATATTGGTGTCCTTCCGTAAATACTCGAATTCTAGTTTATCCAGTGGATTTCCATGTTTTTTATATTTTTTGTGATGTTTAGACTTCTGTTTTAGTAAATAAATTAATTGTGGTGAAAACCAAACAGGATAAGTGGACCCCCTCCGAATGTTTGTTTTCGGTATATGGTTTCTTATGCCTTCATACACGTCGTTGTAGAAAACAGACAACATCTCATTCACATCACTATAGTGGCCCAACTTTTCTGTCCAATCGATTGATGCTAGGTAGTGATTAATTGCCTGATAATCGCCTTTATGAAAATTAAAACGCTTTGTTTTAACTGCTTTTCCAAGAGCCTCGGTGTGGACTTCAAATTTTATTTCAAGGGCTGGATGGTATTTGTCTATTCGTCTGACCGGCTGCGCACACTCTTTCACACGTATTCTTTCGTGATTGCACAACAGTAAGTCAAGCATTTTATTATTTCCATTACTCACACAATTGAACTGTTTTAGGTCATTAAATGTTAGAAAATCCACAAAATCACACAGCAATTCGCAATTCCCATACCCCACCGGTACCAAACTGTTTGTGTCCTCACTGTCATTCACGTCCCATGATAAGTTACTAAAATTAAAGTCTCCCGCAATCAAAATACCGTCACTCTTGGAGCCTGACTGCAGGTTTGCGTTTGCCTTATCTATGAATATTTCTAAGTTGTTCTTTGAAACTGGAGGCGGCAAGTACACAGCGCAAATTTTCAGTGTAGAAACTTTTCCTTTTGAGTTACACGATACCAAGACCCACAAATCCTCGCAGCTACTCTCATATTCTGGAACACTTTTTGAAATTAAACGATCAGTAACCGCTATCAGCACACCACCGCCTCTTTTTTAGTTGAAGAAGATGTCTCTCTATCTCGCCTGTACACGTTATAACCGCTCTCAAAAAACTCCGAGTCAAAACATCCACTATTAAGCCATGTCTCTGTGAATATAAATATATCATAACAACTATTTAAAATCTGTTGACGAACCTCAGACGCATTACTGTTCAATCCTCTAACATTTTGGTAATATATGCTTAAGGAATTTGAAAACATACGGCAAAATTACTATGAGCTTAAAAATAGCAGGAAACAAAAAGTGTGTATATAAAATATTCCTTAAAATTTCAACAAATTTAGGAAAAAGAGAAAAAAAAATATATATTACTGAGACACCGTAACCGTCTTACTTATTAAGTTCTAACAGATCCTGTGAACACTTAATTACTTTGTATTCAGA
The DNA here is from genome assembly GCA_031163375.1 of Conogethes punctiferalis. Taxonomy (NCBI): domain Eukaryota; kingdom Metazoa; phylum Arthropoda; class Insecta; order Lepidoptera; family Crambidae; genus Conogethes; species Conogethes punctiferalis. The sequence continues at coordinate 15,949,734 of CM062094.1, forward strand.
GGTTTCAGCCTTCCTCATATAAATCCTACCTCCCCTCACCCAGACAAACTTGTATCCGAGTTCTTTTGCCTTCTTTCTAGCTTCTGCGTGTAGAGATTTTTGTGCAGGAGATAAATGCTCCACTATGAAAACTGGCTTCTTGTCTCCACTGATACCCAAATGACCGGTATTAAGCTTTTCCGCAAAACTTCCTGCTTTCTTATTAAATTTCAAGGCCGAAGCCAGAAAATTGTCCCTTGATCTCTGAGAGCTGAATTTAATTACTATCGACCTGGGCCGCTGACTTTCGCTGTTTAGTTTAGCTATTCTAGTGCACGTCTGAATTTCCGTTTCTTCTAATTTACAATCCGTAATCCTTGCAATTTGCTTCACTACTGAAATTAAGTTTTCGGATTTATGTTCAGGGACGTTTTGGAGTTCCACGTTGTTAGCTCTAGAATGTTGTTCCATTCGGGATATTCTGGAGCTTAAGTCAGTAACTGTGCTTTTTAAGGATTTATTCTCGGCTTCTAGTAATGTGATACTATTTGAGTTAGACTTAACGTCTTCTATTATGTCCTCCTGTTGTTTTCTAATTGCCTTAAGTGATTCCGATATTTGATTGCAGCGGTCTAGGACTTCTTTGGTTTTTAGTTCAAATTCGTTTAAAATTGTAGCTTTGAAGCTATCTAGTACGTTCTCAAGCTCCTCTTTGATGACCTGCCGGATGTTCTCTGCAGTTAAGGACACTACATCAACGGATTTGGGTGAAAGCTGGCTACCTCTTTTTACGTTGACGTTTGACACTACTGGCTCATCTATATTATCCTTATATAATTGGCTGGCTGTAGCTCTTATTGGTGTATTGGTGTTGTCGGACTTCGGCAATTTACTAATACAACCTGGACATATAAATTTCCGTTTAAAGTCTTCTGAGAGGTCCTTCAGTGTCTTTTTTATATTCACACAACTAAGATGATACTTGTACTTACAGGTTTGACAGCACAATGTATTGGTAGTTGATTTTGTCAGTTCACAGCATCCGAGTTTTAATTTTGATTCGGACATGGTTTCTCAAACAGGCCCGAAATGAAGCACGGTGCCGGCAATTATACTCGCCCGTTTGAACGTAGTACCAAGCGGGGGAAACTCGCGCGGCGCGGGCACTTATTATGAACCTACTTCGCAGTCTCAGTTACTCGTAGCAGCTTCGTAGCACACGGAGCACTGATGCGATGACGCGACAAGTCCGTAGTAGCCCGTCCGTAGCGCACGTAGATAGTAGATCCTAATTTCGCCGTTGTTGCACACCGTTCTGTTGATTCAGTGGCACAGCCTGCGGGGTCGGGCGCCGGCGATCGACAGTTCAAGTCCGGAGAAAATTACAAAAAGTGGTCGGGCTCACCGCGAAGCTCGGGTGCTCCAGTGACATGGGGCGCAGGCGCTGGAGGCTCCGGGCAGGATTCGCTCAGTTTAATTATTAATTTAGATAAAATCAGCAACACGTCCTAACCGTTTGAGAGCCGCGAGGCGAGACGATATGATGTTTCTGATGTTTATTTATGTTATTATAAGCGTACAACTCAGTCTTTTGCGGTTTCACGTCGAGTGCGTAAGTAAACTGACCAGCATGTGCGCATAAGTGCGGCTGGATCACAGTCATTACGCCAATGGCCGGCCCGCGAGGGAGCTTTAATACGCCCATTATCGGCCCTAGGAATAAATCCAGGAGTTCTTAATATTCTCATTGTCCACACAGACTGCATCGTCTTTTTTTGATGCTTTCTTGTGCTCATAGAAAGATATCTAAATAGAAATCGACCAAGTCTAATTTTCAGAGAATCACAGCAAGCCACTTTTACGCTCTAAACAACGATTAATCAACAGCTACGACTTGGGAGCATTCAAGAAACTCACTCCTATTTAAAAGGCCGGCTTCGACCCCAGAACTCGATTTGAGTTGCGTCACATTTGCTCGACTGCCACCTCTTGCATAAAAAGGCCCGTCCACTGGTAAACGTAGCTGTCATTTAAATTACGCCACATTTCACATTTCTCTATCCAGCCAATACCAGCAGTTCTTCTTAGGTAATTAGCCTCAGGAGTCGCGGGGCGTCCTACACTACGTCTATCTAAACGGTATCCACTCCGAGTCTTGTCTGTTCCACTGATAGTCAGTTCTACAGCAAAGATGACCAGTCCACTGCCACTTCTGCGTACCAATCTTTCGGGCTATGTCGATAACTATTATCCTTAAATGCTCGTTTTGTACCTTAATGCTTAACGAGATACCAAGCATAGCCTTTTCCTGAACTGGCGTTTGACAATCATGCAACGTAGAGCAAGGTTAAGCCATGCGTGTAGCGCACACACACACGGTCGTTCTATCTGAGATACATTTCTGTGCTCAACGTTGTTTTTGTGCGAAGGTTCTCCGCTTGCATAAGCCTTAATAGATGTGATTAAATGCCTTACTTAAATCTATAATGGTATCAGTATAAGGGCTTTTTTATATCTATAATCAAGTCAGAGGCACTATTAAGCTTTCTACGGCTTTTTTTTTTATCGTAAATGTTAGTAGGAAAATCTATATCAAAGGCCCTTCGCCTGTTGGAAAGCTGGAAAAAAAGCCCAAGTCGCCCTGACAACGGGCGGGACCCTCAGTTTCCAGTCAGTCAATAGAGACATGCTGGCATGGAGGATGCTTCTTCGCGCTTCGTTTATAGGATCCCCTACTATATGCATAGCGAATCTTCGCTCGAATTGAGCCGCCCGTCCCAGGAAGGATCTCCACCCTATAAAATACTAGAGTCTCTGGAGCGCACAGGGCCTCTGGAGCTCGTGGGGTGAGTGCTGCATCGGCAGCCGGGGGTTAGGGTTGGGCTGGCACGGCGGTGGCAAGTGACAGGCAACTGGCCGCTTACTTGCCCGTTGTCACAGCGACTTGGGGACTTGGGCTTCTCGTTCCATCAGGCGTAGGTAAGCCATTGTCGTGCTACTAAAAGATATAGATCTGAAACTGAGTTAAAGAAATTTAACTTTCCGTGAAAGTAGTTAATATGAAATTTAAGCTATTGGGTTTCATTATGCTTGTTGTTGTCGGTGGTAACCCGAGAGCGACGTCGCGGCGTGTTTGTCGCGCGACAACTCAATATGCGACAGGGTGGCCACCCGTTTGAACGGATATGGACGGGTCTGGGCGTTATGGGAGAAGACACTTCTTTGGTCCCTAGAGTAGTTACCCACAATCGCCACGCTGGGCGTCTGCCCAGTCTGGGTTGGCGATCGCAGGGCGTAGCTTCTCGCTCCAGTGTCGTTGCTGCCCGTCATCGGCCTGTGATTTTTAGCTATGCCTTCAATTATGATGGTTATACCACCACCAGTCGGTTGCCAGTGCCTCGTTTGTTATTCGGCAGGATGTACCACGGGCAGGTGAGGTTGGCTTGGAGCGAAAAGATAATAGGTCGCTCTCTTACATCCTCATCTATGTTTATATGTATAAGTTAAAAGCTATTAATGTTAAGAAACATTTCTGTCATTATCCGTCAAAGGCTGCATACCTGGCCACCACATCCTCTCGGTGTCGAGTTACCCGCCCGCCGGCAGAGCTCTTGCGTTATCTTGTTTCGGACGTGCGCTTAGATTTAAAAAATAAAAAGTCCAAAATGGCTGTTGTCGTGTCGACCGCTTTTTGTCTAACACGAAAATAAAAACAAAACGGTATGACGGGTTGACACACGTTTTTATTATAAACCGTTGGGGTTGATGCTATCTGCGGCCCCAATTAATTAGGAAGTTTGTTTCGCCGACAAATCTGTTTACATCTATAGGATACATTTATTTATGAGAAACGGTTCTTTGATAAATAATATAATAGAAAAGTTATCAATAAGGTTAAGAAAAGGATTTCTTGGTATGTTTTTTCAATTGAGTTGCGTGAATAGTCTGTACCTACGAATAGATATATTTTACTACTAGCTGTGCTCGCGACTTCGTCCGCGTGGAATAGTTATTTTTTCCCCGTTTTTTTTTTTACATTTTCCATTATTTCTTCGCTCTTAATAGTTGCAACGTGATGTTATATAGCCTAAAGCCTTCCTCGATAAATGGTCTATTCAACACAAAAAGAATTTTTCAATTCGGACCAGTAGTTCCTGAGATTAGCGCGTTCAAACAAACAAACAAACAAACAAACTCTTCAGCTTTATAATATTAGTTAAGATTAGACATCCAATGACCCAATAGATACTGTATGGTATGGTCAGCGTGTGACGTCTGAGATTTAATATTTTATTGTTTTTTAAAAAGAAATAAAGGTTATAGTTAGACACGAACTTCTCGATAAGTTAGTTGCAGGTGCGTTCAACTTTCCTTTCGTCCATCACACTTATACCTAAAGTTATTTTATCCACACGCCTTAAGTATTTAATGATTATAATAAAACCATGCAGCAATCCAAGGTACCCCTATACTTATATTTTTTTATTAAAAAACGAATGAAAATGCGCCCAGACTGTAACAACTTCATCAATAACCGTTTGATGAGATATTGCTCACGTCCAAATGTATTGATAGCGCGCTGTGGAGCGCACGCAACGCCGGGCGCCGGGCGAAGCGATAAATCGCCGGCGACCAGTGGCCAGTGGTCACTGTCTGACCCGGCGCGGTGGCACATTTCTAGACATTTCTAGAATCGAGCTTGGTGATGATCTAACTTTCGCGTTGCATCATACGACATGAAATGTTCAGGGCAGCCGAAGCCGGGCAAAAAAGTTATGTGGGCGTTAAATCCCAAACATTTATAGCTGGATGGCTCATTGGACCTCTTCCTTCTGAGCTAACTGTCGAGAGTTCGATCCCCGCACAGTACAAAAAAACGTATCTTACGTTAGTTTATTAGTTGTCTAGTACCCATAGTACAAGATCCTGCTTAGTTTGGGGCTAGATGTCGATGTGTGGCCCAGCGTGGCATGTCCTGGGTTTATTATATAAATAATAATAATATGATTAACAATTGGGTCACTGAGGACTGTATTTTGAGGACCTAGTGCCAGATTTGTCAATATCATAATCAGCCTGCACACATCCATTGCTGGATACTTCATTGTGAGTTTAAATGGAGTGGAAACTATAGCACAGTGAAACCGAGCCTTAATGAATATTAATTGAGTTAAACCAGCTACAATGAGAGCCGTGTCCAGCTCCGGGGAGGATTTATTGTCTTTATTAGGTCCAGCACGAGGTGGTGACACGCCGTAAATAGTGGCGCGGGCTGTTGCTCTAATTGGCCGATAGCGTCACGAGACCGGCCCCGCTGCGCGCGCGCAGGCGACGAATAGCTGCGGCCAGTTATGACACTAGGATAATCGCGTTGCGTCCAACGTAGGTTACGGTTCCTTTAATGAACTACGGTCTTCTATTGGTTGCATTTCCAAGGTGTGGAACGGAATTGTTTGAAATAATTCCGCCCCGACACACCTTTTATTGCCATCGTGGCGCAATCAGGTTGTTATTATGACTAATCATCGTGTGGTTTCCAGATTTAAAATAGGATGACCTCATCTCACCCCGTGAGTGTCGTAGATGAAGATTTAGGGAATATCAGGAAACGGGCAGCAGAGTTTACCTGAGCATAAATCACACCTACTGCGGTCGCCAATCCACCTGCTAAGCGTGGTGACTAAGACAAATTCTCCAAATCACAATTGCCATTGGGGGAGATCTATGTCCAGCAGTGGACGTCTGCAAGCTGATGTGATGATGTACTATATAGTTAAATAGAGGTAAAGTCAAAGTCAAAATAATCTTTATTTGTATTGGTTTTAAAAATGACTTTACAAATCGACAAAGCTACCACCGGTAACTTTAGGTAAATAGGCAGACTTGCAGAAAAGATTTGCTAAATTATTAATATGTCAAGATTTGATAATTTTTGGTAATTGTGTAACAAAAATAGATATAATTTATATATGTTTTGTTTAATATAAGTCTCATTACTCAGCTTATTAATAATAATGCCCACGCAAGCTTTCCAAAGGACCGGGAAGGGAAAGGACCTTCCCGTGAAATCCAAAAGGAGGCTACATAGTAATAAGTTTATTTTCCTTAAAACACATTTACATAATATAGTTTTTGCAATTGGCCCCAAACTAGGAAACCTTGTATCTTGGGGACCCTCATATGTAAGTGTAATACATAGTGTAGGTAAGTACCAAGTTTAGGATTTATATGAGAGCCAGTTAGCCGAGTGAGTGCAGCTGACGCACCGCTCGCCGTAACCCGTAACCCGACCCGGACACATCGAACGACGGGATAAATGGGATGGGGTTGGGTTTCGCCCACGTGCATCAAACTTGTACCTACTGCACTTGACGGCTTAGTCTCTCTATTATTTTACGGTTAAAATTTAAAATTAAACTGACTTTGGTATTTTATGCATCCCTAATTCGGGAGCTATTCTGCAAGTCCAGTACGCGTTATGCTATTTCTGATATACTTTATATACCTACCTACGTCGCGCGTCACCCGAAAATAACAACTCGTAAGTTAATCATTTTGAAAATTGTCTTAGCGCCAGACCACAGGAGCTATTAACCGACCCAGAGGTCATTTGACTACGGTATTCTATAGGGTGGTGGTCCTTCCCCGGACGGGCGTCTCAATTCGAGCGAAGATTTGCTATGCTCTACCTCTCTTAAATTTCGATTTCGATTCTTTTCGATGAGAATATCACATTTCAAGCTCATATTTGAATGAACAATCGAGAATGTCTTAATAAATAGATTTTGAGATTTAACCTCGTAAGACCGAGATTTCCAGACGCAATAATTTTAAGAATAGATTAGGATTTTAAAAGGACATTCGCTCTTTAAATATACATATTACATTATTTAATATGTCTCCAGGCCAATAGATAAATGAATTACTTACCTACTCGTACTTACCTTGCAAAATCTATCTCTTTGATATTATTGATCCGACGTCTCCACATTAAATAAATTAATTCATAAATACTTATCTAATTATACCGGCTTCCAACTAAAGCCCATTAAGATGTAAAACTATAACTGCCATAAAATTGACCACCCATCCCGGGCAATGCTACGCTCGTCAGCGCTCGCTTTATGTTGGAATTATAAAGTTAAAATAATACACTTTATGAGGATTCTTGTTATTCAAACTATGTAATTCACACCGCGCTGTCGGCGACCGGTTCGCCTAATTAACAATTAACTGGCAATTACAACTCAGGGAGATTAGACAACCGAATCACGACGGCCCGATTTCCATACATTAGCAGACGTCAGACGTATAAGATAAACGCGTCACTAGTCAAATTTCCATAAAACTATGAGTCGGTATTCTGATGAGAGCTGGGACCCTGTTTTAATACTTAATCGACGACGAAAGACGATCATTCGATGGACGGATCGCGTAGTTTTGCACCACAAATCTCTGCCATTTGTCCCTCTCGTCTGTACTAGTATGATATAATAGGTATCTATACTTTAATTAAACCAGTCTAACATTTAAAAAAAGTACTTGTTTATTAACACTATGTATGTACACATAGGGTGATTATGAAATACTAGATTTTTCAGTTCGGACTTACAAAAAATACTCCTTTTTGCTTAAAATGCAAATGCATGAAAATAACCTACCTGGTTGCATGTTATGATGAATCATAGTTAAGTAGTTTAAATATCATGATTATCAACTTGCAAATGTCCAAAGCAGGACAATTTTCATTTGGGGCTATTTGATTTTGCCACGCTAAACAAAAATAATGTCATTGAACTTAATTCAAATGAAGTGTTCATCACAGAATAGGGTCACAATCGAATGACAGAATCGGAAGCGTCCGGCACCGGCCATTAGCAGTCAAATTGACCGCGCCGTGGGACGCAATCATTTTACTTTTATCTGTGGGCTTTTTACCGCAAAAAAGCTCCGAGCAGGTTGTGCGAGCGAGAGGGGGGCGCGGGGAGCGGGGAGCGGCGCGGGCAGTGCGCGCGCGCCGCCCGCCTCCGGAGCACGTCGCGCATGCGCGGGAAACAAACGGAATTCCGAATTTGAAATGTGCTCTGTGTATCGCAACGGTGACTGGTGTTGTGCTAAGTGAGTGTATGCCCAGTACGACTGGTCTGGATCTGGTGAGGAGAGTGAGGCTGGTGCGTTGACCGGGAGCGGTCGTCGGCCGTTGTCGCACGGTAACTATCGCAGAGGGCTGCGTCTGGAAGGGCGGGAGCCGAGCCCCACTTTCTCTTGCAGAAAACGCCAGTGTTCTTTAAGCTTTTCGTAACTTTGTACCTACGTTCCCTTTGAACGCAACCGAAATACAGCTACGAGTTTAGTAAAGCACGCTACTGCAGTGTTCCTTAAGCTGCCAAGGTAAGGCTATTTTAAGACGTGCACCGCGATTTATGTAGGCAACTTAATCTTGACCAGTGGTCACGCCCGATTAACTTGTCTACATGTTCTGTCAGACGTAGTTATTAAACCGAGTAATCATGTACAATGTGGGTAAGTAAATTCTGAAATGGTTTGTCGTGAAAGAATCCGATAGTTTCCACTAGTAGTCACTAAAGAAAAACTTAAGTTACTACTCCTTGTTGCCTAAACGAAAGAACACAGCCTTCAACGTTGATGCAGAGCTCATAAACTATTACGATCATCTTGAAATACTAGTTTTTACAAACACTAACATAACTAACATGCGCGCGTACGTTACTCGTTGAGTTGCCCGCTTTTCTCTGCTTAAACGGGCCTAGATTCCATTTTTAAAAGTTTATCCTAAAGGAATATGAAAAAGCCGGCTTAGTCGTGTACCCGCCAATTAGCGCGGGGATAGGAATTCCGATGATATAAACATTTTATAAACATATATAAGTGAAGGATTCCATAAATGAATGTCTTAGACGCAAATTAGTCATTAAAATGGAAGAAATAATGGTGGGATTTCTGCTATATTTCTGCACGTAATTTAATTTCCTGTTCTTCTTCTGCTGTGCCTTTTCCCATTTTATTTGGGTCCACCCTCCCAAAATAAAGCCCTAAGTCATTCTGTCTTGAGTTGTCAGATTGTTGATCTAGACCCGATCTTTCTAAAATCTTGCTAAACGGTTGCTAACCACGTGGCCTGCGGTCGTTCTCTTGTTTTCTTCCTATTATGGAGAGCTAGAAATTAAACAATGTACGGTATATTGAAATAAAGATTTTTTCATTTCGTATCTACTCATCACGTGACCATATTAACGCAAACTATTGCACGCAATTTGATATTATTAAAAGAAGTGAGAAAATAATTGCGTTCCAGTCTTCTATTGCTAGGCTAGTAATATCTTGTACAGAAAACATCCAAGAGCAGGCAATAATTGGTGAATTAAACGTTGGTCCTGCAGCTGTCTTAAATAGGCTAAATGCTCACTAGTAATGATAGGAATAGAGGTGTAAGCTTAGCAATTTATTAATGCTTCTAATAGCATAGCATACACGAGTATGTTAAGAATTCGCACATATAAAAGTTGACAATGGGTAGTTTCTTACATTTCATTTTGCAAGCTATTTTATGGTTGCCAGAAAGAATGATTAAAACTAAACCCATTTGAGGTCTTACAACTATTATACTGCTTAAAAGCTTTTATGTATTGAGATTGTGCCATCACTTAAGCTATATTTATTTTTGTTAGGAAACTAATATCATAGACATAAACGCAATATTGAATATGCCTGTCGAACAAAAGTGTTGCAAGCGACATAATATGTACTAACATCATTGTTCGTAGGTACCTCGTTTGTTCTATGGAGCTTTTCATGCTAACGGAGTAGTTTTTCACCTATTTTTCTATACATGACAGATAAATCGCTATGGAAACTAAAAAAAATTGTTTATTGCGCCAATTTAATTGGTATTTGGACTTTTAAATGCCTATTTGACTATAGCGTAGGTTACATAAGTTTCCTTCAATGCATAAGCCTTCGTTGCAATTCATCTTTGTTTATATAGGGTAGATTAGAGTAGACGATATCCAGATAACAAACTAGGCATAATGAGCTTTTCATCCTGCAATCGTAATATTGCGTCATCATTACAATACTGCATTGAAGTACAGTATGCAGCGGATATACTACACAGTAGTACATTGTGAATGATCAGTCCTCTAAGTAGTGTTGCCAGGTAAAATAAGAGGGATATGGTTTTCAAGTCGATTACACTTAAATACCTAATTATAAAAATCTCCATCGTTACTACACACGTTCTTAACGAGAGGGTTTGAACATTAGGTATTTCCTTTAAGTACAAGTGGCTCTCTTTTGATTGAATCTTGCCCACAGCGGCCAAACTTTAAGAAGACTGTCGTCATCATCGTCATCCCACAGTGTCACATCAGTCCACTGCTGGGCATAGGCCTCTCCCAATGCTCGCCACTTTGATCGATTTGATATGACAAGCGTGTGCGAAAACACAATTGGACTGTTTGTTCCTTTATATTCTCTCATTTTCATAATCCGATGGGACGTAAGTTTGACAGCACCGGAGGGTGATCAGGCATAAGACCATTGGTTAAGTGGTCTCTATTGACAGAAAAACTCAGTAACAACAGTTCAAGAGAGATAGGGCATAGCGGATCTTTGCTCGAATTGAGCCGCCCGTCCGGGGAAGGACCTCCATCCTATATAATATTTTTTATTGTAATCAAGTGGTAATCTACGAGTAAGTATGTCATGTTACTGAACTTCTAAAGATCGCTCAATGAATTCGTTGTCCCGATGTACCGATTAAAAGTTAGCTCGTAGTAAAAACGTAACTATTAATACGTACTTTATTTTTATATACCCGTACATTATGTGTACCTACTATGAAACTGTATTACTCGCACCATCCGTAGGTGTCCGTTTCAATGAACTAAACTTGACTCATTACGTTCTACTATTAATAATGTGATTTTACTTAATGATATCGTAAAAAGCCAAGAGATCGGCGACCGCACCCGTGTGTTTATTATCAAATAGTAATTTAGATGTCAAGTTACTGAACTACTAAATATCGCTCTATATACATACACTTGTATGCAAAACCAAACATCTGGCAGACAAAGGCGCGGTTAACGGACTGCCGATAACGGATGCGCAGGCGCATGCTGCGTGTGCGCAGGCCTTCAGCGGCCTGAAGTGCGTAACGGGCCGGGCCATATCATAGCTATGCGCTTACAAACGCATGTACTAATTTGCTGAGTCACGTTTAAGTATGATTGACGTACGTGAAAAGCGAGATTTATTTGTCAGGACGTAACTGTAAACTAGTTAGTTATAAGAAATAAGAAAGCTTTTTACAAAACGACAATAAATACGTAGTATTATGTAATAAATAATAATAGAAATAAACAATAATAATATAAACACAAACAGCGATGAAACATAAACACGATAATACTTAATTTAATAAGTATTTAATGAATACGTTGAAAAGGCTGTCTCTTTAGGAGCTCAAATGGCAGGCAGTTCATTCATAGGTCAGCTTCCAACTAAGCTATGCAGTCATATACACAAGTGACAGAATGTTCTTCTAATTAAGACACGATTACATACTTAACTAATAACTTTTTTTTACTTATATTTCTAACTAGCTTTCCGCCCGCGACTTCGTCCGCGTAAAGTTTTTTTTTCCAAAATAAAATTGTGCCTATGTTACTCGTGGATAATGTAGCTTTCGAATGGTGAAAGAATTTTTAAAAACGGTCCAGTAGTTTTTGAGCCTATTCATTACAACCAAACAAACAAAGTTTTCCTCTTTATAATATTAGATAGATAGATATACTTTATTGCACACCATACAATCGACTTAAAACTAGTAAAATGGACATTAGTTGTACAATTAGTGTAATATTAGTGTAGATGTACTGTGACAGCTACGTTCAGCTAAAATGGGTTTATTGCATTTCGCGGAAGCAACTCCGTTCGGTTGCCGCTAAGTCACTTGCCTTTAGTTCGCATTATATTTGGCTCCGGACAAACCTTAACTACTTAGTATTTGTTACAGCTAATCCAGCCGGTTGTAAACCATTTACATTTGCCAAGAAAACTCGGCTAGAAAGTGGCTTTTGCGAGTGTTCAAAGAACAGTACTGCAGGTGTCATTTTAAACCTCTTTTGTAAACGTGCAATTTGCTGGTTACCAATGGCTGTTAAGTCTATTAAAGTGTGCCGTGGTTTTTCTTACATTGTAAACAATCTATATACATATATGTGCTATAAAATGCGCCCTCCGCTATTACGGTTTAGGTACTAAGCCGTTCAGAAAAATCTCTCTGAGATCCGAGCGGAAACATACTCGAGCGTTCATTCAAATTTAACAGTTCTCTTTGAAATCTTTTCCGAATTAATTTGATCGAATATTTGATTGAGCGATCGAAAATGTTACCGAGAGAGGTGTCTGTTTAAGTACTACGTATAGCTGCGATTCTAGGTACACGTCTCCCCATATATGCTTTAAATTTTGAAAAAGCTCATTTGCTAAATTAGACATCGCGATTTAATTAGAAGCGCTACTTAAGTTGTTAAATTTTAATAAATAATTCATCATCATCATCAGCTGGACATACGCCTCTCCAGTTTGTTCGCCACTTAGTGCAAACATCTGGAGAAACCCCATAATCGCCATGCTGGGCAGGCGGGTTGGCGATCGCAGGGCGTAGCTTCTCGTTCCGGCGACGCTGCTGCCCGTCATCGGTCTGTGGCATTTAGCTACGCCTTCAATTGATATAAATAATTAATTAATAAACCAAATCTACAAGTGCAAATAGTATCATGTAAACAACAATATAGTATGCATGCGTGCACATTGGCAACCCGGCGGCATTCTAATAGGAGTAATGGTTACAATGCGCTGCTGATTCCGGGAATCATAGGGAGCGATCTTCACGACCCGCGATGAAGCGGGTCCATTACCATTTGCATTATATCTGCAATAGGTAATGGGTGTGATAAATCCACTGGATATACCTATGTAGTTGGAAATGCCATCTTGGTGCAATACTGGCCTTCTCCTCGCTCATGAACTGCTCTGCCAAGAGAAACGAAGCCAAAGGAAGAAGATGATCAGTGTGGTACTCTTGCCAAAACATAGGTACTTATACCATAAACACGTTAAGTGGAACCGCTTAGCAGATTGCTATCTACAAACGCCTAATCACAAACGATGTGGATCCCAATTCCTTTAACTGCCTTTGCAGATGAGCTAGAATGGATTCAAGTTACAAACCAGTGGTGGTAATACGCCACTTTGGGTATAACTGAGCGCGCACTATTGTTAGGCGGCGTTTGTTGGCGGTGGTGTTTATCGGCTATTAGAGAGTAGTGGTGCCGCTGGATAGCCCGTTATCGATAGATGAGGTGAAAGTATCGAGAACTCGATAGCACCGATAAGTATGAACCTGATGATAATTTTTTTTAAATCAAATTTTGACCACAGCGGGACATCTCTAGAGGTTTGGCCAACAATGTAAAATGTTATTGTGTACAATTATGTGAGCAAACACAGGTCCATCCTCACATATAATACGATGGGACCTGAGTCTCTGATCTGAGTCTGATGCGTGTAGAACTATAGTTCGACACGCATCAGATTCTGAAACCTCTCGGTCCTACTTTGGTGGCAAATGCGGCCACTTTTAAACCATCGAGACAGTTATTATACCGTACGTCATAATAAATGCCGTGTGAGTCATGTTGCTCTAAGACATAAACTCAAAACTGTTCCACTCAGTGAGTACCTACTCCATTGCTAGCCGGAGCCGGGGGTAGGGGGAATTGACCTCCTCGGACCAGGAGTGCCGGTCGCTTATCATCTGCTAGGGAGGGCAGGGAGGCGTATGCTTCGGCGCTTCGGGAGTTCGGGGGTATGTCCCCTATTCAGGCAGGTGTGAGTTCCACACAACACACCGTCTCACCCCGGCAGCTGCGTGAAGGTGCCTAATGCATTCCCCTCCTGAATAAAAGACATAAACTATCCGTATATCGATAGTCGGGCATCACTATAGCGGCCTGCGCCGGCGCACGAGCGGGCAGAGGCTGGCAGGTCTGGTAACTGTAATGGCGCGCGCGGCGCTCCTTCATTTGGTGCCATCACGCCCACCAGACTTATCAACACGCATTCTGGAAATCGCCGCCAAGTGCAGTCTTTGGAAGTGGCTAGAGATACCGTAGAGGCTAGGTCTTTTTCATCTGAAGGACTATGATTAGCCAAGGCGGTCTTGTGTCATAACACTAAATTATTCACGAAAGATGTCGAAATGTGAAGATAACCCGTTTAGCGATCCAACCATAGACAAAATTTTGCCGATCTCACTTCTGACACCATGTGTTGTTTTGGGTCTTTTCTATATGTTTCTAGTGGGTTCGGGATGATAAAATAAAAATCTAGTCTTCGAGACGTCTTCCTTTTATTCTTGTTTAGTCGATCATAGACAAGAACTTATATATATTTAATTCTATGGCTATTGCCATAGACAATAATGTTACAAACACGACAAACGGGGTAGTCGACTTCAGGCAACACTGCTAAGGGCTGGAGGTTTGGACCTTGGCTACCAAAAGGGGACTGATAGAATTTGGATAGAAGAACTCCTTGTTTTTTCACTTTCATAATCTGATGGGGCACTCTATTGCTAGACTTCGTCCGTCAATAACGTCCTTCGTCGTTATTAGTAAATGCATAATATAATATGTGAATAAAATACACAGTCGACTGCTGTGTGAATAAAATACGGCAGACGAGCAAATGTGATGCCTGATTACCATTTGCTCGTCTGCCGTCTCTTGCATAAAAAAAAGGAAACAGTATTACAGTTTCAATTTATATTTTAGATACGGTGACAGTAAAACAACACTTTTTCTATTAAGCCTGGTGTCAAGACATTCAAAGGCTTAATAGAAATAACTAAACCCTTTAGCACTAAGTTACAGTTATCACGCTAACCATAAAGTTCACGATCGCGCATGCCCAATTCCTTTACTAATGTATGAAGGTTTCCTCACGACCATTCTCCTCACCGTACAGTAAGTAGGATATTAGTAGATTATTGGACGTGGAAAGAATGTCCTCTAATCCGTTTAAATCCTAAGATACGGTACACGATGTGGGAGGCCGGCGCACTCTACTCGCAATAAGCCATCGGTGACACCGGAGTTATGAGATGCACTGCGAAAAACCGCCCCGAGTCACGAGACCAAAATAAAATATAGCTCGTTGCTTCTGTTTGCGTCTCGCTCGCGCACTATTGCGATGAAACGGGGCAGCTAGATAGACGACGCCATTTTCAATACCGTGGTACCTGTTGTCCTGATAATGCAGATCTCAGATTGCAGAAACGGGAAATATGCCGGATATTTGAAGCTTCTAGAGCTTTAATATGAGTCAATATGAATTATGGGTCAAACTTTTTGAGTGATAATGTAATATATTAACATTTACTTTAGAATATATCGGAAATTTCGATCAAAGTGGCGTACATTAGGAGAGGCCTATGTCCAGCAGTGGACTGATACGGGCTGATGATGATGATGACGGATTTCTTACAAGAGCTTGGTAATTAAGGATCCTTTTAAAACTTCTTGTAAGTATTAAAATTACGCACTAACCACATACCCCTAAAAGTATTTTCCTATCCTAGTAACTACGTACTAGTAACAGACCAGTATGTCGAAGTCAGTCAGGATTGGTGTGTGTCTCCCAGAACATTTAGAGCTATTCCCCAGCTCAGAGCTCCCAGACCTGACAATAAAAGTTCAGTACCCAAATCGACATGACCTGGTCGGAACTGATCACCTTATAATTGATAATCTTATACTTATTTTTCTATCATATTCCATTATTCTGTAAAATTATTTGTCGATGAATCTGGCGAGGAGACATTTTTCTTAATTTAGTTTAAAGTTATACATATATGAATTTAAGATGTACAGGTACAATGGTCACATCAATACTAACAGTGCAGTACATTCACGATGTTGTTTGATATTCATCCATAATAGTTATTGCACCAATAAGTCCAGACGCATTCGCATTCCCCGTAACCGCGGTCCAGATCAAAATCGTTTTACAGCCGACATTTCTGACAACCCCGTCAGTACAAGCAGTCGTATGCCCATTGAATTGTCCTTGTAAACTGAATTGCTTAATTATACGTGCAAATTGGACTCTGATTGCTGCATCGACCGTAGTTATCCACGAATTACATATAGAATTAACGAGTGCTTTGACATTTTAAGTTATAGACAAGTATTATCTCTGAAAAGGCCGTAAAGTTGGTATTAAATAATGCACTTTATAACTTTGAACTGTGGTTTTATAGAAATAGGATGGCGTAATGCCTGCGCGGTTGTTGGTATCTTAAATCATTAAGCTAAAGTATTCGTTGCTAAATGTTTGCTTTTAAGTTTAGACTATAAATTCTGTGTGTTTGCTAACCCGTTTCTATAGTTGTGTGAATGCAGTTCCCTGTAGATATATTTGTTATTGACTAGCTCGGTGGCTCATTTCGTCACTATTTATCGGAAATCGTAACTCGCTACAAAGGCAAGGTCTCCTCCTTGCTTCCTGAATGTAAAATCGTGATTTCGATTCCAGCCCGGAATAGAGATTCTTGTGCTGAACATTCCGTATCTGGGTGTTTGTATGTATCGGGTGATCGGATCAATGTGTGTTCTGTAATGCTGTGTCAAGTAGTTTTTATATGATAACCTTACTATTACATAAGTAGTTATTTATAATAGTTTAGACAAACCTAAGCCTATCATAAACCGCCTATCACATTCCATATTTCCACTGCAGTTGATCGAAGTGCGTAGGTTTTCGCTCCGGTCACTAAGCACAAAGTAAGTTCAATATAAGATCGTGACGCCTGTAAGAGGTTTTATGACTTGGCCATATTATTTAACAAAAATAACTCTCAATAGAAGCGTTATGTGCGACCAAATGAACGGCTTATCATACGAATGAACCGTTAGATGTCGGCAAAGTTCATGATCAGGTCGCTCCAAAGAGCGGTCTTTATTCGGCGACCTCCGACCCTGACTTCGCTCAATGACAAGCGGTTTGCACTCACTGAGCGCCGCTTTGTAGCAGATATACGATGACGAAGTGGTTGAAATATTATACGATAAGGGCTCTAGCATACGAGCAAAACGTTAATAGACGCAATTATCGGCAGCAAACTGTCGACTTGCTTTACGGCTTATGCTGTCAACATTTACATGCGGGCAGCAACAGTTGACGCATCCACAGCACATTGACGATAATATGTCCACTAGCTAACATCGGTTGCAGTTAAATCCGCCAACAGTATAGTGTTGTTTGTGTATAATAATTCTAAATGACAGGGGTCATATGCTATACCCTCAAACGGAACCAATTCTTAAGAGTTTGTACCTGAATTCCCGCTCCATGCGATCTTCGTCTTACACAAAAGTTTGATATTACCATTTAGCAATATAAACTTTTTTTATGCAAAAGGCGGCAAGTTAGTTAGTTAGTTTGAATGGGCCATTTTCCGCAACTCGACGACTAAGCGCCTATTTTGCGTGAGGTGGGCTGTCCATGCTATCCTTGAAGATGTTGTTTAATGCCAGCCCAGCTCGTCCAGGAAGCCCAGCAGACCCTTCAGCCTGCTGAAAACGTCCCGGAGTGCTTCGGGCTGACCGAGGTGTTCTGACCGGTGCGATGCCACACCAGAGCATTCCATCAGAATGTGGGCGGCTGTTTCCTCGGTTTCTAGGCATGCTCTGCACAGCGGACTGTCCGTGATGCCTAGATTTTGGAGATGCTTGTTGAAGGGGCCGTGGCCTGTCATGACAGCCACGATCTGCCTTAGTTTGCTCCTGCTCAGCTTGAGGAGGAGGAGAGAAGAGGCGGCAAATAAGCAAGTGTGATGCCTGACGGTAAGCAGTTGACACCGCCCATGGACGGGTATCCAACTCAAACTTTAAAATTCCTGAGGCAATTAAGAATAAGTAATTGATCATGCAGATTGTTCTACAATGGCTGCCAGAAACTAGCGTTCACCTCATAGAAAAAAGGTTAACAGCATTCATTTCAAAATCACCCGACATTCTCGGGCCCAATTAAGAAATGTGCGTCGGTACCAGAGAGGACCACTTAATGGGCTTCGTGCTGTATATGGACCACGGCGAATGTGACGCTCACGAGGCGGTACGGTAACGTACGAGCGGGCCTCGACGAATCGGAAATGCGTTATCGTTTTACGTTTAATTGGTATCTGGGTGTAGTAAACATTTTTGAGTATTGGCAATTAAGAAAAAAACTATTCCTCATATCATATCTAATGTTAGGTAAATGTAATAAGTAGTTCTAGGAGGAAGCTCGACTCAGAACGCCAGCAAATTCTAACGTAATTAATGCAAACAACAACCAGTTTAAAAAAGCAAGAAGGTACATTATTAACTTATAGCTTCTTATTGACTTCTCGAAGTTTCTTGAAGAACACTTCGTATCGAACCGGCGCTGGTGGTAGAGTAACTTTTAGTGGTCAAAATCCGAAGGTAAACCGACCTTCACAGAAGTGGTTGCAATTATTTCGCACCTTTTTCCAACCAAGTATATGTAGTCGTTTCCAAATCAATAATATTGGCAGAATGATGGAATATGAGATAATATGGATGATTGATTACAAAACTTAACAAGGAATAAAATCACACAAGTCGACAGCAATAAGAACAAAACATTGCAAAATCAATGTGAAATATGTTTCAAAAGAATGGGCGTGCAGCTTAACGCCCTTAAAATAAAACGTCTCTGATCAATCAAGATAGCCCTTATTAAATAAAGGCGTGTGATCAATCACAAGCATGGCAACACTTGCAATAACAGCAGACAGTTTGCAACAAGTTCTGACTTATAACAATATCAGACGATAAATGTGTTGTATACTTACTACCTACAAATATTATGGTCAGTAGGAATTATAATGCCATTTTTATAGGTTCACAGGATCCCCAATTTATGCTTTTGACTATTAAGAAGATTATTCCATGTTTGTATTCATTTATGTACCCGTATTCATAGAGTTACGCAGTTCGGACAATTTCCCACAGTTCTAATACAAAAAATAAGAGATTCACTTAAAGGAAGCTTTGTTTTTAAGCTCGTTTGTATGTCGCCAAACTTGGCGGAGCAACTTAAAGGCTAGTATGGGTGGCAATTGACAGATGTATGATGCCTGTTGCCATAGCGACAGGGGTTTCTCTTCTCGATTTTCATAAAGCGAGAAGGGGAAAATTATAGCATAAAAGAAATACAAAATCCCTATGAAAGAAGAATGTACTTTAAATAAGGTAAATGTATACTGAGGTGAAGATGAAACCAAACGGTTAATATTTTGATTTAACAGTAACTTCTTAGCCAAGTTAGGGTTTCGTAAGAATAGAGCTAATGTGATAATGATTATGGCATCCGACTGCGAGTGTTGTATGTAACAATCGTGGCCCTCGCTCGAGCGACGCGTGAGGTGAGCAAAAAGCCTTACTAAAGCACTACCTCTACTAGGGAGTGTAATACAGTCAATGTATCACGACAACATATTATCCTAATATATTAACGTCGATTCTATGCCATCGTCATCGTTAGCAGTCCACAGCTGGACGTAGGCCTCTCTCAAAACACGCCAATGTACTCGATCAGCAGCATTCATGACAAATTGGGGCTATATTATATTAATATACTTATGTACCACTTATGGGCCACTATATTAATATACTTTCACTGATACAGTGGTTGAAAGGATATTATACAGGAGGGCATAAGAGACCTACAACTGCCATCTCCTTCTACTAGCGCAGAGCGGTTGCCGAACAGTGATTTGCTGATTTGTTTTAGATACTCGTATCATCATCATTATCAGCCTTTCGCAGTTTGGATTTAGCTATATAAAGGTTTATAAGCGTGGTTACCAGTCGCACAGCTTATAAAATTTTCGGCGATAACAAAGCTAACCCGTTGCGATTCATCCGTAAATGGAGGTGACGCCTAAGCTCTAAGCCACCTCGAGAACCGTTTCACAAGTATCGACGGTCCAGCCAAGTTTTGCATGACGGACACAAATCGGAGCGAGATTATAGGCAATGGCTTTTATTGAAAGTTTTTATCTTTATTTTGAATGGCCGTGAAGTGTAGCCCGAATGCATTATCGTGATGGGGCAATTCAACTGTGAGTGCTCAAATGACATACTTTCCAACTGTTATACTTACTATAGGTGGTATAAAGGATATACATATATAGATAGTCGTGTTCAGAATTGCCTGGTGGAGTTCTGAGTAAGGTATTTTTCGCGCCTCTTGCATTTATTTTGCAGACAAACGGACTTTCTTTAGTGGGTGTAAGTGTGATAGTGAATGATCAACCCATAGAAGTTACAAGTCAGAATCTCGGCATTTGGGAAAGTAGGTTCGCTGTTAGATCCAGTGTTGTTGTTAACGCTATTAAGTAGTAGGTAATATGTAATTGCCTATGAGATGGACGGACCAAATAAAGGCAACAAAAGGGATCGTCGTCTCTACTCGAATACACGAGGAAGGCAGCTGTGAGGGAGGAATGGCGGCGCGTTGTGAAGCTGGCCTCCAACGCCTGAAATGACGACCACGACCACTCTGACAAGAGTGACATCGACGAAGAACAAGAATATGTAATTGCAAAGAGTTCCAAAATGCTTTTAATCCACTAGGACAATTTTTTTTCCATAATCTTGTAACTATGTACCTCTATATGGACTTACATTTTCAAGTAATACATAAATAGTACTAAAGAATATGCAAGTAAGAAAATTTGATTAGCCCGAGGTACTAGCCACACATCGCAACCTTTCAAATCATTATACGAATACAATACATAGATTCCATTATCTATTAAGACATTTTGATAGATTTGGGAAACTTAATTAAGTACTAGTGAGCGTTCGGTCAGCGTCTGTTACGTTAGCTCCACAAACATTGCGCTCTCCGCGCGCTGCGTTACGTCACACGCAAGGTCGGCGTGCGCGCACCTGCGCCCGCGCATCGTACAGCGACGTAATGTCGTCAAGCGGGCAAAGCCTCCCGACAGGGATGCGACCTGTATCAATACTCTTCCTACTCGCCAAAGGCAGACAGCTCGGTAATAGAATAAAAAATAGTATTGAATACAATCACTCATCATTACTTTCATTGGGTGTTGCAAGAGTCGACTTAGGGACTTCTTGATATTTGACCTTATCAGCCGGTGATAGGGTTTACCTAGGCGGTACACTCGGCAAAACACCCGTGCAGTGACTCCAGTTGCATTTTGGGATCGTGTACAGCCAGAACTGGACAGTATCGTTTAAGCCACCATCATCGGTTGAGAACTTGAAATATTGGGAGTCCCTTAGTCAACTCTTGCATCGACAATTCGACATCCACTGGAAGAAAATGTATTCTAATGATTACGATGGATCTATGACATATCTCTCGGTGAAAGTCAAAGTAAGCTAAGTAAAACGGATTGCCGTGCTTTTCTCTGTGGCCGTTATTCCAGGGAATGAGGGTGGCTTAGAACGGAAAGAAGATGAGTCGCTTCTTTACATCCAAATAACAATATTTTAAAAAGATTACATACGTATTCAAGGAAAATTCGCGTTCGCTAAAGTTATTCGTAGCATCCCTCGCGACCGATCCTGTATGCCCGTGCATCTTGTTAATTTGCGACCGAGCTAGGGACGTCTGGACAAATACGACTGATGTAATTGCGAGATAGCGACTCAGAGGGTACTTTACTGTTTTCTATGGCTTCAATTATTGTTTATTTGGTAATATTTCCTTTTTTGAAAGGCTTTGAAGATCTAAGTAACATGGAAATTGCATTCTAAAGCATCTGTGGTGTTGTTGAAAGAAAGAATTTAGCCTAAAAACTCTCTGGTTCACTCAAACATCTAAATCAATTATTAAAATCTTTGTTAACAGTACTTACACATTTTCAAGTCGCTAAGTTAACGAAAGTAAAAATAAACCACGGGCACAGCATGTCGCTTCTATCTAAAAGATCCGGAAACAAACTCAGTAGGTGCTTTTTGTACGATAAGGTGTTACACTGGTTGTGTTAACAAATTGTTTACAAACATCATTTCCCTCTCAATTATCTTTATAGCGAGACATACGGATCTAGTAGGTATTAAGAATTATATATTACTTTACACTTACCTTGTACCCGATGATAACTGATGCTTCTAAAGCGCCCGTTACTAATTAAATTATAAATCTAGTTAGAAATGCCTTAAATAAGGCTAAAACTTCAAAATAATTTTGCGATTAATTGTTAACTGAAGGCCAAGACGGACACATACGCAAAGTTAGATGCTGGCTGATTTCTTATTGAATTCGAGGCCACGAAACTTTAACGTCATTAAAAATTTCCATCAAACGTAGGTAGGTACCTACTCTTCTAACGTTTTAAAGTTTTGTCTCGTGCACGGAAATGATCGGATAATTGGTTTGTTATTCAAATATTTGTCGTAGGGCGATGCCACGAGTTTGCCCTTGCATTAAGCGGCCGTGTCGCGCAAACACGGGCCCGCTAACTAGTCTAACTGAAGTTTACACAAACATGTGCCCATCACAGGTCACTTCTGATCTCTTCTTTAATGTTCTGTCCTCTCACAATGTGATTTTCTTTTCGAGTCATAGGTAATCAACCTCATACGAAAGCTTGGTGACTTGGATGCTGTTGTCAGTCACTTTGTGAAGCGTTGTGAACGTATTGGGACACAGTTGGATATGCCATAGTCTGTGAGAGTGCACTAAGTTTAAAGTACAGTCTTAGTTAGCATTCGATTAAAGTTTCACTCCGGCTAAAGCTCCACAAACGAAGTGATGAGATCAGTTTAACATGACTAGACGAAAACAGAAAAGGTAGGCCTAAAACTGCAAGCCATCAATAAATTACTTTATAGAAATGGTAGCTAGTCGTCTTTGTGTCGGCCCTTTCTTCCTTTATTTGTCACACTTCGTGGACTTCTAAGATTAGAATAAGAATAATAAATTTTTATTACAATTTGGACATCACAACACAGCAATAAAAAATAGACACATACGTACAAAAGCTTGAAATCACAACACAAACATAAGATAAACAAAAGAAAATAGAAACATACATTACAACTTTTACATTAGTTTTGTTCCATAACAATTATATTAAAAAGATATAAACAAAACGAAGTTAGCAGATAGACCGGATGCAGGGTGACGTCCAATGCAAAAGAGCCTCACTCAGCTTTAGTAGATTAGTATAGACAACCAACCTCCACTTGGCTAGTATCTTGTCGCCGGCGTGAGCTTCAGCCATTAGGTGGGGACATAATACGAGTAGGTAGGTATGACGTAGTGATGGAATTATGTGCTCTAGTGTGCGCACTTATTGAGTTCGTTTTATTAAATATGTAGGTACTCGTATGAGTATACTACAAGGTCTTTGTACTTGTACAACTAAATGTTGCGAGTCAACGCGTGAGGTCATTACGGTCGGGAGCAGACAACTTGATTGCATTATTATTCGCGTCGTGTGCCGTTACAAAACTTTATCGTTTCGTAGTTTATCGGTGTTGCCTCTGAATCGTGATTAAATCCTATTGTGGTTACAATAATTTATTATACGCATGCTGTGTTTGCTTATAATTGGGTTACACATAAGGCACAGAACCATTGTTCCATGTTAGTTATAAGGATTTATGTGTAATGTGTTATCAAACCTAATAAAAAATAAATTGTACTTATATTTTGGTGTGTGTTCACAAATATGTGAAAAGGATTAATGATAAAATTTTGGTACACAGTTAGGAAATGGCACGAGTACCCATAATGCAACAGGCGAGGGGTATAGATTTTCTAATAGTGTCTCATTTCACGGCGCGGCGGTCAAAGGATTTGTAGCTCGAGACGGATTACTACTTTAGATAACCCCCTATCCCTTTTTTTGACAATCGGTTAGGAAATAGTATGTGTCATCATGTCACAAAATCTTATAAAATATCTTGTTCTTTGAATACAGGCCACCTAGTTCGAGGGAAGTACTTGCACTATTTGTAGAAATATGAATATTCATACAATAATGATTTCACTCACTGGACCTATAAACTCATTCGAGTTGGACTGGATGTCAGTGCACTAATAAAAATTGTTACTCAACGATATCCATTTTAATTCATAATCCGTACGCAATATGGCGGCAATATTATTACATACTGTTCATTATTGGAATGGAGTAAGTTGAGCCTCACTTTAAGTATCTACTAGCTTGGTGCCTGAGACTTCGTTCGCTTTGTACGATTGGACTTTCTGAGAATGATCTGAAAATCTGAATAAGTTAAGTCTTTTTTGGAAACTCATCAAACATTAGCATCAGGTGGAATAAATTTTGCTAAGAGGGCCATTTCTCTGAAGGTTTAGTAAGTTATTGTATTTCTGTATCAGTTTCATAAATCTTATGATTATGTTGCAGAGGTTCATTATATTTTGAGGGTGGTGTTACCTTCAATAAGCAAATATATATCTCCGGTAAAAAAAAATGTATTTTATTCAAATTCGTCCAGTAGTTTTGGACAGACCTTTTTGGACTCTTGCTCTGTTACTGTTTCTTCTCCCCTACATTTTGTATTAAATGTACAGACGGGTTACACTTCTTTACTGTTTTATTATAATGTCTGTATTGATGGCATGCGCGACGAGTTCTACGAGCTTGCTTATAAACCTACAAGTGAATTGCCATATGCCATGACAAGGTTAATAATCCCCTCGTTAATATCAGACTGTCCGTCAGTTTAGTGTACATATGAAAATGTCTAATTATAGAAATGTGTGGTTTTAATAACTTCAATCAATTTAATTGATTGAAGTGGATTAAGTTTAAGCACAACGTATTGCGCCGACCCCAGATAATGGGAACAGGGCAGGCAAATGATGATGAATTCGATTTGGTTGAGTTTGCAAGTCTGTCAAGGTACTAACATAGAGCACAAAAATAAATAACCTAATTTATATCAGGGGAGAAGTTTATTAATAATTCTTTTGCTTTTATATTTCAACATTTTATTTGGCTCAACAACAATGTTCTATTAATACATCATCAATTAAACTATTTAGGTTCCTTTTTTCAATACTGATATTTGTAAGTCGGCATGAAGTTGCCTAAGTTTCGTTTCTTATTTCTACTTAATTTACTTTATCACTAATAATTATAGCGTGTTTACAACCAACTAGTGTTTCAAGGCTGTACTGTTTACATTACATTAGCAGAATTAACTCTTGTAAATCGTTGTGCCTGTCGGCTTCCACGATTTTAAATGTAAATAAATAATTAAATAGTAACTTATTTAAATTAAATAAAATTTATTGTAATTTTTAAGGACTAGAAATAATTACTGAAGACAAATGTGGTCCAGACGTCGTGTTTTAGCTAAAACATTACTTTCTTTCATCACTATTCACGACACGACAAAATCAATCGATTAGCTCGAGGGTTCCCAAATCAGTGCCATGGATAGGGAAGCTGATCAGGTACCATGTCAGTTCATTAAGGACCTCTACTTTCTTAGTACGAACGTCCAAGCCTGGCAGGGGCACTCTTTGTTCCCTGTGGTACTTATACAAACTTTAGGTGTTCAAGGCGAGAGTTAATCGGTATTTTCTGGGTAAGCGCGCTTAATCGTTGACTTCAATATCATTTAGCATCAAATGAAGTGCCGCTTGGCCAGCGCAAACCAATAATGAATAAAAAACGGTGCGGTTTTTTCTGCATGTGTAGAAGCGCCAAGTAAGATAAAAGTTTGGGAACCCCTGGAATAGCTGATTAGCATACCACTACAGCTGAGGGTCTTCAATATTTTTTAATATTGATCAATATTGATCTAATACTACTAATTCGTAACTTAATTACTTCTTCTCGATCCCTTCTTTGGTAAACAGCTTAAGTTCCTCGATCTCGTCAATGTTCTCCAGAATTCGCTTCCTCCCAATGTTCTCCGCTTCTTCGACCGTGTCTGGTAGCTCGGTGTTGGCGGTCTCCGGCATGAACAGAGTCAGGGCGCCGGACATGAGGGACGTCAGGCCGAAGATCACTGATGGTAGACCGGACCAGAAGGATATCTGTAGAGGGAAAAGATTCAGTTAGGTTGGAAATGGCGGATGTCACGCAGTTGCTATATCTATCGGACTATTGAATAGAATAGAACAAAAAAACTTACACCAAGAGCTGCCAGGTATGAATTTCAAGATAAAAACATGGGACTGGAACTGTCTCAGTCGACACTAGTCAAGTACGCAGGAGATTGTACGGTGCACTACTCTCATTCAACTCGATGGAATGATAGTTCGTGAGGACTTGTGAGAGATCATGCACTGGATCAACGATTTCTTACTTACTGACGATGGAGTCGCTGCCGAATAATTTATTTACAGAAAAACCTCAATTTGTGTTTAGACCGCGTTACTCTGCCCTGGGGCATCTCTGTTCTTACGTAGCACTTATGACAGCAAGACCATCGAGATAGTCCGGGTTCCCAGTCATACTTATCGCCTGCCACTACCAGGTGAAACCAAGACATAGCAAGACATACCATTACGTTGGCACCAGATGCATCTGAGGCGCTAGCAGTGAGCCGAGCCGGCCCGCCGACGAGCATATGGCGTGCATGAAGTTGCGCATGTACGTCGGCAACAGCTGCGAACTGGTCGTTAGAACCATAGTATGATACTAACCAGCAGAGGCATTTGAGGCGCCAGCAGCGAGCCGAGCCGGCCCGCGGGTGATCAAATGGCGTGCATGGAGTTGCGCATGTACGTCGTTAACAGCTGCGAACTGGTCGTTAGAACCATAGTATGATACTAACCAGCAGAGGCATTTGAGGCGCCAGCAGCGAGCCGAGCCGGCCCGCGGGTGATCAAATGGCGTGCATGGAATTGCGCGTGTACGTCGGGAACAGCAGCGAACTGGTCGTCTGAACCATAGAACCATAGTATGATACTAACCAGCAGAGGCATTTGAGGCGCCAGCAGCGAGCCGAGCCGGCCCGCGGGTGATCAGATAGCGTGCATAGAGTTGCGCGTGTACGTCGGGAACAGCAGCGAACTGGTCGTCTGAACCACAGTATGATACTGACCAGCAGAGGAATCTGAGGCGCCAGCAGCGATCCAAGCCGGCCCGAAGACGAGCAGATGGCGCGCATGGAGTTACGCGTGTACGTCAGCAACAGCTGCGAACTGGTCGTCTAAACCATAGAACCATAGTATGATACTGACCAGCAGAGGCATTTGAGGCGCCAGCAGCGATCCAAGCCGGCCCGCGGAAGAGCAGATGGCGTGCATGGAGTTGCACGTGTACGTCGGCACAGCAGCGAACTGGTCATCTGAACCACAGTATGATACTGACCAGCAGAGGCATTTGAGGCGCCAGCAGCGATCCAAGCCGGCCCGCGGAAGAGCAGATGGCGTGCATGGAGTTGCGCGTGTACGTCGGGAACAGCTCCGACGTGTACATGTACACGATGTTGTACGAGAACGTGGCCAGCGTCTCGAACGCCATGATGAGCGTCAGCCGCAGCCACATGTAGCCTGCAACCAGGATTGGAGTCAACAAAATGTTTAACAATCTCGTATCATCAACAAGCGAGACCACCGTCTCGCAGAAGGAGGCGGCGGAAAGAGGGCATGAGACCGCGGTAGCTACTTCTACCGTCCAGGCCGCAGAAGCGCATACAACCCACACACTACGCCCGGGTGATGTTTAGGGTGATGCCTAATGCATCCCATCTTTAAAAAGTGATCTTAACTAGAGGTGTGGTAGTTAGTTAGTTTGAACGAGTAACTTTCCGTAACGCGACGTCTGAACGTCTGCAAGAGGTGTGAAGCTCTGATACGAGCTTCCAGCGCCTGTGTTTCTTGATCCCTACGACATCATTGAATGTAGTTAAGTCCAAAAAGGATTTTATATTGGCACAGCATAATATGCTAATTTCAATATTATTGAATTCCCTTTGCCTGATATATGGCTATAATAGCTAGACGAAGAACAAATAATAGTTTACATTCATTTTTCCATATTGGCCCACAAATACATATCCACACTATATTTACTAGAAAAAGCCTGGGCAGGCGATCCAGGATAATTTATTACTATTAGCCAATAAGCCTCTATCCTAATTATGAAACAGTCGAGTCGTTAGAGCAATGATTAACCCACCTTTCGGTATGAACGGTTGCGTGACGCAGAACACGCCTCCGATCAGAAACGAAACGATCAGCGGTATCTTCCTCTTGTATTTGGACAGCGCCAGCCAGTAGAAAATGTTGGACGGTATGTCCATCACCATCAGGATAGCGAAGTTGATGTACTTGTTCCCGTCGATGAACACCGCGCTGATCATCATGCCGTAGTTGATGAGCGTGATGGTGAGCCACCACACGAGGCACACGAGGAACCTCTGCATCATCACCTTGGACTTGAAGGTCTTCAGCAGCAGCTTCTTGTCGTCGCAGTTGTTCTCTTTGTCTACGTACTCAAGCCTGTTCAGTATCGCTTTGTCCAGTACTACGCCGTTTCGTTTCGCTATCTTTTGGATGAGTCTGATGCCTTCCTTCTTCTTACCTTTAAATAAATTGGTCAATTGTTTAGTAAAATACTCATACTACGCGCAGGTATAAGTCATTTGATACCTAGTTAGTACAACCTTCCAATGATGTGTAATGATGTTCCGAAGAATATAGACCAACCTGGGGTTCAAATCCCACTTTGGTTTTTAAAAAAACACTCTGACTCGATCTGTGATAATCGTATATATGCTGGTATCTTGCATTTTTGTCTTTTAAAATAGCCAATTGATTTCTGTTTACCCTTGCTGAAGAGCCAACGGATGCTCTCGTCCAAGAAGAAGCTGTAGAAGAGCAGGAGGAGCGTGGGCGCGTAGATGACCCTCAGGAAGCTGCGCCAGTACGGCACCGCCCACGCGATGGCCGGCATCACGATCAGCCCCACCGTGTAGCAGTTCAGCAGTATCATCTGGAAGAGCACTGCCCGCTTCTTCTCCACTATTTCAATGCCTGGAAAAGAGATGATAGATAGAAAGATACAAAATTTATTCGCCAAAGCAGGCACACATGCACAATTGCACATACAAAAACAAAATACAATAAAACTGCATAGTAAATTAAAACCTAGGCATGTGTGCTCCAGCAATGCAAAATTGTGTTGGCTCAGCGAGATGTTCGCTCGATGAGCAAACCGCTGGTTTTCAGCCAACACCAGTCAAGAGGCTCGGGGTCGCGTGCGACGCTTCTCAAGCAAACATCAGTTAAATAAACCAATACTGGTCTAATAACTTAACTTAAAATTAAGACTTAAGAGAACACCGTTAAGTCTCCGAATTCTTATGAGTGAAGATTTGTCTGCTATCGTTAACCCGCCTGCCTAGGGTGGCAATTATCGGTTTCCAGATGTCTGGTCAAAGTAGCGAACAACTGAAGATACCTATTTCTAGCACTGGACTGCGATAGGCTGATGATGATGGAAAGATTTGTGACCCGAATTCATAGATTTCATGGAAATTTTTTTCTCCATGGAATGATTTCCATGATTTCCAAAAAAATTCCAGCAGATCACTGTACAGGCCAATATTTTTAGGATATCTATGGTGTAGACTTTTCATCACAAGCTTAGCATTTTTCCTATCCATCAGTTGCAAAGGGTGTTCAGCTCAGCCATCAACTCAAGATGCTGTCGTAACAAACAGCCATTCGTAGTGTTCTGTCATTGGGACCAACTTTTGACCCGTGATTATGTTTCTTCATGCCTAGTTTAAGGTATCCTTTTGTAGAATTTTGATTGAATGACAAATTAAAAGGGACTCTTGTAGAACTAGAGTTTTTTAAAACTAGTAATCTAAGTTCATTAATTCCGTGCTTAAAGACGTGACTTTTTTTATTTCAAAAATCGTTTGACAGTTTCGAAAGTGACTGTTGGTGACTGGTGGTGACCTCATAACAGGAACTTCCGTAGAACAGAAGCTTAGTACCGGTAATTGAAGCGATAAAGCTGTGACCGTGTGACACTACCGCCCATTACTTTCGTTGTGCAATGTCGGTATTTCTCGTATTTCTAGTATGATAGACAGAGAGACAATTCTAAAATTTTCATTACGTCATTATATCATGTGAGTATCGGTCAGACCTTCTCATTTTCTATAAGAAATATTCATTTCTTCATATCAATTGAATTTCTTCAATTACGGGAAATTTGTCGTAAATGACTTGTTATTTAGAGAAATTGTATTGGAAGACTCATCATGAGCCTATTGTAGTCCACTGCTGGACATAGGCCTCTACAGTTCTGGTCTAGAGGATATACCCATAACCGCCATAGATTTTTTAAAGAGGGGAATGCATTAGGCACCGTCATGCCACCTCCGAGGGAGGGGGCATGGTGTGTGGGACTCACACCTCCCGAAATGGGTGGGTATACCCATTAAACCCCCCTGTGTCCCCTGTGGGCAGCAAGTTGCAGGGGCACGAGCAACGCCGAACCATACCGCTGCATCCCTGCATGTCCTGGCCAGCCGCAGAATTACGTTCAGTTAGTGCAACTTACTCAACATGAACATAGGGGAGAGGGCGTCTCCGATGGCCGCTTCCAGCGCCTCCAGCAGCACGTAGCACCAGAACGACGACGAGAAGCTCTTGGTGAGCCCCAACACGGCGCCCATGGTGCCCGCGAACACCGCCGCAGTCTTTCTGCCGAACCTGCACCAACATTCACAAATCAATCAGTCAAAAGAGAACAATCTATATTGAGCCGACCTCGGCGTCTATCTGCGGGATCGGAACCGAAATGGGGTGATCCGACACAAAACTAAAGTCATCGATACAGCTCACCGGTTAGCAAGCTGAAGTGGCAGTGGGCTGGCCCTATTAGCTCCTTAGGGTATATCCTTCGGAAGTTTGCCCTAGGTGGCGAACAACTGGAGAGGTCCATGGCCAGCAGTGGACTGCAATAGGCTGATGATGAATCGCGCATCTCGAACAGGAGCGGAGATTTCATGCTGTGCTATTGGTTGATTAGCTGGCTCACCACTCCGCCACCTCGCTCCGCTTATGCGGACAGGTTGCCCTTCCTCCTCCGCAAAAAAAAATCAATAGACCATAATGCCATAATATACCTGTCAGAGATTTGCCCCTGGATCAGTAAGCCGATCATGCTGCCGAAGTTATGTGCCGTGCCCACCATCGTCGGCTTCCAGTCTTCGCACGCCAGTCCGAACTAGAAGGGAAACCAGATATATTGGCACTTCAAAATGTAAAGAGTTCTTCTAGTTTGAAATTTGCTCTGTATCATGAAAGCGCTTTGTAAAAAATGTTCGTTCTATATAAATGGCTCTATACTTATAAATAAATAACCCAAGACATGCCACGCTGGGCCACACAGCGCCATCTAGCCCCAAACAAAGCCGAAGTTTGTACTATGGGTACTAGACAAATGATAAACTTACTTAGATACATTTTTTTTTTGTAAATAAATACATATTATACATAGAAAACACCCAGACCAATACAAACAGACATAGACTAAAGCCCAACTTAAAAATTTAAAACAATTTATTTCCGCAAATAGAATAACGAGTGCACGTTATACTTTTTTTCTACCAACACTTTGGCTTGAGGCCTGATGAGAAACAAGTGCCGCAACCAACTCAATACCAGCCTTTTTTCGTTTCTATGAACATCATTATTAGATATTTCAAGTAGAGTTCAATTCGTGTGTATAAAGTAGGTACTATTTACTATTCGCAATGGACACTAATCATGTTATTTTAAAAAGAAATCGACACAATAAATGAACTTAAAGACAATCCATTTGTTTAAAATAATAAATTCGATATATATAATAATGTAAAAGGAAGTGGGCGGATAACTATTATACTTAATCGTGAAATAGTTTCACGAACAGTAAATTAATTCATTTTCTAAGCTAAACTTACGTCAGTTAATGTTTATAATTCATTTGCGTGTGTCTAAATATAAAATAAGTACCATTTGCAATTGCTAATCGAGTGGAAATAGAAATGTATAATGGATATAACTGCTAATGTATAAATTATTTGTAAATTATAACGTAGATTTAATAAATTTTTCTATGCATTTTATAACGTTCGTTTTAGGTAGTCTAGAGTGAACGTGCAACGATATGTGCGCGTCGTTGTTTCGAGCGATCGATCTCCAACGTATGAAATGACGCGATTCGCTGGTATTCTTTAAAATTAAGACTTGATCGCCGTGCTACCTTATCTGAGTAGAGGGGCTTGTTAAAATCGAATATTATTATTAATGCCACTTAACGTAGAGAGATAGTTTAATTAATTATAAAATTAAATAAAATACGTATAGGAACGCAACTGTGGTGTCTAGATATATCAAGATGGACGTCGACGGCGCTAAATGTCACGAGACCAACGAACCGTGTAATAACGAACCTGTTTTAATTAATACGGCGCGCCAGGTGACCTAGCTCTATACGTTCAATTCTAATATTGATACATTTCGGACCTAGTTCTTGTTCCGGGCTCACTCTTTGGCGACACATACTTGATTTAGCCTTTAGCCGCACGTAAATCTAGCAAGCAATAACTGGTTACGTTCTTAAAGATACCGTACATCTACAATATAAAGGCTATATTGATTTCCTTGCGTTCCATCCAGTTAGCAAGCCCAATTAATATGACGCCACGTGTTTTCGGACACACGTGGTCTGGTCAGTGACGTAGTATTGGGAGGATGCCCTCCCACGTCCTCTCTAAGAAGCGCAGCGCAGCACCTCAGCTCAGCAGAGGTGAGGAACGAGTTTGTGTTTTGCGAGTCATAAGCGTTCGTGCAGACCACCATCAGAATTATTGGGCTTTGTCCGTTAGGGACTGTGCTGCCTACTTGTGGGACTCGTTATAACCATATATATATCCCTGGTGTCTCATGCTTAGGCCCTGGTAAACACCAACCTACACGATACTAGATTCGTTACAGATGGTCAAGTTCAGCTATAGCTTACTAGCAGAACCGTTATCTTTATCTCACCTCAGCCACAAAGCTGTTGGGCGCGTCGTAGACCCACTCGGTGCACTGGTGGGTCTCCCGGCCGAAGGTACTGCAGGAGCCGTCGGCTGGTGCGTACCGGGAGCATTGCTTGATGAACTCCTCGCTCGTGTCCGGAGACGAGACGTTCAGCCACGGCACCAGGAATGTCGAGTTGGGCTGGTCGCAACTGGGGATCTTGCATCTGGGGGGAAGAAAAGGATTCTTGTTTTTGTACTTGTGCTTATATGCTGAAGTGGCAGTGGGCTGGTCACATCAGCCGCAGAACCGATAACCGTTGGGGTAAACGAGTTCTGGAGTGGAGACCGCGTCTCCACAAACGTAGTGTAGGACGCCCTCAGGCCAGGTGGAGTGACGATTTGCGCAGGACGGCTGGCAAGTGCTGGATACGAGAAGCCCAAAATCGAGCACAGTGGCGTACTTTGGGAAAAGCCTATGTCCAGCAGTGGACTGATATAGGCTGATAATGATGATGATGATGACTTGTACCTAAAGACTTCTTACGGGCCTATGCCGTGTGGCTTTCTGATTTAGAATAGGACCATCCCATCTCAACCTGTGGGTGTCGTAGAAGACGACTAAGGGAATATCAGGAAACGGGCAGCAGCGTTTACTTGGCTACAAATAAAACCAAAGGCGGTCACCAACTTGCCAGCCAAGATTGGGGACTAAGGGATATCCCCCCAAATGACAATTGGCATTAAGGGAGGCCTATGTCCAGCAGTGGCAGCAGTCTGCAAACTGATGATGTGGGCATGTGCTCCTGATAATTTCCACTCAGTCGCAGATTGGTTAAGATGTGTGTCTCAACGATTGTGGCATGCACTACCATGACGTCTGTCCCACACTATAGGATTCCAATCCCATACAATTATAAGCGTTTCAAACATCACTTTCCGGTTGCTTTGTGTCACTGGGGTATAACTCCATTAAATATATTTAATTTTTTTTTTTTTTTTTTTTTTTTCCCCGGGGAAAATGCGATTATGCATCCCCGCCACTTGGGGGAGTGGCAGGGTATGTGGGACTCCCCTGCCTCAAGGTGTTGGTGAGGCAGGATATACCCACTAAAAACCCCGGTCCCTCCATCAGGCGCCTTATGGGGTGGTGTCATGGGGCCTTAAAACTATAACTGCCATGACACCACAAACGCTGCCTGCCTAAGCAAGCCCAGCTCGACCTCCCGTAGCGGGAGCGATGGGAGTGGCCCGAAGGGTGAGCCCACTCCCATTAGACGAAGACGGGGAACCGTGCAAGGCCGGTGGCGGAACCCCCGTACCGACCACCGGCTGGACCCCGTCAGGTAGCATTAGGCGGCGATATTGTCGCCGCGCCCGGCCACCTCTGCGCCGACGGAGCGCCGGTGCGGAAGGATCGTTCTCCCGCACGCGCTCCGCGGCCTCCTTCTGGGACATGACCGTCTCGCAGAAGGAGGCCATCGCCTCCCAGGCAAAGCGACTCGTCACCATGGCCGAAATGACCGTGGGGAGCGCTATATTGTCTCCAGTCGCGGCAGCCAAAGCTGCACGCTCTCCAGACCAGGAGGGGCATGACACCAACGTGTGTTCCGCGGTGTCACTATCGGCCCCACAATGGTGGCACACAGGGGATTCCTCCCGTCCGATCCGGTGCAGATACTGTCCGAAGCATCCGTGCCCGGACAATATCTGCACCAGGCGGAAAGTGAGGAATCCGTGTGGCCGCTCGATCCACGCCTCAAAGTTTGGGACTAAGGCGTCCAGCAGTCGTCGTCCGAAGGGGGCGGAGGTGAGATTCTCGGACCATTGCCGAAACATCTCGTCCCGGGCCTCCTTTCTTTTAGCGCCTCTTTCAGCGGGGGCAGGGCGCTCCCCACGAGCCCTCTCCGCAGACAGCCAGAAATATGTCTTGGCCAGCACCTGGGCCTCAAGAGCCCAGGGCGGGGTGCCAGCCAAAGCACATGCCGCGTCGTATCCCACCGTTCGGTAAGCTCTGGCGACCCTTTGAGCAATCGCTCGCTGGGGTCGCCGGAGATGAACTATGTTGTCTCGATGGGAGACCCTATCCGCCCAAATTGGGGCGCCATAAAGCGCCATACTTTTTAGTATGCCGGCGTATAAACGCCGGCAGTGCGTCTTCGGCCCCCCCAGATTCGGGAGGAGCCAGGAGAATGTGTTGGCAGCTTTCAGGAGACGCGGTGACAGCCCCCTGAAATGCTGGCCAAACTGCCACCGCGCGTCCAGATCCAAACCAAGGTATTTAATATGGTCTTTTACCTCGACCCTTACTCCGTCTACCTTAATGTAGGCGCCCTGGGGGCGGCGTCGCCGAGGCCCGTGAAAGTAAATGGCCTCGGTTTTTTCGAGAGCCACCCGCAGCCCCAAGAGGCTCATACGGCGAGCGATCAGGGAGCCTCCCACCTCTGCCAATCGCGCAGCGTCTTCAAAAGTCTTCCCCCGGGCAGTGACAAGGGTGTCATCGGCGTAACATATGACACTCATACCCGGGAGGAGGGCTCCCCGCAGTAACCAGTCGTAGCCGATGTTCCACAGAAGGGGTCCCAGTACGGACCCTTGTGGAACACCGGACTCTACCCCATATCGACAAAAATGACCTTCTCTGTTGATATATACTACAGAGCGGTCCCGTAAATAACTGTTTAGGAGATCCCGCAGATATGTCGGGACACCAAATGAGTCCAGGGCAGCCATAATGGTTGCGTGGGGAATGCTATTAAACGCATTGGCTATATCAAAAGATATAGCCAATACGCCTTCCCCGCGCTCCTCCGCCTCCTTACAGAGGGACTTCAGACGAAACAGGGCGTCGATTGTCGATCGCCCTGGTCGGAAGCCAAATTGGCAGTCCGAGAGGTCCGGGCCCATCTGGCGTAGGTGGTCGTTTAGTCGTGAGGTAATGACCCGCTCGAACACCTTGCCCATCTCGTCCAGGAGGACTATGGGCCGATAAGCCGAAGGCGAGTCGACGGGCCGCCCAACCTTGCGTAGCAGACAGAGCTGTCCCTCTTTCCAGGTTTTAGGGAACCTCCCGACAGTGAAGCACATATCGAAGAGGCCCCTAATACGCTCCTCAAACTGCGGAGCGATAAGAGCGACGACTTTTGCAGGGACGCCATCAGGTCCGGGGGCAGTCTTTTTGTTACGGAGGCATGTCGTTGCTGCTTCAAACTCGTCGAAGGAAACCGGTGGGATCTCCACGTCCACAGAGCCTGTTCCCGCGTTGGAACGCATAGGTGGGGGCTCAAAAGATGGTGACCGGGACGGGAACAGGCCACGAACCACCTCCGCCAACAAGCTTGGCTCAAGGGTCTCAGTCAGTGGGGGGCCAATGGGGCGCAACTGGTTACGCGCCGCCTTGTACGGCCTCCCCCACGGATCACGATTTAGGCCCTCGAGCATCTCCGCCCTACTTCTATCCTTCGCAGCGCCTATTTCCGCTTTGAGAACCCGCTTAGCCTCGACGTAGGTGGCGTGTAAGCGGGTCTCATTTTCCTCGTCTCTAACGCTGCGACGACGAGCTCTTTGGAAAGAACGCCGGGCCGCGATGCACGCAGCCCGGAGATCGGCAATCTCTTGTGTCCACCAGAAGACAGCCCTGCGGGGCGTTGGACGACCGGACCGAGGCATACTGGAATTGCACACCTCGGTCAAAGAATCCCGCAAGGTTGACGCACAAAGGTCCACGTCCGAACCCGAAAAGGGAGGCGTCATCCAGTTTTGGACGAAGGCTGCCTCCTTTGCTATCTCCCGGTCCAGACAAGTGATCGCCCACCTCGGAAACGGCGATGCCCTTTGTGAGGATGGATTGACGCTGGATACGACTGGATTTGGAGGATAGACTTCCCATCGAACATATCTATGGTCCGATAACGTTTCGCCTCTATCCACTCTCCAATTTCGAATGCGTGCTGCTAAAGCAGGGGTGGCGAACGATACGTCCACCACTGACCCCCCCTGCTGCCGCACGCATGTAAAGGTTGAGCCTCTATTGAGGAGCAAAACTCCAATTGAGACCGCCCAGGCCTCCAATATCTGACCGCGCCTATTACAAGTAGCGGGCCGGTTACCCCACGCCGCTGACTTAGCGTTAAAGTCGCCTGATAATAGGACCTGACGAGACGGAAGTCCGGAGATTAGGACCGAAATTTGAGCTAGAAGTTGCTCGAAGTCACTGACGGGACGGTTCGGGGAGAAGTAAACACCGATGACGATGAATTCTCCCCAATCCGCAGCTACATATCCATCTCCCCTACCAACCAGGGTCAATGGAGGTGACGTAGACGACTGCCCACGTGCCACTGCCACCAATCCATCTCGGTCGCCTACCCAGTGATCGGGTGTAAAGTATGGCTCCGATATTACTGCCAGACCAACCTGCCATTCAGCCATAGTTTGGCACAACATGTCTTGAGCTGAACGGCAGTGATTTAAATTCGCCTGTATTATGGTGTGATGTCCGTTTAAAGGCATCATTCAGTCATCACACTCTCTGGCTCCGCCGAAGCTGGCGTGGGACCGTGGCCAACCGGGTGGGTCCTAACCGGCAGCCTGCCTCTCTTCGATGGGGGAAAGCAACTTCTCCCGCACATGACGTGATCAGCCTTCTTGCCACTGGCTGCACACACTGCACAGTGTACTTTGGCCGTGCAAGTGGCAATTTTATGGCCGTCCTTACCACATTTAAAACAGGCATTGCTGCGCTCCACCGACGATGGGCACAGGAAGCTGGTGTGCCCAAGCCCATAGCATTTATAGCATCGTAGGGGACGAGGCTCCAATGCCCTAACCGATGCTGACGAGAACCCGACCAAGAGTCTTCCTGATTCTAGGACTCTCTTGGCCGCGGGGATGGGGCACTGAACACGCAGCGTACCCACACCGCCACGGCCAGGCCGAATTTCGCCCGCCCGTATTGAGTCTACGCTGCAGTCGCCCACGGCAGCTATCTTGTGCACAACCTCCGATTTCTCGATTGAGTCGTCAAGTTCGGAGATCATAAGATCGACATATTTCTGTGGTCGAGTTATTCTGGCCACATCAGCCACCACTTCCTGCAGCTGGGCAGCGAATTTATCCGCTATTTCGGCGCTCTGGGCACCAGGAAACTCGAATTTCCTGGCCCCAGTCTGCGTCTGCCTCACCCGAGCCGCGCTACTGCTCAATTGGGCGGCGTCAAAATGTGATCGTGCCTTGCGTAGCACTGATTCGTATGTTTCCCCCTTTTCCACAGCCTCTGCGGTTAAGGTGACGACTACCGAAGCGGTTTTGGGGGAAACGAGTCGTTTCTTCTTCTTAGGCATTTCCTTCTTCTTGGTTGTCGCGGATTTAGCGACTGCTGTAGGTTTGCCAGCCTTATTAGGAGAAAAGACCGAAGCAGAGCCTTGAGAAGTGTTAGGTACGGCCGAGGATGCCTTCTTCTTTCCCTTCTTTGTTACCGTCGTCCACCCAGTATTCACTGGTGTGGTTGACGGTAATAGTAGATCTTCTTCTTGTGTAGAGGCCACTGCCGGGGTGCGTGTTTTGGCGGTGGGTGCTACTGACGGAGAGGGCCCGGGAATCGGAACAAGTATGTTAGGAGCTCCGGTACTGGGCTTGGGCGCCTTTTTTGCCCTTTGTTCCCTGGGTGGATTCGGGACCTTGAAAGGTTCCGCTAGCCGCTCTATGACAACGATAGGCTCCTTTCTCTTGTCCGCAGCCAATGGCGGACGAATAATCTTTTTCGGGGGAAGCCTTTCCTCCATGCTCTCGATCAGAGTCCTGATAAAGAGTCTCTCCTTGATGAGGGCCCTCTCCACTGCAGCCTCAATGTCTTGACAGACTGCTGGCGTGGTGGTGGGTCCTACCTCCATGTCTTTATCCTTGGATGTTCCTGAACGTGGGCTCACTGGTGTGCCCGGGAACATACACTGGGTTTTATGCTCAACCATCTCTCTCCGTAATGCTTCAAAATCTGATCGGAGTTTCTCATTTTCGGCCTGCAGCCGGGAGCATGTGGCCTGCAAGCAGATAGACTCCTCGGTGGTGGAGCGTTTGCTTCGCTCTTCCAAGACTTCCCTAATATGTTTATGGGTGCCTTTCAGGCTTCCTTTGATTGTCCATTTCAGATTGCCACATTTGGCAACTAGGGACTCCGCCTCCGTGATCTCAGCTAAGAGTATGTTGTCCAATTCCGCTATCGATTTGGTCTCGAGCCCAGTTGGTAGGGCTCCATAACCGGATTTCGCCCTGGCGGCACGCATTTCGGCATCGCGCTCCGCTGCCCTTTCCTCCATTTGGAGTTGAAGCTGCTCGCGTTTTGCAGCGTTCAGCTCCTTTTGTGCCGCGGCAAGACCTACGTATTCACCCGTCTTTGCGGGGCGACCGCGTCCTTTTTTCGCCTTTCTCTTTCCTTTACTCGTCGGAGAGTCTGAGGTCGACCCTTCAGCACTCTCTGCTAAATCCTTCCTTTTCCGTTTTAAAAAGCTTGTACGTGATACAGTGCTTCCGTCTGACATGTTCGTAGGTGTATCGGAGCCACATTCCGAATCACCATCGGTTGGACGCCGGAAAAAGGCTGAACTAGCCAAGGAGGCCGCAGATGATGGGCGGCTTCCAATAATTGCGTCACATGACGCCACAACACGGGCAGCACCCTCGGGTGCTCCCGCAGCCTCAGCGCCCGAAAGCGCTCCGCGCGCGCTATATTTAATTTATTGTGCCATACAGCTGTAATACTAATTATGGCGAAACAATGGTCTAAATTGGTCGTTGAACTTGAAGAATATAAGCAAAAAATTACATAATTTAATTATTTACTCAATTGGTAAAGAAAGCTCATTTGAATCAGAAGACAGCCTTTGTGTTGCCATGGTCATGTCCACAAAAAATAACGACACGTGTGTATTGTGATATTTAAGTGTGTTGTGTTTGTGTGTGTGCAAGTGAAACTGGCGCCTTATCGTAATAACAAATTCATCTTACGTCACTGATAGACGTAAATCTCGGATTTTTGCAGAGACAAAGTCAGAGGGTGCACCTCTATGCACTCACAGAAATAGATACCTATATCTTGATTTATTTCTATGGCCGAATTCAAATTTTCCGTTGATTTTCATTTAAGCGAGAACGCAAATGCCACTTGCAACTTTTATCTCGATTGGTATTGAAAATAGCTAAAAGTCTTTCTAAGCCCAGATCCTTGGGCTCAAAGCTCACCCAAGCCAAACAAAATAGACATTAATTTCGTGACAGCGAAGCAAAAAAGTCCTTTGTGTGATCACATCGATAACGATAGTGTTGTAGATATAGACATAGCCTAATCTCGGTTGTACCGTACTCTTTATACAGTTTATTTTTCTTTATATCTTGGCATATTCTTTTTGGCATGTTCTTATATTCAATTTTAATATTTTAATGTCTATTGTGATTTGACTGCTACTTGTTTTCAAACACTCAAAGTAACAACATCTATATAATTATAATGAAACTGTAGAGAAATAAATTCTAACCACCTAGCACGCTCTTTAAATCATAACAAAATCCTAACACGTTATCAGCACGAAGTGTGCATTGTGGAGAATAATGCAGTGAATTTATTTTTTGAGTGACTTATAGTAAATATTGTAAAAATGTCACATCAAGAAAGTGGAGATAGTGTTGGTAAACAGAGTTCGTCGAGTTCATCGATTCCATCGTTTTGCCTACGTAATAAAGATGGGTATCCTACGTGGAAGTTTAAGATGCGTAATTACCTTTTGCATGAGGATCTGTGGGCAACAGTAAGTGGTTATCCTGATGATGACACAACCCCCGCCTCGATCAAGGTACGTAACGACGAAAAAGCCCTAGCGAAAATATGCTTAACAGTAGACGGTGCAGCTATTACTCACGTCAGATGTGCTAAAACTGCAGCTGAAGCATGGAAATCCTTGCAGAAGGCTTTTGAGGATAAAGGAATGAGACGTAGACTAGCTTTAGAGCGAAGGCTATATAGGCTGAGTCTTACCGATTTTGAGAATATGGAGCTGTACATTGATGCAGTTATGTCAACCGCACAGGATTTGGCGGATATTGACAAGGTTATAGAAGATACGTCTATTGCAGCTATCCTTTTAGGAGGACTTACTCCAAAATATGAGCCTCTTATAATGGCGCTTGAGAACTGTAATGTAGATGTGACTACTGAATTAGTGAAGACGAAGCTTCTGAACGAAATGTCAAAGGATGCAGCTAAGCCTTTTGATTCCGTTTTTTATACCAAATCGAAACCTAGATCGAAGAAGAAGGAAATCGTGTGCTACGAATGTAAAGTGCCCGGACACAAGAGGCCGGATTGTCCGTTACGGAAGAAGAAGGCAAATGTGGTAAATAGTGTAGACACCACATTTACAGCTCTCAATACTTCTGGCAATCCAAACAAGGACCTTTGGTACGTAGATTCAGGTTGTACAAAACATATGACTTCTAGACATGATTGGTTTCAAGATATTTCGATAAAGGATAAAGGGAGCGTTACCGTCGCAAACGGAGAACAGATTAAATGCTGCGGAATTGGCAATATTTCGTTAACAACCCCCGCGAACGTTGTAAACAGGATAAGTGAAGTGGCTTTTGTACCCGATTTAAAAGCTAACTTATTGTCCGTTAAGAAAGCTGTTGATAGGGGTTTTATATGTGTTTTTGATAAAAGTGGATGTAATTTTTATAATTCTAATTCTTTTCGTTTTACAGGTGATTCTGTTCTACATGCCTCGCCCTGTGGTGGACTGTACGTGCTTGATGGTACAGTTAATGTTCCCGATAGTAAGGCGAACAATTATTTGACACAAGATGCGTACTCTGGCTGTCAGGATACTAATAATTATCAACTCTGGCACAAAAGGTTAGGGCATTTGAGTCGTATAGGCATGAGTCAGCTGAAGAATCACGATGTTGGCGTAGAATTTAAGGCAGTTGATAAAAATAATTGCATCGCTTGCGTAGAAGGTAAACAGGCACGAAAACCTTTCAAGAAACTTGCTTGTAATAGGGCTACTTCAGCTCTGGAACTGATCCATATGGATTTGTGTGGACCGATGTCTACAACCTCTTTTCAGGGGAACAAGTATATGTTCACTTTAGTTGACGATTATACTAGAAAGGTATTTGTTTTCTTTATTTCTTCAAAAACTGAGGTTAAAGATAAGTTCTGTCTTTTTCAAGCCTTAGTAGAGAACCAGTTAGATAAGAAGATTAAAGCTGTGAGGAATGACGGTGGTAAAGAGTTTGTTAATAAAGAGTTTATTGATTATCTTAATTCTAAAGGTATTGAACGTCAAACTACAGCGCCGTACAGCCCCCAGCAAAATGGTCTAGCAGAACGTACCCAGAGATCGATAACGGAGAAAGCGAGGACGTTATTGGCCGAGAGCTCGTTGCCTAAAGCATACTGGGAAGATGCTTTTCAGGTAGCTGTCTATCTGAAAAATAGGTCGCCTCATCGAGCATTAGGTGGGCAGATTCCATATGACAGGTGGTGTGGTCGTAGAAGTGACCTTGGTCATCTGAGAGTGTTCGGATGTAGAGCACTTGTCCACGTGCCTTCTTGTCAAAGGAAGAAGTTAGATTTAAAAGCAAAAGAAGCGATTTTTGTCGTTTATTCTGAAAATCCTAACACCTATATTTTTAGGAATCCGTCCAGCCCACGACAAGTGTTTATGTCACGAGATGCAACCTTCTTCGAGAATAACTTCACTACGTTGAAGCAGGGGCAATCGGAGCCAGTGGTTCAGTCAGACTCGATACTATTATTTGAAGAAGTAGAGTCTGAGACCGAAGACTGTCAATTCTTTGACTGTGACGAGAATACCGTTCCTGCACCTGAACCATCAATACCGGAAAATTTAGATAGTATTGAAGAGCCTGATGAAATGGAAGAGCAAGAAGACTCATGTATTCCTACTTCGGCTATAGAGTCAGCGAGTTTGGAAGGCGAACAGCCCGTTCGCCAGCAGAGGTACCCGTCAAGGAATAGG
Source organism: Conogethes punctiferalis (assembly GCA_031163375.1). NCBI lineage: Eukaryota > Metazoa > Arthropoda > Insecta > Lepidoptera > Crambidae > Conogethes > Conogethes punctiferalis. The sequence continues at coordinate 15,992,848 of CM062094.1, forward strand.
AAACCACCTGATTTCCTAACATATACTGTGTCACCGGTCGATTCAGGCGAACCGACAACATACTATGAAGCTACTCATGCCGAGGATGCCGAGAAATGGCATCAAGCGATGGCTGACGAGTATAATTCCCTGACTAAGCTCCACACATGGGATTTGGTCGATAGACCCAATAAAAAGGTCATACCCTGCAAATGGGTTTATAAAATTAAAAGGGACGCTTATGGAAGCATTACGAAATATAAAGCGAGATTGGTCGCAAAAGGTTTTCGTCAAGTCAAAGATGTCGACTATGACGAAACATTCGCGCCGGTTATTCGTCATTCTTCCCTCCGCACCTTGTTTGCGTTAGCTGCGGAGATGGGCCTTAGAATGAAGCATTTGGACGTTGACACCGCTTTTCTAAACGGCGATTTAGAAGAAGAAGTTTTTATGGAACAGCCCCTTGGTTTCGAACAAAAAGGCAAGGAGAACAAGGTTTGTTTGCTTAAAAGGCGCTGTATGGTCTAAAACAGGCACCTAGACAATGGTGGAAAAAGTTAAATCAAACGCTTATTAAAATAGGTTTTGTTGGAACCCCATCCGAGCCTTGCGTATATACCAAACTATTTGGTCAAGAACTTATAGTATTGGGAGTATTTGTCGATGACATAATTGTCTTCTTTAAATCTGAGTTGACGTTTGACATTGTCAAGAAAGATTTATCCAAATATTTTGCTTTAAAAGATCTGGGAATATTGAAATCTTATTTAGGATTACAAATTGATTACGATTCTGATACTATTCGCGTTAATCAAACAAATTACATAGATTCTTTATTAAATAAGTTCAATATGACGGATTGCAAGACAGTGAAAACTCCTATTATTAAAAAATGTATGGAGAAGAGACCTGATGGTGAAGTTGGTGAGTCTTATCCCTACCAAAACTTGATAGGATGTCTGATGTACCTGACTGTGAACACTAGGCCTGATATAGCCTATGCTACTAGCTATTTAAGTCAGTACAATACATGTTTCACTAAGGAACATTGGAACGCTGCAAAGAGAGTTCTACAGTACCTGAAAGGGACTAAAACCTACTCATTGGTTTACAGAAAAACTGGAGAACCGTTAAGAGGTTTCTCTGATGCAGACTGGGCAAATTGTGTGATCGACAGGAAGTCATACACTGGTTATGCGTTCCAGTTAAGTGGAGGACTAGTATCCTGGGAGTCCAGAAAACAACCTACGGTTGCATTGTCGTCAACGGAGGCGGAATATATGGCGCTATCGTCTGCCACTAAGGAAGCTTGCTATTTACGTCGATTCATATTCGAAATAACAGGTAAACTTAACTCAGTTATGTTAGCTTCTGACAGCCAGAGTGCCATCAATATTGTCCATAATCCTATACACCACAGCAGGACGAAGCATATAGATACCAGATATCATTTTATTAGAGAGAAGGTAGCTAATAATATTGTTGAGTTAGAATATGTTACGACTAGTAGTATGCCTGCTGATGTCCTAACTAAGCCACTAGGGCCGATTGCACACAAAAGGTGTGCAGTTAGTTTAGGTTTAGAAAAATAGGTTGTATGTTAGATTTTTTTTTTGGTACAACTTCGATTAAGGGCGCCTGTTGTAGATATAGACATAGCCTAATCTCGGTTGTACCGTACTCTTTATACAGTTTATTTTTCTTTATATCTTGGCATATTCTTTTTGGCATGTTCTTATATTCAATTTTAATATTTTAATGTCTATTGTGATTTGACTGCTACTTGTTTTCAAACACTCAAAGTAACAACATCTATATAATTATAATGAAACTGTAGAGAAATAAATTCTAACCACCTAGCACGCTCTTTAAATCATAACAAAATCCTAACAGATAGTTACTCTGATATTTTTAATAAAAAGGTTATTTCCTTGTGATAGATGAATCGTATACTTTCATTATGTCTTTACTTTTATTATATCTGACATAATACCATAAAAGACTAATTATTTGGAACAATTTAATTGTGACGGTACTTAAATGACGCGCATATCTTATTAAGAATGCAGGGGCCCTACTACAGAAAACGAAAACGATCGTTCGTTGAACGGATCGCGTATTTTTGCCCTATAAATCCCTCTCATTTGTCCCTCCCGTGTTCTAATATATCAATTAAATTGTTGAAAATCGACGTTGACGAATTTTAGTTCGTATATTCAAGTAGGGTCAAGTAGGGTAGGTAGGGTAGTAGGGCCAGTGTAGTAACAGTGTCCACATTTTGACCAGAATTAACCGACTTCGCACTAAAAAGGGGGAGTGTTTTTGCAATCACTGGATTCCATGTTGTAGACAACTTTAAACCGTCCTTACGATTGAAATTATTTGGGTGTTTCTTTATGTGTTAGTTGGAGATTTGTGATGGTGGTTGGAGAAACAAAAATGTGCGGACGCAGACGGAGTAACATCGCTGCACCAGTACTCCCCGTGACCACGGTCGTTGTAACTCGGCCGAAACGTCGGGTTTTTAAAAAAGGTATGCGCGTTAAATCCCGCTAGTTATATATTATTATATTATGCAACGCGAAAGCTTAAAAGTTATTAAGTACTCGTATATTTGTATATAGACCTTCTTATTAGGAGATCGTATTTTTTAAACAAAATTTTCTTCAAAAAAAATCTTTTTGGAGAGTCTTGATAGATGTTTTAGCTGAATTTATAGGACAATATGTATAGTTTGCAGCTAATTATGACGCATTTGTTGTTTACGAATCAAAATTATGACGTGGAAGAAAATCTTATCATTTCTTTACATCTCGTGTGGGTAAAACAACATAGTCTACTTAGTAATTAAGAGATTAACGTCTAATACCTTAGTGGCTCCGACAGTACGTGTACAAACTATAGCATTAAGATGAATCAGGCTCCGCCGATAAGAGAAAAAGATGAGCATGCAAATATTAAAATATACTCGTAATTATGTAAGCGTTTAATTTAGTAGACATTTTTATTCGTTAAACCTAATAGTAAATATTATTCGGACATCACACGTCATGTCATGGAGATACGAAATATAAGCAAAACGATATTTAGAATTTTAAAAATAAAAATCTGCATTGCTCAAAGATAATATAAAGAAAGGCGAGAGATAAGAGTGGTTGAACATTATAATTTTGTTATAACTAATGTTTTTCGTACCGTTTTGGACGGTCCTGCATGATTATAAGTTAGAGCGAGTTACTAATTTACACTTCTTCTTCCAATAAACAGTGTTCAGTAACAGTTAACAAATCATTAACTAGCAAATAATCCTTGTATTGAGTTAAAGTGCTTATGCTTAAGTCTATTTCATATGCATTGTGTTCTGACTTCTCAGGTCCGTTTGAAACGCAGTATCGATCCTACCCATAGTCTTAAGTAGGGGTTTGAAATTACAAAAATAAAGTTTATAGACTGAGCAATCAGCACTTTGGCATACCTATTGAACCTGAGTGACAGAGCAATGTTCGTATAGCCTCCCTTTTAGCAGTCACTGTAAAGGTTCTTGTAAAAAGTGTTAAGCGATCCATCATCATCATCAGCCCACATCAGTCCACTGCTGGACATAGGCCTCTCCCAATGCTCGCCATTTCGATCGGTCCCGGGCCTCTCACATCGAGCACTTGCCAGCCATCCTGCGCAAATCGTCACTCCACCTGGCCTGAGGTGGTCCTACACGACCAAGCGATCCATACTGACCTGTAGTTGACGTCCTCAACGGCGAACACGTAGTTGACATTGTACATGGAGTTGGTCGCGTAGACCAGCGCCAGCATGCACATGGTGAGCAGCTGGTGCCTCCCGAAGGCGCCCAGCTCCTGCAGCACGTCGTCCAGGTGCACCGGCTTGTGCTCCGGCTCCAGCTCCTTCATGATCTCCTTCATTGATGCTGTATTCTTCCAAGAGTTCAGTTTTTTCAAAAGTCCTTGGAGAAAACTCTGGGCACGGCAAATGTTTGGGGAGAAGATTCTCCAAGAATCGTTAAGAGTTCCAGGCACGATGAAAGATTAATCAGCAATTTCTCCACAAGTCCGTTAAACAAACTCTAGGCACTACAAATGATTGGTTAGAATGTTCTCCGGGTATCCTTAGAGTTTTATGAGGTACTTCAGGAGTCCTTAGATCAAAAACTGCGCCCCACGAAAGTTTGATGGGGTATTGTCCGAAAATTCTTAGAATTTGAAGGACAATGATTAATTGATGAAGAGGTTCTCCAGGAATCCTTAGAGCAAACTCTAGGCACGATGAATGTTTGATGGAACTGTTTTTCCGGAATCTTTCGGTCTTTAGGCACAATGAATGTTTGATGAAGAGATTCTTCAGGAATCCTTAGGGTTTGAGGCACGATAACGATCGTAGGTGCTGAATTCTCTATGTAGATTCTTTCGAGTGGACCTTATCTTCTCTAACGATCAATGAGGAGGTAACTGCTGGTTAGTTTTTAGGTGGCACTGCACTCAATTCACACTTAACCTGTAAAATACAAAATAGCTTTTAATATTTTGGCGCCACAGTAAAGTTACTACAGGGAAATGGGTTTTGAAAATGACTTTATACTGAATTGTCTATAGATATGTTTTACTTCATTGTGAGAATAAATTTGCAATAAAAGTGCTTCATAAAGATTGTACGAGAATACTCGATAGAACTTTCTTCGGTCGCGATTTGGGAACGATATTCAAATGCCTTTGTATTTTCCCCGTGGCCAGAGCTATCTTACAAACCGGCATGGCTGTGGCAACTGGCAAGTGATTGATTTGGTTACTTGTCTAATGCTGCACCGACTCAGGCTTCTCTTTAGCTTTCCATCAGACGAGTGGAAGCCACTAATAGTTGTGCCACTATAGAGAAAATCTTATTGATGTAATATACATACACTTTGCTTTTTTGTTTAATATTAATTCCAAGTGATATTCAGAACTTCAACTGGCTTCAGGCTGCTAAGTGATCTCAGCTGACATGTTTCCTTTGACAATGCGAAATCCTTGATGGCTGTATTTACAATACTCTAAAAGCAATCTTTTCTGTTTTCGATCTGTTTTCTTCATTCAATTAGCAGATTTTTCTTTTCTAATTGACGAATGTCTATTTCTTCGTAGGTCAAATGTTTATTGTTGAGGAAGTCTTCTAAAACAAAACGAAACAACACTATTTTCGTATTTTACGTTATTGTGACACTTTGGGAACTGACTGCAATGCCATTGTTTAACGAATAATGGATATCTGACATAGAAAATACTAACACACTTATTATATTTTACCTACGGCGAAACAGTTAATACCTAATCGTGCCTCACGACTGTTTGGGTCGCAAGTGAATTATTAATAACACTTTTGCACCGAGAAATTAGTAAAATTGTATATAGCAGTCGTATTTATGTGCGAGTGTCAGCCGAGTGAGTGACGGAAGGCACCGCGCGTGTATTTAAGACGAGTTGATCAAATATTTTGTGTACACTTCTCTGATCGCGAGTGTTTGCTCCGTATCAGCCTGCGGTTAAGGGGATACCACAATGCTGATAAGATACGGTTAATTGTTACGGATTGTTTCGTTGGTTTAGTGGTGCTACCTAAGAATCGAGAGGCCGTTGATTCGAACCCCGGATCAGGTGGAAAACAGTTGCTGGTTTTATTTGTAAAGAAATTACTCGGTATAGCATGTCCAGAATCAGAAAGTTGGCACGCCTTCGTGCGTTGGAGTGCACATTAAGCTAAGCTAAGTTGGTTCTGAACCAAATTGAGCTAAGCGAACGGTCGTGTCTCTTGATTTGTCTGGTGATCAATGGGCGCTGCGTAATTATTTAAGAGAGGTAGGGCATAGCGAATCTTCGCTCGAATTGAGCCGCCCGTCCGGGGAAGGACCTCCACCCTATAGAATACCGCAGTCAAATGACCTCTGGGTCGTGTTTCTGCCGGTGAGTAGGGTTTCCGGAGCTCGTGGGGGGTTAGGGTTGGGCCGGCATGGCGGTGGCAACTGACAAGTAACTGACCAGTTACTTGCCCGTTGTCACAGCGACTTGGGCTTCTCTTTCGCTTTCCATCAGGCGTAGGGAAGCCATTATGTCGAGTCACTATAAAAAAAAAAATCCATGCGAACTGTACCTACTATGTACAATGTACATATATTAATAATTACTATCATGATCATCATCAGACGTCCACAGCTGGACAATCTTGCCAATGTCAATTGTTCTTTAGGGGGATTTGCCTTAGACAGTACGTATGACAGTCGGGGACGTAAGGGAGCGACCTATCACCTTTTCGCTCCAAGCCAACCTCACCTGCCCGTGGTGCGTCCTGCCGAATAGCGAACGAGGCGCTGGCAACCGACTGGTGGCGGTATAACCATCACAAATTGAAGGCGTAGCTAAGTACTACAGACCGATGACGGGCAGCAGCGTCACCGGAGCGAGAAGCTACGCCCTGCGATCGCCAACCCGCCTGCCCAGCGTGGCGATTATGGGCAACTCCTCCTCAATGAAAATGCAACCTAAGCCACGGCCCCCAGTTCCCGGCGGCCCCGCTATTCCTGGTCACGGTGGCGACCACGGTAACGGCGGGGCGGGGGGTGCTAAAAATCACCGGGCTACGGCAGGCCACCACACCACATTGACCCTGGCGACATACAACGGCCGCACTTTGAGGCTTGACTCGCATCTGGCGCAGTTGGAGGTGGAATTGGGAAAAATTAGGTGGCACGTACTAGGGTTATGCGAAGTCCGAAGAGAGGGGGAGGACACCGTAACCCTGGACTCAGGCCACCTCCTGTACTTCCGAGAGGGAGACAAAAAATCCCAAGGTGGCGTGGGGTTTCTGGTGAATAAGTCCCTCTCCGACAACGTGGTGGAAATGTCCAGTGTGTCGAACAGGGTAGCGTACCTTATCATAAAGCTCACCGAGAGGTATAGCCTCAAGGTGGTGCAAGTGTACGCACCGACCTCGTCACACTCGGATCATGAAGTGGAGGAAATGTTCGATGACATATCGAGGGCCCTCCACTTCACTACCAAGGCCCACTACAATGTCGTGATGGGGGACTTCAACGCTAAAGTGGGAGTACAGACTTGCAGCGAATCGGTAGTAGGATCCCATGGTTTTGGAGTCAGAAATCATAGGGGGCAGATGCTCGTCAACTTTCTCGAGCGTGAGGGGCTCTTCTTGATGAATTCTTTCTTCAAGAAGAAGCCCCAAAGAAAGTGGACGTGGCAAAGCCCTGACGCTATGACAAGGAACGAGATTGACTTTATCATAGCGGACAGCCGGCATATATTCAGAGACGTCTCCGTGATCAACAGGTTTAACGCCGGTAGCGATCACAGACTTGTCCGAGGCTCTCTGAATATCGACCTTAGAGTCGAACGCGTCCGCTTGATGAAGTCAAGACTCCGGCCTACTCTGCTCCAAAGCTTGGCAGGATCTGAAAAGTTTCAGTTAAACCTGGAAAGCCGATTCGCTGCCGTGGAAACCACAACTGACGTTAACCAGAACCTCGAAAATGTGGTTCGAGTCCTCAGGGAGGAAGGGACGAGATTTTGCAACATGCGGCGTATGGGTAAGAAGTCGAAACTTTCCGAAGAAACCTTAGGGCTAATGAGGCAACGACGTGAAGACCCACCCGTCACTTCGTCAGGAAAACGGACTCTAAACCGAGAGATCAATAAACTCGTACGACGCGACCTCCGACGCTTCAATACTCTTTTGATCGAAAGAGCTATTGAGCAAAATCGGGGGTCTAAGGTGTTCGTACAATCTCTTGGAAGAAGCCACCTGACTAAGCTGACCACAGCAAGTGGAGAAGTCGTTGCATCCAAGCCGGCGGTTCTTTCGGAAGTAGAAGACTTCTACGGCCGGTTATACGCTTCGCATGCATCTCGACCTGATCCCGAAAATGAGGATACTAGAGCCACATTAACACGCCATTTCACCGAAGACTTGCCAGAAGTCAGCATTGACGAAATCGAGATCGCTCTTGGGCAGCTTAAAAATGGAAAAGCCCCTGGAGAGGATGGCGTTACAACAGAGCTCATAAAGGCCGGAGGTAAACCCGTACTGAGGAAGCTCCGAAAGCTTTTTAACGCTGTCCTATTTGAAGGGAGAACTCCGGAGGCGTGGACTAGGAGTGTGGTTGTCCTGTTCTTCAAAAAGGGAGACAAAACCCTATTGAAGAACTATAGACCCATTTCCCTTCTAAGCCACGTCTATAAGCTGTTCTCAAGAGTGATCACGAACCGTCTTGCGCGAAGACTCGACGAATTCCAACCGCCGGAACAGGCTGGGTTTCGGAGCGGATACGGCACCATAGACCACATCCACACAGTGCGGCAGATTATACAGAAGACCGAAGAGTATAATCAGCCCCTGTGTCTAGCATTCGTGGACTATGAGAAGGCCTTTGACTCGGTTGAAACCTGGTCTGTTCTGGAGTCCCTGCAGCGATGCCAAGTAGATTGGCGATACATCCAAGTGATGAGATGTCTCTATGAAGCCGCCACCATGTCCGTCCAAGTACAGAATCAGCAAACAAGGCCTATACCGTTGCATCGGGGAGTGAGACAGGGGGATGTCATTTCCCCGAAACTGTTCACTAATGTAATGGAGGATATGTTCAAGACGCTGAACTGGAAAGGACGTGGCATCAACATAAATGGCGAATACATCTCTCACTTGCGATTTGCAGACGATATCGTCATAATGGCAGAATCGCTGCAGGACTTAAAACAAATGCTGAATGAACTGGCTGCCTCCTCTATGCGCATCGGCCTACGGATGAACTTGGACAAAACCAAGGTCATGTTCAATGAACATATTCTACCGGAACCGATTGCAGTACACGGCGCCGTCCTCGAAGTTGTTCAAAAATATGTATACCTCGGGCAGACACTGCAGTTAGGTGGAAACAACTTTGAGGACGAGGTGAATAGGAGAATTCAGCTAGGCTGGGCAGCGTTTGGGAAACTACGTCGAGTCTTCACATCGTCGATCCCACAGTGCCTAAAGACGAAAGTCTTCGATCAGTGCGTCCTACCGGTTATGACATACGGAGCCGAAACGTGGACACTCACGGTACGGCTAGTCCACAAGGTAAAGGTCGCTCAGCGAGCTATGGAAAGGGCTATGCTCGGCGTCTCTCTGCGGGATCGAATCCGAAACGAGGTGATCCGGCAGAGAACCAAAGTCACCGACATAGCTCAACGGATTAGTAAGCTGAAGTGGCAGTGGGCTGGCCATATTAGCCGTAGAACCGACAACCGTTGGGGTAAACGAGTTCTGGAGTGGAGACCGCGTCTCGGCAAACGTAATGTAGGACGCCCTCAGGCCAGGTGGAGTGACGATTTGCGCAGGACGGCTGGCAAGTGCTGGATGCGAGAGGCCCAAAATCGATCATGGTGGCGAACATTGGGAGAGGCCTATGTCCAGCAGTGGACTGACACGGGCTGATGATGATGATGACAGTCGGGCTGGCGATCGTAGTAGATTCTATTTGTACCCAAGTAAACGCTGCTGCCGGTTTCGTGATATTCCCTTAGTCGTCTTCTACGGCACCCACGGGATGAGATGGAGTGATCCTATTCTAAATCCGGAAACCAACATACAAAAATTACACTGATGAAAAGATATTCCTATATGTTTTCAAGCCTTGTCCAGCAGCATATAAGTTATATGTGAATATCAGTGAGCGATTGCGCTGCAGTCTCGATTAATCAACGCGCGTGATTATGATATCGCTCCGCTAATGATGGTCGCGCGATGCCTTCCTTGATTAACATGTCTAGGTTTCAGTACTTGCGACATTCTGTGGTTACCTACACAAAGTTTATAGCTAGAACATACTCGCGTACGTAATACAATAACTATGTATGTATATTACTTCTTACTTTTGATGGGCCCGGTGGCTCAATTGGTATTGACCCCTGCCTTTTGAAACAAGAGTCGTGGTTTCAATCCCCACCCGGGACAAAAATTCGTGTCGGATGGTTAGTGACGTTGCCGTAATGATTAGGGCTCCTCTTTCGCCTCCCATTCCCTGCCCTGCGCTGCGTCAGAAGGAAGGAAAAGCATAGGAATTCTGCCTCGCCAGTTGGCTCCGCCGACTTATAACAAAATTCTAATGTTACTGGTTTAAATGTCGGTGGCAACTGACAAGTCACCGGTTACTTGCCCGTTGTCACAGGAGCTTGGGCTACTCTTTCGTTCTCCATCAGGCGTAGAGCAGCCATTATGCCGTGCCGTGTGAAAAAAAATAATGTATAATAAAAAAATCTCTTTACTTTTACGATTGTTAAATGTGTTCATTTCATATTTTACAAAAAAATTATATAACGATGTTATGAAGAAAAGAGCAAAATTAATGTACCCTCAATTAGTACCAGTGCAGACATTTAAAAAGTAAAATAAAATGTAGATAACCGACTCTCAGCAGTAATTTATGTAGGTAAATATCTTCAGTAATAAATAACTTGCAGCCTTAGTACTAAATGAAATTGCCGATGTAGCCCTGCAATAAATCAACGGGAAAAAGACCAGTCATAGCAAAGAAGCGTTATTAATGTCCATAGATTTTTATTGGCGAATGTACAGCGTTGCCGAAGAGTAAAACAAATCAGTAATTATGCGCAGTGATCACGGTAACTGATGACTATTAATAACGAACTATTGTGTTACGTTATTTTATAACCGTTATTTATTATCACATTACATGTGTTCTGGTTTACAAGAATGTTATACAATCTGGATTTCTTCAGAGTGCCCTTAAAAGTTTTTTTATTGATTTCCAAGATAGTGTTTGATCACTATACCTAATGTGAAGTTTAGATTTGATGTCTGTGTGGGAGAGAGGATGGAAAAGTACACTTTCCATCCCATTCACACAAAGATAGTCGAGAAAATTACTAATTCCAAAACGAAATATTGGCCGACCGTGGGTAGGTGTGGTAAAAATATACGCAAATCTTTTTGTGCGCTATTTAATTGTGCCCTTATTTTTCTATATTAAATTCCTTTTATAAATAACTCGTCTAAAATGTCAATGCCTACGCCTCTTATTATAATCGTGATATTTGTATAGTATAGTTCAAAAATCTCTTGAGTCTTGTGATTTATAGAAACGGCTTGTCGGTATGTGTAAACGCATCTTTCTTTACTACATCATGTTTAAAAGTTGCTTTTAATTTAATAACTACGAGTACCTTGCTAATTATATTTGACTCGGGCTTAACTAACGCAGAATTTATCTTAGTCTATCTATCTTGTACCATACCTTTTCAATCTAATATCGGTGGAGCAAATTAAACTCCTCCTTGAACTCCGCCAACGCCTTCAATTTCCTGTACGTCATGATCATGACATTTACTTTCCCCTTTAACTGTTGTGTAAATGTTTGTCTTTGCCTCCTTTTCCTCTCTTTCCATCTATTTTACTTTCAAGTATACTTTTCGTAAGTGTGTCATGAGTCATGACGTACAAGGTTTTAACAAATAAATATTCTATTCTAGTCGGGTTACCAGCCTCATAAACATGATCGTACCCCCAGACCCCATTCACCGCACAACAATTACAGAGCGCTTCTGCTAAGCCGCTCGAAGTCTTTTTGTTCGATCGTTAAGCCTGATCACAGCTTAATTAATAGCTGTTGTGGCAGGAGGTAATGGCGCAAAGCGTTATTGTAAACGTTGCCTCAACGTCTCGTCAAGTGCGTTCGTTGTTTTTATTATCATTTAAAGTAACATAGCATAGTCGTCTGTTGGAAAGAGAAGTCATGCAGGTACAAGTGACGATGAAAATGTGACGAGAACTAAAGGAGGCGTCCGTTTAACTGTATTCATAAATCTCGTGAAGATAAAGTCCCAAACACTGCAAAATAAATTTTACAAGTTAATTTGGTGTGACAAAACATGATTTTACGGAATCTACTTAATAAAAGAATGTTTTAACTATTCTCTATCCTATGGTTATTTGGAAGAGATCGCTTGTACGACCGTGTAAATTGTACGACATATATCATATACACCCGTTTTATTTCAATTGTATGATGTGCAGTAAAGAATATATATCTAGCTATCTATTCTTCAAATAAAGCATGGTTAACGCATGGGACATTGGCACGACATGTTTGCTTTGCTAATGGCCCCGTGTTGATGGCGTTTTGATAGACCTCTGCTCCATTACGCATGCGCGTCCCATTACCATGCTGAGGTGTTTGCTTTATTTGCAACCTTTATGGCAAGCGTCGTGATCTCTGCCTCGTCATTATGATATTTAAGGCTGCTTTTATATCTAGCTGCTAAGTCTCTGATAATACATTCGTCAGATAAACATCTAGTCTTAATAGCGTCTACTAGAAAGTTATTTGACAGTAATGTCTAGAAAATACATCAGAAGTTATTTGTGATTGAGTTTTTAAAGTGTTTTAAGGTGCAGCGCAGACGGCACACTTTTTGTGAGATAGAGTCAGCGTCTGAGACATTTAAAAAGAGCGTCTAGGTCTGCCGACAGAATGACCTAAGATGTGGGTCGTGTGCGTTTAATCTGTGAAATATCCGCGACAGATTTTTGCGCGTCGTGTGCGTCTGACGTCTGCGCTGCCCATTATTGTACGTGAGTTGTGTCAGTTAAGTCCCGGACACATTAGCCATCTAAGTTTATGTACCACACACTGATCCTGACATTCAGTCCATGAACCTAAATGCGTCCATATTTTGTAATGAATTATTGATTATCTTGTCTCAGCACACTCGTATATCAAGCATTTTGTTTTGAACTGTAAGTTTCGCGTGGGTCGATGACCTTACCCTTACCTGTTTAAGTACAAAGCCAGTGTCATAGTAATAAATGGTCTAAGAATAAATTGTGATCTGTATTTTGCAAGACTATGCAACTCCTTACAAGCTATGGAACACCTTTTTTTTATTAATGCTTTTATGCATCCCCGCCACCCGGGGGAGTGACGGGGTATGAGGGTACTCACACCGCCCTTGGTAAGGGGAGGGTGGAACCCTGCCTCGAGATGGTAAGGAGACTGGGACTACCCACTAAAAAACCCTGGGCCCTCCGTCACACGCTCATAGGCCTTACCGGACTCTTTGTTCCCTGAGAGGTACGATCTTCAGGTGTTCAAGGCGAGAGTGAATCGATATCACTTAACATCATGTGAGTGGTAGCCAGGCGCGAGCCCCTGGCTACCTACTGGTCACCCTAGGCAACGGTGGTCATCATCACCATTATCAGCTTATCCTAGTCCACTGTTGGACATAGGCCTTTCAATAGTTCGCCACTTTGGTCTATCTTAGGCATCTCGCAATTGACAGTAAATAAATAAATAACCCAAGACATGCCACGCTGGGCCACTCAGCGCCATCTAGCCCCAAACTAAGCCGAAGCTTGTACTATGGGTACTAGACAACTGATAAACTTACTTAGATTCTTTTTTTTTGTAAATAAATACATTATTATACATAGGAAACACCCAGACCAATACAAACAGACATCTTCATGCACACAAATGTTTGTACTGTGTGGGGATCGAACCCACGACCCTTGGCTCAGAAGGCAGAGGTCACTACCAATTGAGCCACCGAGCCAGTCAGTAGCCTGGTTTGTTTGTTAGCCCATTATCATAGCGACTTTAGCTTCTCTTTAGCTTTTCATTAGTCTCGAGAAAACCATTCTTATGCTACTGTAAAAGAAACCTCGTAGTTTCGTATTTCGTAACAAAACAGTCGAACGAGGGAGCGGCGCCCTGGTGTAGTACCAGGCGCGAATTGCACCAGTCACTAAGGTAATGTAGAGGTAATTAAACCACAGGCGATTGGCTTGATTTATGCGCGAGCTGGTAAAAGGCCCTAATGATGTTTGAGTTCATTTGCAAAACCAGCTGGGCCATTGCGTAATTCCTTCATAATCCATCACTTCGAGTCGTTTGAAAAATGTTAGTGTACACACACCTGGCAACGATCATACGTTTTGCATACGTGATTAGATTGTAAACATTGGACATGTAGTACATAAGTTTCTACTGTCATAAAAGTTTGTACATATGACTTTAAAGAAAAAAGGAAGGCTTGTCAGCTGACAGGCTGTTTGTAGTTACAAACGATAAATCAAACAAAATAAATAATGTATAAATTTGAAAGGGAAGAGTTTTGGAGCCACTAACAACCACTTAATTTACAAAACTCTGTTCTCACGCCTGGAACATTAAATTCTGGCAGTCCTGGTAGGTAACAGATCAGAAAAATTTGCGATAAGTATGTAATGCGCTAAAAGCTCTATGATGAAGAAATAAGCTACAAGAGCGATCAACAGCAAAAGTATTTAACCTAATTCGATTCCTTAAGTTAATGTATCATAGCAAAGTTTATTTTATAACAGAATAAACTGTTTTTGCGTTTTAGAATTCACTCAATGAACACGGAAACAGTTCTATTATGTACTTAGTACTATAAAGTGACAGGCATCGTTGCAAAATAAGATGATAACAATGATGGAAATGAGTCATGCACAGAATTCTGTTATTGTATAATTACATAAATTTAAGAACTTGTAAACTCGTTTACAATTACAGCATGATCTCATGTATATAATTATCACAATAATTCCCGTTAATATGATAATTTATAAGGTGCTGTCAAATCTTTATATACTTTTAACAGCGCTATCGTATAATACTCATATCTTTTAAATAAACTTAGCTAAGACATGTGCAAAATATCTTTGATGTCATACGTTAAATAATATAAAGGGCGTGACAAATAATACGTTTTGTTCAAATTATGATTCCCTTGTAAGAATTTCCTTGTGGTTTCCGGATTTAAAATAGGAACACCTCATCTCATGTCGTAAGTTTCGTAGAAGACGACTAGGGTAAAATCAGGAAACGGGCAGCAGCGTTTACCTGGATATAAGTAAAACCTACTGCGGTCACCAACCCGCCTGCCAAGCGTGGTGACTATGGCAAATCCCCCAAATGACAAATTGTCATATTTGTACCCAGGTAAACACTTTTTTTTTATAGTGGCTCGACATAATGGCTTCCCTACGCCTGATGGAAAGCGAAAGAGAAGCCCAAGTCGCTGTGACAACGGGCAAGTAACTGGTCAGTTACCTGTCAGTTGCCACCGCCATGCCGGCCCAACCCTAACCCCCCACGAGCTCCGGAAACCCTACTCACCGGCAGGAACACGACCCAGAGGTCATTTGACTGCGGTATTCTATAGGGTGGAGGTCCTTCCCCGGACGGGCGGCTCAATTCGAGCGAAGATTCGCTATGCCCTCCCTACCTCTCTTGATTGACTGGAGCCAGTTTCCTGATATTCCCTTAGTTATCTTCTATCACGCCCATGGGTTGAGATCCAGTAGGCCTATTCTACACTCGGAAACTAAACAGATTTAACCGTAAGGTGTTGCTTTACTGTAATTTTATGTTTCCAAAATGAGCATGACGCTATAGAAACGGATAGCTCTCACACCAAGTGTAGATCAATTTTCTATTACAGGACTTTACGCCTTAGTTGGACAACCGCACGATTTTACTAAGATTTAAGAAACACAATACATGGTTATAACTCTGTTTACGATGCATTGTTCTCACTTTAACGCGTCCTTCGCTTTTACTTTGAAATACTGATATTTCTGTTCATACTTTACATATAATTTATTCAAAGCTATGTCTTTGAATATTATCGTAGGTAACCGGACTTCCTTATATCTCTACAGAAAGAATTGTTCATAATCAGCCTTTCGATGACCACTGCTGGATGTAGGCCTCTCCAATTGTTCGTCATTTTGCTCCTGGGTTTCTCGCATCCAGCACTTGCCAGCCATCTTGCGCAAATCGTCACTCCACCTGACCTAAGAGCGTTCGTTTCAACGTTTGCGGTATCCTCTCTAGAACTCGTTTACTTCACGGTTGTCGGATCTGCGGATATGGCCTACATCCGGATCTGGATGTCAATAAGGCATCTGGACCCGATGGCATTCCAGCTCTAGTCCTGCGCAGCTGCGCGCCTGAATTGTCTCCGGTTTTGACACGCCTGTATCGTCTCTCTCTTGAGACTGGAATAGTTCCTAAGTCGTGGAAGCTCGCTAGCGTGCAACCAGTACCTAAAAAGGGTAGCCGTGCTGACCCGAAAAATTACCGGCCAATTTCGGTCACTTCCATACTTTGCAAAACTATGGAACGTGTACTGAATAACCGAATACTAACACACCTAGAAGATAATGATCTACTCAGTGATCGCCAATACGGGTTTCGGCGTGGCCGCTCTACTGGGGATCTTCTGGTGTACGTAACCCACATTTGGAACGAGGCTATCGAGAGGTCTGGTGAAGCTCTTGCGGTTTCACTAGACATCTCGAAAGCTTTTGATAGGGTCTGGCACGGTGGCCTAGCGAGTAAGCTTCCCTCATTTGGAATCCCGGTTGGTCTTTGCAAATGGATCTCAAACTTTCTTGAGGAACGGTCAATACAAGTAGTTTTAGAAGGCTGCACATCTGACCAACAGGCGATTGACGCTGGTGTTCCTCAAGGATCAGTACTGTCCGCAACTCTCTTCTTGCTGCACATAAATGATCTTCTCGTTCCCGGTATCATAGGGTATGCAGATGACAGCACAGTTACGGAGAGATACTTGTCCAGTGCGAGGGCCAGCAGGGAAGAGGTCCGGTCTTGTAGGGAGAACTTAATTCTGCAAATGAATCGCTCATTACAGGCGGTGTCCGACTGGGGTGATGCCAATCTTGTTCGATTTAATGCAGAAAAAACGCAGGCGTGTCTATTCTCGGCTAAACATACACCTTTCACAGGTGGTCCTTGCTTCCGAGGTGTGTCCATCCCGATAAATGATCACCTGAATCTGTTAGGATTAAAACTGTCGGCAAATTTGAATTTCGGTGATTATATCGAGTCCATAGCACAAACTGCTGCTAAAAAACTGAGTATCCTCTCTAAGGCTAGGCGATACTTCACATCGGACCAGCGTCTATTACTATATAAAGCACAGATTAGACCATGTATGGAGTATTGCTGCCACCTTTGGGACGGATCTGCCAAATACCAACTGGCCGCCCTGGACTCGATTGAAAAGCGTGCAATTGGGATCGTAGGTGATCCATCACTAATAGAAGATAAGCTGGATGATCTTAATCACCGCCGCCTCATAGCATGTTTGTCGGTTTTTTATAGGATACATTTCGGAGAATGTGCAAGGGAACTGCATGGATTGATTCCGCCGGCTCCTTTCCATCATCGGGATACAAGACGTAGGTTGGCCTACCACCCTTACGTAGTCGACATACCTTTCATCCGTACAAAGAGATTTGCTAATTCCTTCCTGCCGCGGACGGCCAAAATATGGAATTCTCTGCCAGCTGACGTCTTTCCTGAGTGTTACAACTTGGAGGCTTTTAAGGCTAGAGTGAATAGGCTTTATCTAAGTAAGCATGCTCCATCCTAGACCACATCATCACTTAACATCAGGTGTGATTGTGGTCAAATGCTTTCTTAGAATTAAATTAAAAAAAAAAAAAAAAAAAAAACATCTCTCGATCAATCGCTTTTCAATTCTAGGGGTGAGAGCCTTCCGCTCCCCCAACAGTCCGGTGATGATGACAAGGCCGGCCTGGCCATCATCGTAGTCATTTAGAAAAAAAAACTTTGGCTTTTCAATACATAGGTAACTACCGCGCCATAACATTTTCGTTTATAAAAAACAGCCATTAAAAATTGGACTTGTGAAGGAATGCTATACAAAACATTACGAATACAATCCGTGCTATTTGTGTGTTTGTCCTTGTGCGGCGCATGCGCAGGCCACAGTATCGCCGAACGTCCTTCGAGCCGGATGCGGCGTGCAGGTATCTGGCGTGCGTTGGTCCCCGTCTAGTATGCGGCGCGCGTGCGCGTGCGTGAGACCATGCCGTGAACTTTGATTCATATTTGTAATATTACTCCTTAAATAAATGTCCCGCGAATCAAAGGAGGCTTACGTTCGGCAGTGGACAGACCAACGGTGTTGATTGATTTACTTTTTGGTATCTGGGTATCAGCCACAGCGGCTATTGTCCAAAAAGAAATATTCCGTTACGTATAGTACCTATGGTAGGTACGTTTTGCGTGCAATATTCTGTCTCGTTCAACTATTCTTTAGAATTAGCTTCCAACTGCGCCTTTTCTAATGGATACGACTTATAGCGCCTATAAATTTTTCAAGGGCCTTCAACGCACCTGTGCTGTGACTTCTGTGGTATTTGCCAGCTCTGTCATAAAAAAAATATCTTAGATGGGAATTAAACCAACTATCAGTTCAGAAGTAGACGGCAGGATCACTACGAAGTGAGTCATATATTCCATGCCCATGTATCGCAAGTCATATAATTTGTAACTTGTAAAGCTTTACCATACCTACCTTTAATGCAAACCGTTAAATTTATCGTTTCAAAAGTGCTTGTAGACGCATATTTTTGAATAAATATTCTTGATCGATTACTACACACACTTAGTCTTGTCGTAAACGCAGTGTTGGACCGAGCTGTACTTATTAAAATTCCAGTTAGTTTTTTTACTCGTCTCGACCGCGACCGCCTGACCTCCGAGAATCAAAGATAATGATCGTAATTTCGCTAACTGTTAATATTTTGTGCTTTTAGATACACCTAATACTGCTAGGTAAGATCTCTATGATCTGACATACTTTGTACTTTGTTGATACAAACATTTACGGTGAAAACTGTTCAAATTTCCGAAAAATACGTCTTTGAATAGACGGCAGACGTAAATAATGTCGACACGGATTCGATAACTTCTCACACACTTTTGTGAGTAGGCAAGCTTCCAGAAAAGGGACACTTACTGACATAGACATCTACCTGTAGATATTTATTTTAGTACAAATTACTTGTAGATAATCGAAAGTGTAACTTTTAGTTAAGTTCTATTTCTTTTACGCGGCAGACCTTCTTCTTCTTCTCGAGTCAATACTTCACCTCAAACGGAACCAGCCCAAAACCTAGCGACTTGGATGCCGCTGTCTTTCGCCTTACAAAGGTCACCCATCGTGCACGTAGTGGGACAGCCGGCAGGTGCGCAAATGTGCCATGATCTCCAATGGTGCACCACAGTCGCATCCAGCATGCATATTCCCGTTCCTCGGCAGACCTTAAAAGTGTATTAACCGCACTAAGAATGGTAAAATCGAATGATACCATGAAGTGAAGAGTTTATGACCAGTATTTATGCGCAGTAAACCATTAGAAATGTTTTGTAACTAGTTTAAAACCAGATGCACAGATGATTTGTGCGGCGTGTCTGAAACATTTGTTATTTACGGTCAGGTTTCGCTGCGGACGTATACGATTGAATTCCCTTAAAATAAATTTGCTTTCACAGTCTTGTACTTATTAGAAACATATTGGAGCGCTTATTTATGAGAACGTTTTGTGATTAATGGGTTGGACAAATGTTTTAAATGACTATATCCTGCGTGGTGTTAGCATGAAGTCTAGGAAGGAAAGATTTATAACACACATTTATTGTTTTGTGATATCTTAGTGTGAAGGCCTGCATATAAAGGCTAATTATCACCTTAGTGGATATAATTTTCTGGAAAATAATTTCACAGCCGGGTTTGGCATAGGAATAATTAACCAAACTTCCTCTACGAGTGCTGATTAGTTGAAACCTTTTTCAACAGTACTCGATAAGACGTTTATTAAGTAGTACATTATGTATGCTTGACTTTCGACTGTGTTTTTCTGGTGAGAATTTATTCAGTAAAGCCTGGGGTCAAGAAATTGTTGATACGTTTCCGTATATCGGGAAGCAAGTCAGCTGTTTGGTCCTGCGCGCTGATCCCCGTCGGGTCGTGTCCACTAGCTACGTCATTAACTGACGTTTTATTGGTGTATTAGGAAGGAAATTTAGCATGAAATGTATATTTCTACGATAAATTGGTCAAATTAATTCTTTAGTTGACATAGATAGAATATTTGTGTACTTGACACGGCTAAGGCGGTGATGAAATTGACATGAAATTGGTTTTCAGAGTCGTGATTACATCTAAAATTAAGCTTTTTCAACATATTTATTCAAGCTTTATTAATGTGCATTTAATACGTTTGGTAATAGAATTTCAATTACAAGGTCGATGAACTTATTCAGGTGAATCGTAAAAGGTATGATCGATTTGGAGTTAAGTCAATCGGAGGTAATTTAACGCGTCAGTTTACCATAAACGATGTGACGGACTCGGTAATGTGTGAATCTTAAGCTTAAATCTGGGGGAATTGAGGGTTCCAGGTTTGTTTCCCAAACAAGGCAGTTAGTATACGATAATGTTTCATTCGTCTAGTCCTGATGGTACAAAGGATAACTCTATTACCTACTACTCTATTATCTTTTCAAGTGATGTGGAATCCACATCACTTGAAAACCGCCATGTGAACCTGTCGCGAAGTACCTACATGTAGCTTAACTTGGGGCCATTTATAACGTGGGATGGGTATTGTCAGAGCGATATTAATGACCAGATATACCTACTTATTACATCATTTTACAATTCATCGCTTTGATCTTGGTTGCTGTATTAAAGATAAATTGATATAACCCCAAAGAACAATTTAGTTTGTTCACAAAGCACTAAAATATGTAGTAATATTACACATAGATATAATATTAGTAAACGATTTACGTTACAATAACTTAGTAAGGAAAAAAAAACATGCATTTAACATCTAAAACTAAAGGGAGTAAACTTTTTCTTCGCATGGACAAATACCACAAGCAGACACGTGATTGTATGATTGACACTATAGATTTAGGATAGATTGACACTCACTTGTCTAGTTACCAGTAACGAGGCTTGATCTAATCATTAATCAAAGAGTAAGCGTATATTTCTCGCTTGTTAATTTGCTATTCACAAAGTACACGGCACTAGCAAAGTATCAATGACGTTTAATTAACTTAAATAATTTACTAGAAATAATATTACATATTTCATTTGCCAATTATTATTTAAACTGTGTTGTATAGGTACGTCAATCAGCATTATATAGATGGTTTATTATAAACCACCAAGAAACTGTCACAATAGACACGTTTCGTGAATAATTTCAAATTAGGTAAGTATATAACGTCATTTATCACGTTGAAGCTTTTGGCTTTCCACCTGATATCTCCCCGATTGTATCAGGTCATGTTATCTTGCTAAATAGCGAAACAGAAGAGAAACCACTTGTTTCCTTGTGCTTCAGAACTAGTTACAATATCCTGTTGGCGACCAGTTTCATAATAAACCTTTTTGGCCACGAAAAGGTTCATTTCGTTCTGAATTCCTACTTTATATTGTCTATATTCTTTACGCTTAATTTTGTTTACGCTTGTATTTTGTTTTTATACTCGTATAATATCCAATTGAATATTTCATTCGGTTTAGGTGTGCATCCCCTGTAGGGATTATTACAGTATGCATACCTTTACCTGGTAACCTATGACCTCAACCTATCTTTGTTAATATCTATTAGCTAGTCTTAGGAATCAGCTGCCGTGTCGGAAATTCAATCGGGGAGATTTTTTTTTAAAACCATAATTATCCAATGTAATATTGGGTGTGGTGTGGGAAGACGTAATGCAAATGAGCCCGCGCTCGAGCGATTTACTCTTTGTATCGGCTCGAAGCATTCCTACTCGCTGCCTGAGTCGGAAGTCTTCGCGGCCACGCTGCGCGCGCGGCCGTGAAATGGATCGGATCTGAGCGCGATTGGAAACACTCCACCAGTTTGGGGTTCGACGGATGATCATGAAACTTGCCTTTTTTTTGGACCAGACCAGATGACCGTATCGTGAAGAAGTGCCTTTCCATAGCTACAAAGGAGAGAGGGAGGCCCCCAACTACGTGGATGACGAACGTCCGCAAAGACATGAAACAGTTGGGGCTTTCGGATGACGGCGCACACCAGCGGAATAAGTATGGTATCAGCAGCAGAAAAACCGACCCAGTGTACCAGGAGGCCAAAGAGAAAGAATAAACTCACTTCATAGGATGCCGAAGATCGGGCAAAGTGGAGGAGATTGTGTAGGAAAATGGACCCTTGTATTAGAACTTTATTATTATTATTATTAACTCATTTATTCAAGTCAACAAGGACCAATTACAATTCATACAATTAATTAAAAATTAAATATATATAAAATCAAATATAAATATTTCACAATAATCAAAACATTAAATTAAAATAATAAAATTTAAAATAAATAAAAATTAATAAAAAAAAATATGAGATGTCAGCTATTCAGACGGTGGTGGCATTTACTCACCTGGCTGGCAACCGTACACTCAGCGAAACAACCGTAAAGTGATTCCAGTAATCATCAGGGTATATGCCAAGAGTTATCTTATCCTACAGGCCAGCATGGAGATGACATCTGGCATGTGATTGATCCGGTTATTTGTCTGTTGCCGCAGTGACTTGAGCATCTCTTTCGCTTTGCATAAGGAGGGGACAGGTGGCCACTTCCCTATGAATTCCTGCATCGTACTCAAACCTTCAAAAAGCGACTCCACAAATTTCTCAAGGAAGGGCACGCACCTGTGACTCGGCTGATGTTGCGGTGTCTATTGGCCCGTTTGCAACATTTATCGTAAATTAACCCCCAGGAATGTAGTAATGGTGTAATGTAGTAAGTAATGGAGGGTCGTGACCTCCCTTTTGGTCACAATGGAGGTCACGAGGCAAAGACAACAAAATGAGTACCTAATAAATATACTACGGAACTGTATCAGTGGAATAGCTAAACACTTCACAGGTCGAGCTAGATGGATCGCGACTTCTCACGCCTTTTCTGGGGATCACAAAAACAAACAACCACCTCGGCGACCGACTCACGGACCGCAGGAACACCAAGATGTTGAAACTCGATCGCATATTGAGAAATCGATAAAATAAAACTATTTGTTAAGATCATTATGTTCATTAAGTCTATGACTGCCGAGAAACTAGACACAATAGAAAAACTATTGTTTGTCGGTCACCGGTGACCATCATGGCGCTCAACGTGTTAAGTTTTCCACCTAAGGACGTAATGTAATCATGTTTTTTTTTTTCATTGTCATTCGTTATTTCTTTATATTTATCTATTTTCTCAACTGCTCAAACGCCGCAAATATTCATCTCTCCTGAGAGACAATGAATTTGCGGCGTTTGCAGTTGAGACATTGGGACCGTGGGGTCCGGAGGCCAAATCTCTTGTAAAAGAGATTTCGTCTAAACTGGTCCAGGCTTCGGGCGACCCCAGAGCTGGCTCGTACCTCGCTCAGCGCATCTCGCTAGCAATTCAGCGAGGTAACGCAGCCAGCGTCCTGGGGTCTCTGCCACAGGGTCCCGTTTTAGAAAATTTTTAATATTTGTACATATTAGTTTAGTTTAGGTTTTATTTATTTATTGTAGGCTTAAGTTACTTTGTACTTTTACTTCTTTGTATTTCTAAATAAAATACTTCACTTTGTACCTTTTTACTATACATGTATTAATTTATAAGGTACTACTTAGGCTGAAGTCATGGAAGTATTAAGTAATTACTTCCATGGCTGAAGTAGTTTGAATTACACCACTTCACCCTTCTGTCTTTCTATCCTCTGCCCTAAAGTAGCTTGGAAGAAATCGAGATTTTAAAGTTATTTCATCGTTGGAATGAAGATAGTTCTTTCTCTACCTACCTACACTCGGCAAGTTAGAGGAAGATTGATTTCAATGAAGCTATAATGAAGTCGCTTGTAGCGTCACTACGCTCAGTTTCATCAACACTAAGTTAAATAGGATACAAGCAAAAAGTAGTCGGCAAATGAAAGACGCCACCCGCCGTCACAGCGAGGGACAAAAACAAATGTAAACATCCAGCGGGCGCAGCGACCCGAGACGACGGCTAGCGGCTGTGTAGGAATCTGTACGGGAAAAGAACTTTGAGGCGAATACAGCAGGGTCAATAAGTTGAACGGTGATTGGTAGTTGATCCTAATCTGATATAATAAGATTGCATTCTAATCGATCATCAAGAGCCAAGCACTTCGGAAATCTCTCCATTCTGCCGCTCCATTCTTCAATAGGATGATAATTTGATGGCAGAGATACGGAACGGGCTTCGCATTTATTTACGAGGTCGAATGCGGAATGAGGTGATTGGGTCAAAATCGTTCATACAACTCATCGGATTCGAAGTTCGGGACAGATAATGACAGGTGGTGAGCTGGCTAGTGGCCATAATATGACTAGCTCATCACCATCTCTTTCTGAACATTCCAGAAGTTCTGGAGTAGAGACCAAGAGGCACTAACTATTTGCAAGGTGTTAAGAGTTAGATCTGGCAACGGACGGATCGTGAAAATCGGGACCGGCGGTCCCCGAGCACGATCACCTAGCTCGGCGGAAGTACTTCCACTTTTCGTAGGGACAAGTCTGTTCCTACAATTGGTGACCCCGACGTGATCAACACCGACGTAAGATGAACACGCAACGAGATGGAGCCCGACGTGATGGAAACCGACGACAACCACCTTAGCGAGCCCTGCATCGACGACGCATCATCTCCAGCCTCTCCATCCTCAGCAGCAGTCTTCAGCAAGCCCTCATCACCAGCGCCTTCGTGAACCACCGCAGCTTTCGACGCTTCCTGGTTCAGCGGCAGCTCACACCGTGCAACCGACGCTACGCAGCCCTACGTCCGGATCAACGGCGGCACCTCCTCGACGTGGCAGCAGCTGCTCCTGACTACATCGCTCATTCCGACCCACTGCGAATTCGAGCTCAGCGGCACCGACGCTTCTCATCCGTCCTCACTGAGGATTCGAAGCACACGCACGCACACCGCTCATCCCGACTCACCGCGGATTCGAGCCTACTCGGGCACGACGCTGACAAGACTGCTGACCTGCTGAGACGAGAGATCTAGGAGGGGAGTGCTGTAGCGACACGTAGCGACACCTATCTCCACACCGCTACAACAACCTCCACGTCGCTACAATATGCAAAACAAGTTCCGCCAGCTAACAACAGATGGCGATGTGAAATCCGGGTCTATGGAGAAATAAATCGCTCCATACAAAATGTATGGAAGACCTACAGTGCGCATACGAAGTTTTCATCACGACTCGCTATATATACGAAAAACCAAAGATGGTCCATCGGACCGCGGTCTCCGAGCACGATCACCTAGCTCGGCGGAAGTACTTCCACTTTTCGTAGGGACAAGTCTGTTCCTACACATGTTTTGCCTCATCGCTCAGCGAATACAAAAACACTCAAAAGCAAGCGGGTTAATAATATTTCTGAGGTGTTATTTTTACTAAAAAGTGCAAGTAATTTCAATAACTGACTACTTATCGCGGCGCCGGCGCAGAGAAAATAATTATGATTGCTGTTGCCACGACTGCAAGTCATCCGGCTACTGCTCGGGGGCAACTTGTAATGGAAATAGTTCTGCTGGCTTTGAATAGTTAAGGAATTGTGTGTGTAAACGGAACAATATAGCAATTAGTGGTGCTAGCAAATAGAAGCTTGTAGTTTTTTGCCACTTGAACATAGATACATATTATATGGAAAAGTTCTGACGAGAAAGAAACAAGATGTTTTTCGAATCAGAGTCTTTCGCGACTACATCATTCGAGTCCATAAGCCTTCGAACCAATGAGGCAGTCGAAAAAAAATCGAAAAACAGTGAGCTTTGCAACAACGGCGTTCGAAGCTACGTAGGGGATCCGGTTAAAGTTGTTCATTGTACTTGGAATAATTTATTAAATAGGTACTTTTCAGATTATAAAACAGTGTCTTTCAGTACCTATATAAATATGGCAAATGTATTTTAGAAGCTTAAAATTATCTTAAACGGCCGTTATAAGCCATCAAAGATTTATCATCAACTTGTGACATGGGTCCTAATCCTTAATTACTTTTCTTGAGTGATCGGCGTGCAGTTGACGCGGTGGCGAGCAAGCTACCAACTGCATTGAGGCGTCGAGATGCAAGTCACGCGGCTACCGGTAAGGCGACGGCTGTACTGATACCGCTTTGTGTTTGATTCACCTGTAGCGTTTTGATTAATCAGTAATGTCTGGTAATACTGATGTTAGAAGTACTTATGGAGAGATAACACCGGGAAAGTTTTGTCAATTCTCTTGTTTTACGAGACTCTGTGACTCCTTCTCATAGCGCACTTTAGATTTTTGTCGGATTTCTCGAGTACAAAAAAGATGATCTGGAGAACTGATCGCGGTTAATGGGGCTTGGTGATTTGCTTATGAAATCGGCAAGCTAACGAGTACCTTTTTCCAATACTCCTCTGTTTTTTTTTTGCTTGACATAATGGTTTCTCTGCGCCAGCTGGAAAGCGAAAGTGAAGCCCAAGTCGCTGTGACAACGGGCAAGTAACTGGTCAGTTACTTGTCAGTTGCCACCGCCATGCCGGCCCAACCCTAACCCCCCACGAGCTCCGAAAACCCTACTCACCGGCAGAAACACAACCCAGAGGTCATTTGACTGCGGTATTCTATAGGGTGGAGGTCGGGCGGGCGGCTCAATTCGAGCAAAGATTCGCTATGCCCTACCTCTCTTGTTGTTGAAAGACTGACACAGTAGTCGAAAACGGTGTGAAACAATCTATTACTGGGGTTGGTAGACTAGCAGACCGCCCGTCTGATGCGCCAAGTCGCTTAATGCAAAACACTTGACTATCAAGGTGTCCCATTTGATAAACAAGTTAAGAGTCATTAGTATCGGGTTGAACAGTTACCCGTCGTATCCGTATTCGCACCCATGTGCCAAGTCTCCCACATAATTACTAGTTAATGTGTGACGAAGTGACCGCTTGTTGCGCCGCCATGTTTGCTAGCTGTCGGCTTAAACACGGTAAACGTGGTGAGAGTACTGACTGTTATTTGTGGGACTGACACTCATATGAATTGGGCACCATGAAACATAGATATTGTTACATTCATCGGTGAAGAATAGGAACATCCACTTACAAAATCTGACTGCTTTTCTTGATATAACGGGCTTCTGAATGTCGTGACACGTTTACATTCGGAAGTTCAACAGGGCTGAATGAACAACCAACAGTGCCATGTTTTGCTACGGAAATCATGTCGCCAAAGTATACCCTACAGGACGAGCACCATGGATGGACAGATCACTGATAAACCCTCAGCCAACGGTTGTTGTGGAAAGCTTAAATAAGTGTCCTATGCTTATGGATGGATTCATACTCAAAAGATTTTGACCGCCTCAAAGTTTTTTATATTAGCTTATGTTTGCGTCAGCCTAATTTTGATTACTGCAGCCCGCAAACCGCGGGCCGACGACCTTAGAAGAACTGCTGGCAGTTGCTGGATGGGGGAAGCCCGCGATAGAGAAATGTGGCGTGAATTAAAGGAGGCCTACGTTCAGCAGTGGACTGACCAAGGCTGTTGATTGATTAATTGAATTTCGATGGACTTTGAAAATGTGACGACACACTATTCGTTTTGTAAATATACTCATTAAACAAACCCAGACTGCGTTTGTTTACGGTTAGAGGAATCTGAAAAAGATATCAGAAAATACAAAGGTACCGAAACGACAACTGCAATAGTGTGATGGTGCCCTTGGCTGACTTGCACTCTCCTCGCCCGGAGGGTGGCATTGCGCCCGCTGTAAACAAATTTGTGCGATCTGTGCCGCAAGCGTGATTAGCAACGTGCCGGGAGGGTAGAGCTGAGGTTCATTTTGTTTGGAATTTCAGCAACGTCCTATGCCTTTAGTAGGCATAACTTTTTGTTTAAAACTTTTTGTAAAAGACTTTCTGTTCGGGTAAAACTTCGGATTTGTTTAGGTGTATAGATAGCCCCATAAATAAAGGATAAGAGGCTTTTTTCTTGGATTGGACTGTGATTCAATGTTCTTACAACTGTGGTTTTTTAATACTTAATTAAGTATAATTTGTATTAATAAGTTTCACCTGGGCTCCAAACTTTCTTGAAAGAGAAAACACTAAGTGCTTGATGAATTTAAAAATTAAAATGCATTGTAGGTACCTACCAAATAATAAAATAGATTGGTGAAAATGAAATGTAGGTATAATATAATCTCTTTATTTCTCGTAATGTACATTACACACCTACTTGTTATCTCTGTTTTAATAACATTTAGCTCAAATCTTTATTGCTGTAATTGCGTAGCCATTGACACATTATGCAGTAATCACGAGTCTTAGACTGGTTGTTTGATATTACTTATGTTATATATCAAATATTTACTTGCTAGGTAGTAATGCTCCAATCTCGACCGCTCTCTTAAAGTGTATGAATTGTCATCTCCTATGTACGACTTTATGTAGGTAAATATATATATTTATTAATTAATTTATGTATGTCTATGGAATATGTATTACTTGGTATATTTATGTAGACTTATTTTAGGTGTTTATTGAAATAGATAGTTTTGCACTAGATTACCCATCTCTGTTGAATCTGGTTTCCTCTACCTGAAGGTTGTCTGGAAGAGATCGCTACAAGCGATAAGACCGCCTAAATTGTACTTTGTTTTTGTTTGTAATGTGTTTTTTCTGTAATGTCTGTGTTTTTGTGCAATAAAGAGTTTCTATTCTATTCTATTCTATCTGTTGCCGTGAATTTAGATTTGATAATTCTGAACAAACGTAATGGGATAAAGGAATCCCATTCCAAAGGATTGGGCACATGAAAACAGGTAGGTACTACAAATCCAAAATTCAAGAGGAAGTTGTAATTGCATTTAAACAAGATTAAATGCAACTACGCCTTCCTGTCGAACGCCGCGCTCGACACAAACCTCGCCTGTTACTTTGTATCAAACGCGTATTCAAATAGACGGGTTAAAAATAAACCCGTGTCGCTCCCCCGAGTTTACTCGCCTCCGATTGCCGGCAAGTGCCCACCCGCTGACAGCTTCACTTGATGTCAACAACTGTTGTTGGATATGTGGAGAGGATGGCAGATGATTGATTCTATCCATTTCACGGATAGAACAGGCAATAATGATGTGGATTCACAGTTAATGCACATGTCGCAGTCATCTGGTTGAATCTCCTATTCAATTGAATCGCTAGCGCGTTCATTGAATGACGACATTCAATTGAATGACTAGACCGAACGTTGACTAAACACGCGTCACTTAACGTCCAACTAGGTAGCGGATTGAAACATAGCCCTTTGAAAAGAGCGGACGTAAAAGCAGTCAAGTGATTGTAATTTAGTTCATTTTTTTCCCGCGCGGCGTTAGTAGTCACTAAAACAAATATGGCGTCGAACATGATCACCTGAGTGTTGATATTTTTTTGATTAGATTTACTTTAAACTGACTTATACGTAATAAAATAGTGTGACAGCATAGATTTACCTATTAATACGCCGCCTCCGGATACTTTTAAAGAAAAATTAAAAACTAAACATTAAACAGTCGGCTTTTACCCATTCAACGACTATGCTAAAATGACGTTCAGTCAAGACGTTGAACGTTTCATTCAATAACTTGACGAGTTGACCTTTAGGCATTCAATTAAATGTCGTCATTCAATGAACGCGCTAGTCATTCAATTGAATAGGAGATTCAACCAGATGACTGCGACACACATATGAGACGTCCTGAGGAAAAAGATTTCTTTTTATATATTAGCACGTCAAAATGACTGCGTCCTGCCTGATGTTAGCAAACGACAAAGTCCAAAAAGTGTAAGCGATCCTCTTCACACATGGTTAGTTACATGAGATGTTGTTTAGTCATCGTAAACTTTGATTTGTTTTCGGTAATACCGTAGGAATTATGACAAAATTTTTCTCCAAGCCTAAAATGGATTTAATGTAGAGAAACACTCAACCCTAAAAACATGTTTAATATTAAATGCGTCTATTTTTATAATTTAACCACGTAAAAGAAAGCATGGAAATTTAAATATTATCGACACTATGGCATAAAATAACTTAATAATATTAAACCACTAGAAAAAAATCTTTTATTGACTAGAAGACCATTCATAAATATTGGTAGGTAACGTAAATGAAAACACAAATCATTTACGAGCCACTTGTATTATTTTCATTGTTTGTTAAACTTCTCAAATTTATTTCTGAATAGATATTGTTGAAATCCAAGTGAAAAAGTCATCGCTGGCAAAAAATACTGGAATAAATTACACGATTTCATAGTCTGGCGATTTGGATTATAGCCGATAATGGTTTTCGGCAAAAACTGGACACGAAAGAGGTTTTGAAGCCGATTTCTTGTAAAGAGTAATTACAATGAAATCCGGAACGTCCTAATAGAAAAGGAATGATTAGGGTCTCCCCACATTTATCGACGCGGAATCGGCTAACGCCGCGGTTAAGAAGCCTTTATGTCTATGACATAAGGGTGTTGTTGCAATGGACTCGCCACCAGGGATGCCGACGATCGTCCAAAGTGGAGGAGGGTAAGCAGGAAAGCAGACCCCGGGCTCCGAGACACGGCATTTGGAAGCAACTGGGACTAACGCTCTGATGATGATAACATGAGGGTGTTGTTACTAATGCCATTCGCATCGGCTCGGCTCGGGCGACGCGTCGTGACCGGCCGACGGCGAAAAGTTTGTAAGTAACGTGCGTATGCGCACTCGGCTTAAGCCGATTCCGCGTCGTCATAAATGGTGGGGAGACCCTTAGATGCCATTTGACTGACTGAACAAGTAAATGTCTTGTGCTTTTGGTTTTTTATATTAGCACAGTATTGATTTTTTTTATATTGGCCTCCTGTAGCTTGATGAAAAGCGAAGGGAAAGCCCAAGTCACTGCGGTAACGGACAAGTAACCAAATCAATCACTTGCTAGGTGCCACTGCCGCCACATACATAGACTGAAGACAAAACGTAACCGAAGTTACTTCACGGGCGTTTTGCTGAGTGTACACTGATCGGCAGCCAGGAGGGTAAACCTTACTATCGACTGAGAAGTTAATACCTGAAAAGCCCCTTAATCGCCTCACGCTCCACTATAAATAAGAACTAACCAAAAATTATGAAAAATAACACGAGTGCCCAGTTGATGTGATAAACTGAGGGTAATATAATACTACAACGGCTTACATAAACTTTGTTAGTTGTATAAGTACTTTTAATTACATGCTTTTTTTTTCTTTTTTTTTCATTTATTTTGGCACAAACAGTCATTACAAACAGATTACAGTTTAAATTATTACTTAAAAAAAGACAAATAGTGCCGAGAAAGTACAAAGGTAGAAAGGTAGAAGGCTTTTTAACTCTTTATTTCAAGGATACATAATAGAAAGCAGCAAACTCATAGACCGGCAACGAATTCCACTTTTCGATGGTGCAACATAGATATGAGTCGGCAATCTTGGACGCACTCTGTCAAATAAATATGTAGTTGTTTTTTTATTGTACTCTATCTATTCTAAACGTTCTATTCCGTTGTCATCCACGTGCTTAGGTTACATTGTGACGCGTCGGCTCAAGTTGGCTGTTTTTGTTGCAGGTACCGGACGTCATTACGGCTCTCTTCAACTCAAGCATTCCGGGATTCTCTCCAGATTTGCTGCACGTCCACTAAAAGCGAGATTCGAGATAACATTTCGCGATATAAATTTTATCAAAAAAGTAGATACTGCAATTAATTTTCTTTTTAAATCGATCGGTTCCAAAGCCAGAGTGCATTTCTTAATGTAAACAATTATTTTGTTTAGTTCCATGATGGCAAGTTGACCCTTTTAAATCACCGTGTCACATTTATATGGTACTTTGTCAGGTTGTATAAAAAAATCAAGGCATTGAATAGCAGAGGGTTAAATGGTAGACCGTATTAATTGTTTTAGTAATAAGTCGACACATATTTTGGGCACCTGGGAGTAGAGAAAAAATACGTAGGAATTAGGTACCTTTTTAGGTATCTTTATTTTGCAAACTAGGTTAATGTTTAGCCTCTAGTTTCATATTTGTGTACTGGCTGATTACTTATTTACAAAAAAAATCAGTTTTTTTTTTTTTTTTATAGTGGCTCGACATAATGGTTTCCCTACACCTGATGGAAAGCGAAAGAGAAGCCCAAGTCGCTGTGACAACGGGCAAATAACTGGTCAGTTACCTGTCAGTTGCCACCGCCATGCCGGCCCAACCCTAACCCCCCACGAGCTCCGGAAACCCTACTCACCGGCAGAAACACGACCCAGAGGTCATTTGACTGCGGTATTCTATAGGGTGGTCCTTCCCCGGACGGGCGGCTCAATTCAAGCGAAGATTCGCTATGCCCTACCTCTCTTCAGTGTAGTCTTGTATTTCGTCAAAATTGAAGTTAAACTATCTTTTTTCGCTTCGCTTCCTCTGGTATTCAAGTCTCCAAATAAATCCTATGTCCTCATCGCTTTGACAGAGTAAGAGACAGCTCAATGATGGACAAGCGTGATCAACACTTCATTGTGGCCGGCGGGTCGCCAGAGGTCATTAAACATGATTTAGGGGTCCGCATGAAACTGCTGTGACTTTTAAGGGACATCAACCTCTATCCAACACGACATTCGATTCAAAATTCAATAATAGCAGCAACTTTTAATAAAGCTACGAAAATTCTGAGTGTTATTTCAACATTGAGTAATATTTCTATGGTTTGGTTTGTAATGAGATCGAAAAGCAATGCGTGTTTTTTTTACCAGTAAACTTTGTTCCTTTCCGATAAATGTTGGATATAGGAAATTCAACTCTACCCAGTTGACATAAAATTGAAAATCAGAAAATATTGTGGGCTTGTTAAGATTAAAGGTTAATTTATTCATTGTGATCCGATTATGGGTATTCAGTGAGAAATAGCGTGGTAAACTTCACAAAAGACTTTATGGTGCCGTTGTAAAATATGTATAATCAAGTTAGTAAAATGTTTATAGAGCTTTTAGTGCCTATAACGTAATATGTATATAAAAAGAAACACGAAAATATGCAAATGAGATCTAATACTTTACATTTAGTTAAGAGTTCGTGGTATATGTATAATATTAACTAGCTATTTTAATTTTTTTACTGCTGTTATTTATGAATTACCTTACTAACTACGTATTGATTTGAGATTGGCGCAGTGACTTAGGCTAAGTCTTGGCCTACAATAATAATAAGAGCCTCCATCTAGGCCTGTCCTGCCTATTAAAACCTTAGGCATACCTAAGTAGGACTTAATCATTTTGTACAGCAAACATTTACTGGCATTTTCTAGTCACTTAAAGGAAAAACTGTGCATAAATAACTGAGTAGATACAAAGTGAGTCGTCAGTTTTTACGCAATTCGCCAAACGTAGTAAAAAGCCGTAATTTTACGGGGACTAAGAAAAAAGCGCGACTCACGCTTGACCACTTTTTGTTACGCTCAATCGTTAACGTCAATTTTATTCGATGAGATTACACATACGGGCCGTTAGGGAAATTTGGAGCTTTTTATTATTATTGAATAGGGTCACGATTGGCGTGAAGGTTCGGTGGAGAACGTTGGAAAATTTTAATGAGGCAAAATAATTGATATTTTGAGTGCGCGCGAGGCGCCCGTGTCGAAACAATATGTGCGTGCGCGCAGAATCAGACAACTATTACGCATAGATATACAGATAGTTCACATTACATTCTTGACTCCAAATGATAGTTTAGAGTATTTACTGAAAGCATAATACAAACCTAAAAATAAAAAAGACTTTATTTACACATACATAGGGTGGTTACATTGGATGCAGGTGTTTCAAAAATATAGTACTTGTTTACCTTAATCTTATTTAGCTACTATAGAAAGAGCGTGTAAATATCAGTTAATAATGGGTCAGGTTTGTGCCAAAATATTATTGGCGATTTGTACATGGGTAACCGCGAAACGT
This sequence comes from Conogethes punctiferalis, assembly GCA_031163375.1. NCBI lineage: Eukaryota > Metazoa > Arthropoda > Insecta > Lepidoptera > Crambidae > Conogethes > Conogethes punctiferalis. The sequence goes on from CM062094.1 coordinate 16,026,751, forward strand.
ATGAAACAAAATATAAACAATTTTAATTCAAAATACAATAATTATACCAATTATTTGTATAACAGTTTGTCTTAGTTTGACATTGTATGTAAGGGAAAAATATAGTAATATCAAAAAATCTTTTCTTAACTTTTTGAATACTTAACTAAAGTTTAAAATCTTATCTTGTTATAAATAGGCGCATCTGTACATATTGAATCATTTGGTAACTTATTGGCCAGACAAGTAATTGGAAATTAAGTGGTATTTATCTGTGGTGTAGGAAGCGGTTGTCGACCCTCCGTTTAATTTGAAAATCAAACTATGACCTTCATAAACTTGTAGCATTCACAACCTTGATTGATTTTGGTTAACAAAACTGACGACTCTGTTGTTGAATTACCTAAAATTATGCGCTTTTAGTTATGGCCGTGTTATGCAAATACGGAGAGAATCCTCGAAAATTTAACAAAATTCAAAGTGATACTCGATACAATCAGTGAAAGTTTTTTTTACAGTGTTCGATAAAAAAATCGGATTAAAAAAAATATCATAGCGACAATAAAAATAAAACATAGTGGCATTATTTAGCCGTCGCCTTAGCCCCGTGGAAGTGAAAATTCTACCAACTACCTCATCAAAAATAAAAACAAAATCGAATACGCGGGCATAATAAGGCCCGTCGCCTTTGCCTTGTGGAAGTGAAAAATCTAACAATAGGAAAAGAAGTGACGTTCCATTTTTAAAATTCAATTACCTCGACATAAAAAATAAAATCGATTAGTTACTCAGGCATTATTCACCACTTGCCTTTGCCTTGTTGGAGTGAAAATTCAAGTGACGTTCCTGTTTGAAAACTCTACCAACTAACTCGACAGTAAAAACAAAATCGAATACGCAGGCATAAAATCACGCGTCTTTGCCTAGTGAAAGTGAAAAAGTGACCTTCGATTTTCAATATCGCTACCCTCGCTCGAAGCGAGGTAGTCCAGTGTAGTTTCTCGAAAGCTATCTCGCGCATTGGTATGTGATCCTGACGCCCGCGGGATGGAGTGAAGTGAAGTGAGTGAGTGGAGTGGAGTGATGTGAGCATGAAGCGCAGCAAGTCGTACACGTGGCTGTCGGGGCTGCTGCAGATGAAGGAGCCAGAGCAGGAGTGGGGCGCCGCCCCGTGGGTGCGCGCCGAACTGCACCATCATGACAGGTCAGTCTTAGGTCTTTTTTTTTTAATTGCTATGGATGGCAGACGAGCAAGCGGCCCATCTGATGTTAAACGGTTACCGCCGCTCATAGACTCTGCAATGCCAGGGGCACAGCTAAGCCGCTGCCTACCGTGAGGAAAGAGTTCTCTTTAGACCACGTTTGAAGAAGGACAAGTCGTAGCGATCAGGAAACACCTATATATCTTTGGCTTGAAGATAGATATTCTTTATTGCACAAAAACAAACATTATAGACAAGGTATTACAATCAACTAGTGGTACAATTTAGGCGGTCTTATCGCTAATAAGCGATCTCTTCCAGACAACCTTCAGGTAGAGGAAGTGTGCAATTATGAAGAGAGGGGCAATAATACCTACTACAACTTTACATCATCGGCTCAACTATTTGGTGGAATTGTGTACTTTCCACCAAACAGTTGAACGATTTTTACAGCAAGAATCAATAGCAAATTAATATGCAATGCGCTTCAATATACCTTCCTTAAGACTTATGACACTCGACAAAATAGTTGTTTAAATAAAAGTGGCTTTAAGTATAAGAATCTCGTAAACTGGCTTTATTTTTTATGACCGGCCGAATACGGCAACTTGTTAGGGGCTGCGCAGACGACAGACTTTTTGTGCGATAGAGTCTGCATCTGAGACATTTAAAAAGAGCGTCTAGGTCCTTACAGCTCTACCGACAGAATGATCGAAGATGTGCATCGTCTGTGAAATATCCGCGACAGATTTTTGCGCGACGTGTGCGTTACTGCATATAATTGCATAGGTTAGACTAAAAAGTGCGTCACGGATAGTCTGTCGTCATTAACCTTAATTACATTACAACCGGCCTGCGGTATTCAGCTACGCTTCAATCGTGATGGTTCTACCGTCACCAGTTGGTTGCCAGAGCCTGGTTTGTTATTCGGCAGGTTGCACCCCGTGGTGAGGTTGGTTTGGACGTAAAGCTGGTAGGTATACCCTTACATCCCCTTGGCCTATGCTCGTCCAACATATTGTATAGATAGACTTTATAATGCAATGCCGACGTTTAAATCTCAAACCCTAATCCGTTCACGTGACTCGGTCCGATCTCATTCCTGCCCATTGGCATCCACAGAGGCGGCGTTAATTGTTGTGCGCGCTCGTGGGAGGCAATAATTCAATTGTCCACGGCCGTTTGCGATTGATTCTCACACGCCAGAGCGGTCAGTGAGCGCTTACATCTGTAATCATGGCCAGTTACCATTTTAATGTGACCCCTAGGCGCATAGGGTTACCAGTATCAGCTTTATGGAACATTTGGTAGAAATATTACCAAACCATGTTCAATGGTTGTCTGGTAGAGAATGCCTAGGTCCCTATTGATAACACAAGAATTGATAATCTGAAAGTATTTATTTACACAATCCATTTACAAACACTCATTCAATCAGAGAGAGAGAAAAGTAATAATCGGCGGGAACTCGATGACAGCTGTCAGTGTCACCGTTACGTCAAACTTCAACTGTCAACGTTAGTGCGGTGACTCTTGAGCGTGGCGAATAGTGCTGTGCCGCAGCGGTTGATGATTCTCCTCTAACACTACATAGTTGGCCATTTGCTCACTACTTTACTGTGCAATAAAGATTAAATAAATAAATATTACTATGGAATGTATCAGGGATAGAATAATATTCGAAAATGTACGTTGAAAACGTGGCTCTATGTGATTAGTCAGCACGCAGCAATTAGATAAAAAAAAAACAATTGGCTAATTATTATTTTATTGGGGCACAGCATATTATATTCTCTCTCTCTTGAAATGGAAAGGGAAGCCCAAGTCGCTGTGGCAACGTACAAGTCACCAAACGTCGGGTCGTCGCCGTCTAGGGGTGAGAGCCCCTCCCCCAACAATCCGGTGATGATAACAAGACCGCCCTTGCCATCATCGTAGTCATTTAGAAAAAAATATACATATATAATGTATACGATAAGAGAATCTGAAACCTCTATAAGTCCCTTACGGCCGTATTCACAAACGTTGCTATGCGTCACACGAACGCACAGGTACTCAAAGACCTATAGGATTTTGGGCACTGTGCGTCCGCGCGTCGCGTAGTAACGTTTGTGAATACGGCCTTTAGTCAATAACGGAGCGGTAATTTGTATTATTTTCCGTCACCACGTGGTTAAACAACAACAAATGAAACAAGGCGGTCACAGCCCTTATCATTAGAGCCGGGTCGTGGGTCGAGCTTTGTTCGGCTGTCATTAGCTCGGCTCGCGATAACCATCGCCGTCCGCGTGTTGCCGCCTCCTCTGTTTACGATAGCCTTCAAATAAAAATATGAGAACGCCCATTCACGGTCGGGTCTCACAAACATTACCTAAACTTTGAGCTTATTTTGTTGGAGTGCTTGTGGCCGCTCTGCTCGCTTTAATGTTAGTAACCAATGAAAATAAATAGGTACTGGGTATCCTCCTCCTTGCGTCGTACTCCTCATTAATGAGGGTCGCGACCTCCCTTGCGAAGCACCTTCTCTCGTACGGTCTTTTTCCACCGGTTTCTGTCTTTGGCGTAAAAACCGGTAGAGAAAGAAACCGGTGGTTTGGTACTAGGTATAAGACATTATAATACACACGCAGTCTTTTTTAAAAAGTTGAATAAATTTTACTGGCTCGATTGCTCATTTAGTAGTGACCTCTGCCATCCGAGCCAAGAGGCGTGGGTTCGATTTCCGCACATTACAAACATTTGTGTTCATGAACATATTCGATTTAAGTAAGTTTATCAGTTATCTAGTACCCATAGTACAAGCTTCGGCTTAGTTTGGGGCTAGATGGGGATGTGTGGCCAGCGCATGTCTTGGATTATTTATTAATTTTTGACAAATTTACACGTTTCATTTGTTAATTTTGTTACTTCCAACATAATAGAAGATTAGATTCACTATTCCGCATCCAATATAAGTACTTACTTCTAGATCTCTCGAGCTCACCGTCTGACGTTATCAATGCATCGTGTGCGTCGGCCCAGCTGGAGGCAGGCTCTAATTGTCAAGTTGACAGCCGCTGTCATGCGCTGCGCGTGATTGATGCTCCGACGGGAAAAAGCACATGTTGACATAATGGATGTGATCGGCTGTGTGTTCAGTGTTACTTACATGGTATGAGGACATTGACTGACCCGTTAGTACATTTACACTACACAAAATGATCCAATAGACGAACTTCATGCTAGGAGCATTCTCCACTTCTACCAGCAACCTTTAGTGCCAGTTGATTGGTTGTTTTAGCCTTTCCAATAGGTGTCAAAGCTTTGTATTGTGATGAGAAATTGTTTTCGTCTCAAATGCTAGCTAGCTAGGGGACTTTAACTAACTTAACTTTTTGATGCCTCACAATCATCGTTATATGAGGTCTTGATTCCTTCGCTGAATTCTCAGGGTCGAGGATTACTCAGTTACTCCCCATGCATTCTAAAGCCTTTACAATGCTAAGCAGTTAGTCCTGCACCTCTCTCCTCTGTGTAGAACTATCGTGCCATCAAATATAAGAGTGAAAGACCACCAATAAAAAAGTGCAGCTGGTATAAGTCCACTGTATTAACTGATTTTCCTGAAATATCAGGCGACTAAGGTTACCTTAGTCGTCTTCTACGACACCCGCGGGCTGAGATGACGTGGTGGTCCTATTCTAAATCCAGAAACAAGGATCTTTTTCTGTATACCACTATAATGGCATGAGAGAGGTAGGGCATGCGGCATAGCGAATCTTCGCTCGAATTGAGCCGCCCGTCCGGAGAAGGACCTCCGCCCTATAGAATACCGCAGTCAAATGACCTCTGGGTCGTATTTCTGCGGGTGAGTAGGGTTTCCGGAGCTCGTAGGGGTTAGGGTGGGCCGGCATGACGATGGTAACTGACCAGTTATTTGCCCGTTGTCACGGCGACTAGGGCTTCTCTTTCGCTTTCCATCAGGCGTAGGGAGGCCATTATGTCGAGCCACTGTATAAAAAAGGGCTAATAGGCCTATGAACATCGCATGCGTTCGCGCTAATCCTTGGAGGTGGACCTCCATGGTTGGAATTCGGCCAGAAGGTTACATTAGTTCTTGCAAGCTTGAATGCAAGGTTGAAGGCACACATAGTAAGGAGGCTACAAGGTGAAGGGCCCCGGGCCCGGCCAGGTGGCTGCGCGCGCAGGTCAGCGGAGGTCGCGCGGATAACCCGCAGCTATTCCATTCATGCGCCGGCGCATCGCATACATTATAGTGGCGAGGGAAATGTGGATTGTACGGACGAGAAGCCACATGGTGCGATGAAATTGTTCTCTGTATGGTTTACGGATATAGGACCACTCCGTCCCGTCCCGTGGGTGCCGTAAAAGACGACTAAGGGAATACCAGGAGAGCAACCCGCCTGCCAAGCGTCACTGGCAAATCCCCCAATGCCAATTGTTATTTGGGGAGACTGGACATAGCCAGCTGTGGACGTTAGCAGACTGATGATGATGATGATGCGTTACAGTGATATCAATGCACACCGCATTGACACTTCAATTTGGTGTCTATCCATGTTGTAGTAGCAGCGTAAATTATGAATTTATTTGTATGCGCCATCTAGTCCCAAACTTGGGCACTTTTACTTTGGGCACTAGACAACTGATAAACTTACTAAGATACTATATGTATGTAAATAAATACAAATTATATAGCAAAACCCAGACCAAGAGGAGTACAAATACAAACATTTGTGGACATATAATATGTTTGTACTGTTCGGGGTTCGATCCTAAGATCACATCAGAGAGACAGCGCTCACTACCACTGAACCAAAAGTGATGTCGAGCTTGCTTTAATGAGGACAAGGATTTGTAATCAAACATCATAATCTACCTACCACAAGGTACTAACAGCGTATTGTAAGCTTACGTGGTATTTAGATAAAGTGTTCGCTATTTCCGGAACGAGGCTTACATTATATACTCTTATTCAAAGAATACACTATCAAATAGTGGGTTTTATAAACTGTTTATTTGGATATTATTAAATGTATTTGACGAAACACGAAATTGGGGCTGACATCCGCAAATAGGCAATTAAAATAATAAGTAAAGAAAACTAATTGTTTCATAGTCATTATGTGCTTCATTCATTGTTCAAGGTCTTTAGTTTAGCTTAGGTAGTCTATGCTTATTCGCTATCCCTCCGGGCCGTTCTCGTCGCTCCCCCCTAGAGGGGCTGTAGGGCTTGCCTAAAGCGGGCAGAGCTAGTGGTGTCATGGCAGTAGTCTTAAAGGACACATTGCACAAATTATATTAATATCTATGATAATATAGATAATAATAATAGATAATAATAATTAATAACCCAAGACATGCCACGCTGGGCCACACAGCGCCACCTAGCCCCAAACTAAGCCGAAGCTTGTACTATGGGTACTAGACAACTGATAAACTTACTTAGATACTTTTTTTTTGTAAATAAATACATATTATACATAGAAAACACCCAGACCAATACAAACAGACATGTTCATGTGAACACAAATGTTTGCACTGTGCGGGAATCGAACCCACAACCCTTGGCTCAGAGGGCAGAGGTCACTACCAAATGAGCCACCGAGCCTGTCAACATTATGATTCGTGCTTCGAGGGGCCTAGCGGAGGGTGCTTTAGTGGTTACTCCATGCCTTACTACCATCTCCCTCCCTATGTCTGAGGGTGGTGTGAGGCCCACATATCCCATAACTTCTCCGGGCTGTGTAGATACGAAAGCAGAAGCAGTTGGAAACAAGTATGAAGATTGTATTCATTTATTTATTTAATCGATAATGCACAGTAAAGTATTGCACAAAAGGCGGAATTACTTGCGACATAGTTATTCTCTACCTAATATAAACTAATAAAATAAGTGCTACAAAGTCGGTTTGGTAACATACACCTATATTTACAAAATAACAGTTGAAAATTAAATTCTGTCCAAAGTTATGTATTACAATTTCCTAGCTAAAATCTACCAGGATAGATGAGAAAGCTAATAAAAGTATTTCATTCATACGCTTTCGCGTTAAGTTAAATTTCCCTACGGCTCGTAAGAAATATTGCTACAAGTTGTCTTACACTCTCCGGCTCGCTCGCCGCGAAGCGAGTAATACACGCACAGGACATGTTTGTTATTTGTGTACAGCGTGTGTGCACGTATGTGCAACAAAACGAGTAACTGACCAACAGCTGTAATAAAGACTTTTGATGTCTTTTTTGTCGCTTCTCAAACTTTTGCCAACTCTGTGCCCAATACAATGAGTTGAAAGTTAGATATCTAAGTAGTTATACAGGATTTTTGACAAAAGATTGTAGGTTGATGCGTGGTCGCCTGTATTTATTTATTTATTTAAACTTTATTGCACAAAATGGTACGAAAGACGAAATTAATGCTAGGAGCATGCTCTACCAGTGAACCTTTAGGTCATTCGACGTTCTTATGGTGAACTAAACATTCTGTACACCTTTGAAGTCGACTAATCGGCACTCTACCAGAGCGGCTGGTTTTATTGAACCTGTCCTTGGTGGCCCTAATCGCACTGGTTGGATGGACCGATGCCCTCGGTAAAAGCTGTTGATAATACCCTAGGCTAAGATAGCTTTTTCCTCAATAGTGACCTATAGAGGTACAAGCATGGCTGTACCCCCGGTATTATTTGACTGGCTCGGTGGCTCAATTGGTAGTGACCTCTGCCTTCTGAGCCAAGGGTCGTGGGTTTGATCCCCACACATTACAAACATTTGTGTGCATGAACATGTCTGTTTGTATTGTTTATCAGTTTGTCTAGTACCCATAGTACAAGCTTCGGCTTAGTTTGGGGCTAGATGGCGCAAGTATGATCTAAGATGAATCGCGAGTCGCGAATGTCAACTTGATGATCTCTACAAGTCGTATCTACTAAACTTTGACAGCCAATGCCCTACTCCGTACATGACGGCCAATAGCAACTCGCGCGTACACGCATATCAGCTACTGCGCCGTTTCCGCGAACAGGACGCTGCGCCCGCGCACCGCACAAGAAAGTCTCTGTTACGCTATTAGCATGTGACATAAAACTGTCCTTAAAGTACAGTACTTTACAGCTTACTCGTGTAAGGACCATATAGTACATACATACATGTATATATGAGTATTCGTAGAAGTAAAATGAATTATGTTATGTTAAAGCTGTCTCTGTTATGCTATTATCATGTGACATAAAACTCTCTGTTAAGTGTTATGCTTACTCGTACAAGGAGAATATAGTACATACATACATACATAGATGTGGCATTTATGTTATGTTTGCAGATGAGCAATATGTCCGTGTGATGTTAAATGTCAACTTCCGCTCATAAAGTTAGGTCTGGTTATATTTCGTTTAACATTTCATGTATGGCCGGCATGGCGGTGGAAACTGACAGGTAACTGACCAGTTACTTGCCCGTTGTCACAGCGACTTGGGCTTTCCATCAGGCGTAGAGAAGCCATTATCTCGAGCTACTATAAAAAAAGCAATAAAAGTAGCAAGTCTTCAAAAGTCTTCCTACTCGTACTTATGTTTCTGGGCGTATTGTAGTTTAGGATCTTTTGAAGAGCAGCATAGGTTTCAGGTTCAAAAGCCGGTCTTATCAAGTCAGGAAAGCATCTGGATTCTTTGATAGTTACCATTTGGAACCAAACGGTCGATATTCACAAAAATAGGTAAAGCGAACGAACCATTACGATACGGAATCACAATAACATCACAGGTCATACAATATTTCCCATCGACGTTGCGTAAGTTATGCAAGCGTGGCTCATGCCTAATGTGGGAACAGCCATTGTCGTGCTGTGACGACAGACCGTCGGCGTCACAACACAACACAACACAATGGTGGGCTGAGCTTAACTGGCGCAAGTTGTCATAAAATTGTCATAAATGGTATTCAATGTATGTTGTAACGATAAATTAATGCTTTGTAATATTTTCGATTAGAGGTTTGGCTTTTTAACCTATATTTTGTGGTATCCGTAATATATTTTGTTAATATATTGAGTCTATAGATAGGTATACTTTGAAGTTATGATTTATCAAGCACTACTTTCTTGTGTTATAACCTATTCTTTGGAAGTGATCCCAAATTCCCAATGAAATGCTTTTCTTTTTAAATGGCATTTGTTACTTAGAAAATGTCTATGCGACACCGAGGAGATTTATTTTATTTATTTTCTTTATTAGAGAAACATACAGCACTTACACGCGCTTACATGCACTTAGTAATAATATGATTGACACATTAGCCTAATTAGTTTCTACAAATTCTAGTAGTACACATCAGTTGAATAAGAGACGCGCTAACAATGAAAAAAAGGTAAACAAAGAAATGAAGAAGAAGTTAAACAAACTAAATCACGTAGGTTTACGTGTTTGTGCCTTCAAAAGGCAACGGAAACGAGCCAAGCTTGAGCCGAGATCAAGCTCCATTGCATTGTGACGCTTTTATTATAGGTTTTAGTCCTTCTTAAGTGATTCTAGGCGATGGACTTAGTTGTATTAAAGCACATTTGTGGTGGTGGTGTTAACTTTCTGATGCTTGGAACACAAATGCTCAAGCTACTTACTTTCAGATCGGAGCAATGCATTATGATGTTATCTGATATTTACTCGTATTACACACGGGATTGGAAATCTGTTAATGCACCTCCAGAGTTGTTCAAATTCATAGCGTCAAAAACAATTAACCCACGCGAGTGTCAGTGTAGTCCCTTCTCAACGTTTGATACTGCCGCGCTCTCACCTACAGTAATATCTAGTGTGTAGTTCAGTTTTCAACGGCTGTGCCATTCGGTGCGAGCCACAATGATCGAGTTTCGAGTGTCGGAGCGCACTCGTCTGACCGCAGACTGAGGGCGGGCGCAAGTTGCGAGAGGACAGAGGGATTCGGCAAAATATTTGAAAACTAGAACACTACAGGCATTCAGGCTTCCACAATATTTAGTTTTAAGATTTTCTGCTAGAGCCAACTTTGTTTTTTTTATTTTTTTTTATAATAGCTCGACATAATGGCTTCTCTACGCCTGATGGAAAGCGAAAGAGAAGCCCAAATCGCTGTGACAACTGGCAAGTAACTGGTCAGTAACCCGTCAGTTGCCACTGCCATGGCCCAACCCCACCCCCCACGAGCTCCGGAGACCCTACCCACCAGCAGAAACACGACCCGGAGGTCATTTGGCTGCGGTATTCTATAAGGTGGAGGTCCTTCCCCGGACGGGTGGCTCTGTTATTCAGCAGGATGCACCACGGGCAGGTGATGGTGGCTTAGAGCGAAAAGATAATAGGCCGCTCCTGTACACTCCATTATTAGTCTACTTATACATCAGCGGAATGAGATAGGGTGGTCCTATTCCAAATCCAAAAACCACTAGGCATATAAGCCATAGGCTACAGAAATCGCTATCACCCCCACCTTAGACCGACCAGTTGGCACCAGAGTGTGAAGTGAGCAAAGCGGCACCTGCGGTGAGCGCCGGTAATTGAAAACGTTTTGATGCGCCGTTCGCGGGAGGAAACACGCCGCAACCACCACTCCCATAGGAACCGAACCGCTGCTTGTTTGATTTGCACCGTTCAGTCAATTCAAGAGTATCGGTGGTGTGGCTAAGGCCGTTGACTTTGACGCGGGAAACCGCGATTAAAATCCCATGTACAGTCAAAAGCTACAGTTTGTACACTTTAGAACCTTGTAACAATAATAAATTACATGTCGACATTATAACATGAAGCGGGAAAAATTCACAGGTTCAATGTGACGAAGTTTTAAAGTCACCTATACTACAAAAAGATTGTGAAGAGGGTTTTAAAGGGGCGGCAAAGCACATGTGATATCTCTGGTGTTCCAGGCTGAAGTGATTGTTGAAGATGAGATTTGTTAGTTCCGCTTCTGTGAGGACTCATCTTTAAAGTCTTACCGCCCTAGCTTAGGGTTTGATCTTCATCTAAACTAACGTGACTTTACCTCCTCTCCTTTCTATGGGAACATAACATTATGTTCTCCTGATGCCTATTCAGACAATCCATTTGTAACAGTTCTTAATTGTGCAAAATATGAAATAGCGCTATAAGCCATCAGTACCTAATATTGTTTTATGTTTATAACGTAAGCTTGTTTTAAAAAGCTTCTTACTTTTATTATTTTCTACAATAAATTATAACTTGTGCACATAAATGTTGATTACAAGAATGCGAGATATTATCTTAGCTAGGAAATGTAATGAATGCAACCTGCCGGTACGAATAATCAACATAGAGGCAAACGTTCGCAGGGTATCGGATGTTATCGGCGCTAAAACGCATGCATCGGACGCGGTAACTAAATCCTATAAAAGTGAACGCCTATTAGTCTCAGCACAGTGAAACGAAGGAATCCAATTTGTAGGTGTTTATCTAGAATGGTATGTAAGGGAGTGCTCTAACATCTTCTCGCTCCAAGCCAACCTCACCTGCCCGTTGTGCATCTAGCCGAATAGCAAACTAGGCGCTGGAAACGGACTGCTGGAGGTATAACCGTGACAATTAAAGGCGTAGTTAAATACCACAGGCCGATGACAGGCTATAGGGATGTAAGGGAGCGGCCTATCATCTTTTCGCTCCAAGCCAACCTCACCTGACCGTGGTGCATCCTGCCGAATCAAACGAGGCGCTGGCAACCGACTGGTGGCGGTATAACCATCACAATTAATTAAAGGCTTAGCTAAATACCACAGACCGATAACGGGCAGCAGCGTCATCGGTGCGAGAAGCTACGCCCTGCGATCGCCAACCCGCCTGCCCAGCGTGGCGATTATGGGTATATCCTCCAGATGTTTGCCCTAAGTGGCGAACAACTGGAGAGGCCTATGGACATGGGTTCGCCAAGGACTGCAATAGGCTGATGATGATGATAATAATCCTACAGGTCAGCAAACCCAACGGTTGCCAACGCAACTGACAAGTATTTAATTTGGTTACTTGCCCGTTGCCGTAGCAACTTAGGCGTCTCTTTTCATTATACATACTCGTAATAATTCGATGGGATACGAGTTGACATTACTTCTCTGAACGCGCTTTTGGACATACGGGGTGAATCTTTCGGACTTTATGGTTCCGGGGCTCCTACCAAATAACTTCTTGATAGCCTTACCCTAAACGAGGCTTACTTTTGTTTTGACAATATTTATAAATATAATTATATGTATTTTTGTTGTGATTTTTGTTAATACAATATCTGTACCACACATGATTCATTAAGTAATGTTGCGGAGAGTGTTTGTTTATGTCCAATACCACGTAATGGCTGGAGACCCGCTGTGATTAAGGTATATTACTAAGGTCCATTAAAGCAAGCTTGATTGAGTGTTAACATGGACAACCTATTAATAAATAAATAAATATCAGACAACATCACATACATTGCTTCGATCCCAAAGTAAGATTAGCTTAAGCACTTGTGTTATGGGTATCAGAACAACGATGGTACCACAAATAAATACTTATTATTAAACAAACAAAATTAATAGAAAATACATATATAAACACCTATAATATTTATATATTGCTATACTACTACTGGTGTTGAGTAGAAACCCTACCCGTAATAATTTCCACTTTATAACAATAGTACAGTAAACTCTGAAGAAAAAGCCGAAAAGCCCCATTCAATTATATTCCTCGGCCTTATATCCTATCTCGGTTACATTATCGTCGGCTCTCAAACTTTGTCCACAAATCTTTTCTAACTCCCGAACGTCCAACATACGCCTTATAAAAACCCACTTGGCTGCCTCCCGCTGTGACCGTAGTAAATTATGCCTTGTTACCAGCCCCTAAGGTCCACGTTATCGAGAGGGCGGCAGTTAAACTCTTCAGGGGGCGACGTTATTCAAATAAATGGGTTTTGACAGTTTTATTCTTTCATTTTCGATCTGTGGGGTGGCGGCTCACACGAGGTGGTTTTTCCAATGTCGAATAGACGAAATCTTGCAGATCTGTAGATTTTGTGGTCGTTAAATTTGTAATTTGATTCCTGATCTAATAAGGGACCGGCTCGATGGCTCATTTGGTAGTGATCTTTGCCCTCTGAGCCAAGGGTCGTGGGTTCGATTTCCGCACAGTACAAACATTTGTGTTCAACATGTATGTTTGTATTGGTCTGGGTGTTTACTATGTATAATATGTATTTATTTACAAAAAAAAAGTATGTAAGTTTATCAGTTGTCTAGTACCCATAGTACAAGCTTCGGCTTAGTTTGGGACTAGGTGGCGTTGTGTGGCCCAGCGTGGCATGTCTTGGGTTATTTATTTATCTCTCTAATTTGATATTTGTCTATTTTTGCTCAGAGAAGCCCAATTTCAGAATCATCTAACACATGGCACACGGGATGGTTTTCTTTGTTGGCATGACGTGTTTATTGATAAAAAATATCAAAATAAATGACCTATATCTTGATCTAAAGATACATCCCGTTCGATGAACAACTATCGTCCAATGAACAAATCAAATTCATTTTTAATACTAGAATGGTATCTAAAAAGTCCTTCTACTTAAATTTTTAAATCGTAACTTACACCTTGTGTGTCTTGAGCAGGGAAAGGCGCATCTCGGCGCATTACGCGGCAATATCTGAGATTTATGAACTCCTAGCGACTCTTGTCTAATGTGGATGGCTCTAAGGTTTTAAGGCTTTGCATATAAAGGCCGATTGTCTCCATTGACACTTTTTATAGTGACAGTGGGTTCCCCTCACCTGATAGAAGTTGGCAGAGAAACTCAAGTGGCAGTGGAAGTCTATGCTAGCATTGTTATATCCCATGTAAACGAAGCGTAATGAAGTATCTAGTTGGCCAGTAAGGCCGTGGAAACTACACAGGGCGCTGTAGGGCAGAGTTTTATCAGTTATTATAGCGCTTTAAGCTTCAGGTTTTTAGTCTGGTTTTAGTGGTAGAAATGGTCATAGAAGAATGCATATTATGAAACCAAGAGCCATCATCATCATCAGCCTATTGCAGTCCGCTGCTGGACATAGGCCTCTCCAGTTGCTCGCCACCTAGGGAAAACATCTGAAGGATATACCCATAATCGCCACGCTGGCGCAAAACCAAGAGCCAAGAAACCAAGAGCAAAAATTGTTTATTTTTATATCATAGTACTAATTGGGCAGCGCAGACGCATATCGGAGCATCATCGCCAGTCTCACAATATGGGTACAATAAAATGGACTAGAGAACCTATTTTTCGAAGTCGGTTAAAAGTAAATCAAGTCGGTGGGCAGCGATAGTGTCGGGCGTGGCAGCTATACGGCCGTGGGCCAGCTCGCCGCCTGCGCACTAATTGGGTAAAGGTAATTATCGGACGATAATCCTCAGAGGATTAAGATTTTGTGATTCCGCAAAGTTCAAATGAAATTCAAACGTTCATATTTAAAAAATAAGGATTATTTTTTCAATTAGATCCAAACTATTTTTTTATAGTAGCTCGACATAATGGCTTCCCTACGCCTGATGGAAAGCGAATTATTTATTTTATTGATGTTATGTGGATACGATTTCGGGATACCGCCAAGCCCGATTATCACTAGTTTTGAAAACACTTGCAATGTTAATAATTACTTGTGTTTTAAATACAGCAAGTCTTAGGCGTACAGCTCGTATAATACAAATATGAGTAGGATAATATGAGTATATTTATCTTGGTATTCTCTACCCAAAAGTTATCTGGGAGATATCCTTATAACGATGAGGTAGTTGTAAGTTAATTCTTTTGGTGTGCAATTATCTATGAAACTTACTAATGTCTGTGCTAATGTACAGCCTATTTCTTATAATAAAATTTTGTTGTTAACTCACATCAATAAATAATGAATTTATTTATTTGCGATACGATTTGAAATCTATATATATAAAAGGAGAAACTGACTGACTGACTGACTGACTGACTGACTGACATATCAACGCACAGCCCAAACGGCTAAACGTAGGCACTTGAAATTTGGAAGGGACGTAGCTTAGGTACCGTAGGGGTGCACTAAGAAAGGAATTCCCGAAATTCCCACGGGAACGGGAATTAGCGGGAAAATCCTTTTGTATGAAAAATCTAAACCGCTTAAGTTAGACGCTTGAAATTTGGCATGCAGGTACCTTAGTAAATATAAAGTTTAGTTATGGCTGTATTTTGAGAAATTCCCACGGGAACGGGAGTTAGCGGGAAAAAACTTTTGTATGTATAAATTTAAACACGCGGACGAAGTCGCGGGCAAAAGCTAGTCTCTTTATATAAGGTAAGACCTTTTATCCTAATAACATTATCTGTTTTTCCTATCTGGTAAAACATTTCCAATCTAATACGCTAAGAATGCACAAGAGAGCAGCATATATTGTTAAGATAGACCAGGAATCATGAAAATGAAAACCCAAGAGTACCTTCAACCAATATTTATAGAATGTGAACGATCACGATTGCGCTAACACGGTGCCAAAGCCAGGTGCGACAATGATTTACGTAGCCGGTCTGCGGGTAGTGTTGGTGGGCGACGGGACGGAGAGCTGTTAGGAGTAGCCGCTTTTTGTACTGAGTCGGTACAGGGTCGTGGGTTCGATTCCCGCACAGTACAAACATTTGTGTTCATGAACATGTCTGTTTGTATTGGTCTGGGTGTTTTCTATGTATAATATGTATTTATTTACAAAAAAAATGTATCTAAGTAAGTTTATTAGTTGTCTAGTACCCATAGTACAAGCTTCGGCTTAGTTTGGGGCTAGGTGGCCCTGTGTGGCCCAGCGTGGCATGTCTTGGGTTATTTATTTATTTATTATTTATTTTATTTAATGTCCTCCTTCAAATGAATCGAGGGGTATTGAAGCCCCCAGCATCTTATTGCATTTTTGTATTAGAAAAGGTAACCTATATATTGTAGTATAAATAGTGGTAGTGCTATAGTAACATTGCCTCGTCGCTTCACGATGATGCTCAAGGCAATGGGCATAGGATTTCACACCTATGCCCTGCCCGAAGAGCGCCAGCTCCGGGTGATCGCCAGGGGAGTTCCCAAGGAACTCTCCAGCGCTGAGATCCTCGAGGATCTCAAAGCGCAGGCTTTCCCCGTCATCGAGGTGCACAGGCTGCACAAGGGCAAATCGCCCAACCCCCAGCCCTTCGACCTGGTACTCATTGTGCTTGAACGCACGGAGGCCGGCAAGGGCATTTTCAACGTTAAAACCATATGCCAGTTATCTGGCATAACGGTTGAGACTCCCCATAAGAAGGGGCCTCCAGGGCAGTGTCACCGCTGCCAGCTCTACGGGCACTCTGCCCGGAACTGCTTCGCCAAGCCGAGGTGCGTCAAGTGCCTCGGTGATCACGGCACCACCGACTGTACCCGCCCGAAAGACAGGGCGCTTTGCGCAGAGCCGCCTAGCTGCGTGCTCTGCGGGGAGGTGGGACACCCCGCGAACTATCGCGGGTGCCCGCGTGCTCCGCGTGCCAACCGAAAGGTTGCACAAAGGGCAGCGGCCGCCTCTAAGGCGGTTTTAGCGCGTCCCGCACCCTGCCCTGCCTCTAAGGCACCTACCCCCCCCGGCCCCTCAGGCCCCCCCTACCCCGGCGAAAGTTGCTGTACAGGCAACCTCTTCGCCGCCGCGTTTGGCCCCACAGTGGCCCGCCCCGTGGGTCACCAAGCCCGCACAAGCACCCCCTTTTTTTTTTTTTTTTTTTGTTTCACCGGGTAAAAATGCAAATTTACGCATACCTGCTGCTCGGGGAAGCAGCAGGTTATGTGGGACTCACTCCGCCTCTAGATGGAAGCGAGACGGAGAATACCCACTAAAAAATCCCCGGTCGTCACCGCCAATGCGCCTTGGGTGATGATGACGTGGGACAGGCAGAGCCACAACCACCACGCCACCATCAGCGTCGTCTGCTAGGCAGATCCGGCCGGCTCCCCCACTTGGGGCAGCCTAGGGATTCGGCCTGAAAAGGCCGTCTCCCTCCTCCAAGGACGGGATCCGTGCAAGGCAAGGGAGATGTCCCCACACCAACCCTCGCTGGACCCCGTCGGGCGTGCAGTCGCCACCGCACGGTGGATTTTTATTGTGGTTTTCTCCACTTGGGCCAACCAGTAAAGGCAAGCCCCCTGGCCCCCGCCGAAACAGAGGTAACAGGTGGTTTGGTCTGTGGTTTGCTCCACTCGGGCCAACCGGTTAAGGTAGACCCCCTGGCCCCCGCCGGGAACAGCAGGGGTAACAGGTTGCGCGGTCGGTTGGTCAACGACCCGTCCGACGGTCACGAGAACCGTGCCGCCGAACCCGCCGCGCCGCGGCTGAAATGCGCCGCCCACCAGGTCGCGTCCGGGAAGAAACGGCCAATGGCCAACACCCACTGTCGCGTCCGAGTACTCCACGGCCACAAGGGCCCCCCAGAGCGCACAAGTGCGCAGCCAGGACAGCGTCCGCAGCCCGACAGACGCCGTCAACCGGCTCCTCCAAATGGGTCCGGCGGCAATGGTCGCAGAAGATAGGGAGGACAGCAACGATACACTGCGAGGTCCCCCGAAGGGCACTCCTCTTCCTCTGCGACCATCGCCGACAAACCACGCTGCCAAGCAGCTCGACAGGTGCCAAGCACCAACATGCATCCCTTTATTATGCAAACAAACTCCGCCGCCGAAGCGGCCCAACCAGGCTGCGCGCCCACGTCGCGCAGCTGCAGACTTTGTCTGCCCCGAGGCGGGACGAGCAAGCCCGTCCCCCTCGTTGTGAATTAGCCGTCGGGTGGCAATCTCCTCAGAGATTACCACCCGCCGTTGCCCAGGGTGCGCCGGGACCCACTACTACCAATCCCCCGAAGGAGATTAGTAGCAGTTTGCCACTCGAGGAGGCTTCTCTTTGTTGCACCCCGCACAAGCACCCCCTAAGGGTGCCCCCCAACCCCCGCGCACCCCTGCGGCCCCAGCGCCGCAGCAGCGCAACCCCCCGCCTGTGGCTCCCTCCCAGGCGTCCCTATGGGCCGACCACGCGCTGATCTCCCGCTTTTTCGAGGAGATCGACTTTGTCCAAGTGACACGCGTGGCCGAGTCCCTGAGGAGGGCGGAAGGTAATCCTTCCGCCATGCTACAGGTGGCCCTTATGGCCGAACCCCTCCGGGCGTCTCTCGCCTCGTTCAAAGTATCTCCATAATGGATTTACTTCCCCCTAGGAGCAGAGTCAAACCGACCAGCCTCAAAGTGGGCTACTTCAATGCCAACGGGCTCTTGTCCCAGAGGGCCGAAGTAGCCGCTTTTCTCTCAGACCACCAACTGGATGTCCTTCTGGTCCAAGAGACCTTTCTCAAACCCGGCACCCGGGACCCCAAGATCGCGAACTACAAGTTAGTTCGCAACGATCGCACCACGTCTGCCCTTGGTGGCACCCTGCTTTATTACAAAAGCTCTCTCTATTGTTCCCCTGTGGACACTCCCCGCCTCACCCACATTGAGGCCTCTGTATGCCGGATAGGTATGACTGGCCATCAGCCTATCGTACTAGTATCCGCGTACCTCCCACCGCCAAACTCATCGGCCAATCCTAGATCACTCCTTAGCGAAGATCTAGAGGCCTTATTAGGGCTAGGCGCCTCCGTAATTATCGGGGGCGACCTAAACGCCAAAAATACCGCTTGGTGTTGTCATACAACCAATCCTCGCGGTCGCCTTCTTGAGTCTCTTTCCGAGTCTCTCCACTTTGACATAGTGGCTCCCATGTTCCCTACGCACTTTCCGCACAATGTGGAATGTCGCCCGGACATCCTAGATGTCGCACTCCTAAAGAATGTGAACTTACGTTTGCGCTCTATAGAAGTGATGCACGAGCTAGATTCAGACCACAGGCCCGTAGTTATAGAGCTTATCCCCAGGTTAGGTCTCCCCACTGAGGGCCTGTCACCCCCCACCAAAGTCAAGGTGGACTGGGACCGACTCGGCGAGAGCCTAAAGTCGGTAACATCTCCGCTCTTAGACGCTATTCCAGACGATATCGTCTCTGTCCAAGACACGCTAGTTGCAATCGACTCGCTCACAGGGCACGTGCAGAACGTCGTTCGCGACTGTTCGCGGCGGGTTCCGGTGACGGCCCACCGTCGCTGGAACCTGCCTGCGGATGTGCGGGCCCTGTTGACCGAGAAGAACGCGGCTGTCAGAGCGTACGACTCTTATCCCACTGAATCGAACCGCGTCCGCATGCGGGCTCTACAGAGATCTGTAAAGCAGCGTATTGCGGCACTTCGGAACGACCAGTGGCACACGTTCGTGGGTAATCTCAACCCCGACCAATTCGCTTTCTGGCACTTGGCCCGTAAGCTTAAGACCGATAGTTGCGCTTCGACGCCCCCCCTCCACCGTCCCGACCAACCCCCCGCCTTTGATGACGAGGAAAAGTCGGAATGTTTGGCCGAGAGTCTCGAGGCCCAATGCTCCCCCAGTACCCTACCAGTAGACCCAGACCACCTCGCCACAGTCGAGGCGGAGGTCGAACGTAGATCTGCCCTTCCGGCAACCTCCCCACCGCTTGAGCCGGTGACGATAGACGAGGTTCAGTCCATTGTGAGGGGACTCCACCCGCGCAAAGCGCCAGGTTGCGACGGGATTACCAACAAAGTGCTTAGACGCTTTCCCCAACACCTACTTCTCTTACTCACCGCTATTTTCAACGCGGCTCTGAGTAATTGCATCTTCCCACAGTCGTGGAAGGAGGCCACAGTCATAGGTATCCCGAAGCCCGGGAAACCGAAAACTGAGCCCTCCAGCTACAGGCCTATCAGCCTTCTCTGTACCATTGGCAAGATCTATGAGCGCATTATTTATAATCGCCTTAGAGACTTCGCCCACGACCATAGGCTCATTCCCGATGAGCAGTTCGGCTTCCGAGCCAGACATTCGTGCGTACAACAAGTGCATCGCATTGTTGAGCACATCCTCCTCAATTTCAATCGCCCCCGCCCTCGCAAGACGGGGGCGATATTCTTCGACGTAGCGAAAGCGTTCGACAAAGTCTGGCACCAGGGCTTAATTTATAAGCTCTACACACTCGAAGCGCCTGACCGTCTTGTGCACATCTTACAGGACTTTTTGTCGAACCGTACTTCCCGCTACAAAGTCGAGGGGGTACTTTCCCCCCCCACCCCATCAGAGCTGGGGTCCCCCAGGGCTCCGTGCTCTCCCCCATTTTGTTCACGTTGTACACCAGCGTCATCCTCACTTTCGACGTTCCCAAGCCTCTCCAGGCTCACGTGGCCCTCTTTGCTGACGATACAGCTATATACTGTACGTCTCGCACTGAGGCTCCCATCATCCGAACCCTCCAGAACGCCGCCGATTCCCTCGGCGCGTGGTTCACTAAATGGAGGATCGAAGTCAATCCCGCCAAGAGCTCTGCCATCATGTTCCGGAGGAACGCGGTACTCCCGCGGAGCCTTCCGATTTCGATGTTCGGCAAATCGATCCCTTGGGAACGAGTTGTCCGTTACCTGGGTGTGTACCTAGACAATGGACTGACCTTCCGACATCACATCAAGACAGTCCGCGACCGTGCGTCTTTTACGCTCGGCCGCCTACATTGCCTTCTGAACAAGCGTAGTAAACTGTCCCTTAGAAATAAGGTTCGACTTTACACGACTTGCATCCGCCCTATCATGACGTACGCGAGTGTTGTCTTCGCACACGCCGCTCCGTCACATATCAAACGACTCCAAGTCGTTCAGAACCGCTTCTTGCGTAAGGCAACAGGCGCCCCCTGGTTCCTTAGGAACGAAAACCTTCACATCGACTTAGGACTGCCGACTATCGCGCAGTACCTTAAGCGATGCTCCACTAAATATTTTGACTCTGCTCCGCATCACCCCAACCCGTTAGTGGTTTCCGCCGCTGACTACGTCCCTCCCGAAGCCCCCCATGGTAGGAAACGTCGCCCCCGTCACGTCCTCCTGGACGATGACGATCCTATTACCCTCGCCATGCTGGCCGCCGCCGAACAGCTCGCGACACAGTCTAACACATCACGCCCGTCGTTCCGACCCCGCCGGCGGGGTCCTGCGCCGCGTCGTCCCCTAGCTTCCGCGTCCCGCCCGCGAAACCGGCCCGCAACCGGTCGCCCCTCTCCTCAAAATATCGTCCGTAGGGACCCTCCCAGCAGCGCCCTAAGCCGAGGCCCGAGCCCCACTAGGGGGCGCCCTTAGCTGTGCTGCTTAGCTTACCTAGGGGTGAGAGCCTTCCGCTCCCCCAACAGTCCGGTGATGATGACAAGGCCGTCCTGGCCATCATCGTAGTCATTTAGGAAAAAAAAAAAAAAATAATAATAACATTGCCTCTGAAACGGTGCTCGTGGGTTCGATCCCCGCATAGCATAAACATTTTTTTATGACAGAGGGGGTAGCCCCCTTTGCTGTTTGCAGATATTTTGATTGAAGCGCTTTTGTGATTTTGAAATTGTCACATGTCAAGAGCCATTCGTGATGGGGTAGTTTTTTTTTTCACTTTTTCTTGTCGACTAGACGGAAAGTTATATTTTGATACCGAAAGTTAGCCAACCGTATAGCTGTCATTTACGATCAGTAAGTCGCTTCACTGTTTCTATGATTGTTCGGGCTTTTCTTTCGCTTTCTATCGAACGAGGGAAGTCAATATTCCGTGCTACTATAAAAAAACAACGTGATGCATTAATGTCGACCCAACAAACTAGCTTAGTTTTAAGCTGGTCTTACATTATGGCTACATGACGGCGCAAATGTACCGTCTGTATGTCCTCAACACTAACTCCAACTATAACTGGACTCATTACTAGATCAGGAGCTTTGTCCTCATATCTGGCATCGCGCTCGTAAAGCAGGCGGCGCCGGGGGCCGCCACTATCTCGCGCGACGAGGATTTATATGTATCTCACCCGGCATCGGGGCATTGTGTGCGGCGAAAGTGTTGCTGGCGGTTCCTTATTAATTTGGGAGACGAACGTCGAGAGTTTCAGATGTTAATCCAGTGTAAATAAATAAGACCCTTTTTCTTGGGAAAGTGTGAAGTTTAGGTCAACATCATCATCGCCCGCATTAGGGTTGTTTCCAGGGTCAAAATAATTACAATACTTTTGGTCCGTATTTTAGATCTTAAAAAATATTGGACACGTCTTATTTCTTCTTTCATTTAAAAAAAAAAGGCACAACGCATCAAAATTTAGGAGTGGGGGCCTTTGACGTTACTCACTGCGAAAAAAATCCCACTCTCTGAAATCGCGTAATTTTAACGGGCGATATCTTTGTCGATTTTGGTCTAATTTACAAATAAAAAAAATACGTGTCTTTTATTTTTAAACAATCTAAAAGACGGACTATTTTTTTTTTAAATTAGCCTATTGTCAAGCCGCGGCTTGGCCGGAGATCTGTGGGCAGACCAGCCACCCGATGGTCGGATGACATAGCGGCGGTGGCCGGGAAACACTGGACAAGGTTGTCAAGGGACCGTGTAAAGTGGCGGATGAAAGAAGAGGCCTATACTCAGCAGTGGGTAGATGTGGGCTGAAATGATGATTGTCATTTGGTTGGCGCGGCTCTATTTGTGCCCAGGTAAATGCTGCTGCCCGTTTCTCGATATTCCTTTACTCGTCTATGACACCCACGCCACGTGATGAAATGGGGTGGTCCTATTGTACATCCGGAAGCCACTCAAACTTACCCGCGTGAATATCGGTAATATTCGAAACGATAATTATGTTTATAAATCATAGATTACGTATTAATCTGTTGTATGAACTATGTTCACTGTAACTGTTTCGTTCGTTTGGGATGTAAGGGCGCGGCCTATTATCTTTTCGCTCCAAGCCAACCTCACCTGCCCGTGGTGCATCCTACCGAATAACAAACGAGGCGCTGGCAACCGACTGGTGGCGGTATAACCATCACAATTGAAGGCGTAGCTAAATACTAAAGACCGGTGACGGGCAGCAGCGTCACCGGAGCAAGAAGCTACGCCCTGCGATCGCCAACCCTGCGCAGCGTGGCAATTATGGGTATATCCTCCAGATGTTTGCTATAAGTGGCGAACAACTGGAGAGGCCTATGTCCAGCAGTGGACTGTAATAGGCTGATGATGATGATGTTTCGTTCGTTTGACGCTCAGTTTGGTTCAGGTGTAATGAATCTGCTTCTGAAACAGTGGCCGCGTGATCGATCCCCGTACAGTTCAAAGATTTGTGTGCATGAACGTATCTGTTTGTATAGTTCCCGTGTCCAATATCTCACCCTATGATCGAAAGCAATTTGTCCTCACCTTCTCGACTCACAATTAGCATATGTTCACGTACTATTTGTGCCGTAAATGGCCGTGGTGTTGGTGAGACGCGAGCGACAATGTTGCATTGTTGCGCGACGGGATTGTACGAGTATGTGACTTGTCGCGGGATGCGGGTAGCCGCGGACAGGGCTGCCACGATATGTGTTTCTACCTCTCTATAATGTAAACTGATATTGAGAACTAGGAAGGAATTGTACTTACATGTGTGTGAACAGGAGAGGAAGATGGTGGGACACCTTGTGCGTCATGACACACTTATGAAAATTATACTAGAAGGTAAAATAGAAGGCAGAAGAGGAAGAGGGAGGCCAAGACGAACATTTACACAACAGCTAAAGGAGAAAGTTAATGTCATGATGTACAAGGAGTTGAAGGCGCTGGCGAAGTCCAGGGAGGAGTGGAAATTGCTCCACCGACAAGAGCAAAGCTCTTAAATTTAGTAGTAGTAGTAGTGTGTGTCTGTTTTTAATGAATAAAAAATTATGTACTGTGCTGATTTGAAAAAACTCGACGATTGTGATGATTTAAAAAAACGATTGGAAAGCTACATTTACCGTGAGTAACATAGTGAGTAGGCTATATTTATTGCTAGAAAAGATTAGAGATCCATATTAAAACGCAAATAATTGTGATCACGTTTATTTTAAATACCCGAAGCGAAGCGAACGGTCGCTAGTAATAATAGTAATAATTAATTAATTAATTTAGGTATGCTGAGTAAACATGATGATTAGTAAATCTCTATATCTTTCGTTTTCACCCTAAAACTAATTTAGGGGCGAATTAAAGTGATTCCGGCTAAAAATCCATTTTCAGACACTAATCTGTTGAAAATGGATTTTCACTCATCATAAAAACAAGACTAGAACCGAAGTTCCCCTTTTGATTTCGGCTAAAGATCCATTTTCGATCGGACACTAATCCTGTAACGGTAGCCAACCCTACGACATGTAACCCGATCGGTGGCTACCGGCCATCGGCTACCGGTCGGCAGCGCAACTCGCGACCCGCGAGTGACGATCCCGTATCGGTCATTTATCTGCAAATGACGTTATTTATTCATCTCGACTCGTTTTGTTCTCCCGCTTGTATTCAACTTGTCCCTATGGGTACGGTTTGAGCCTTTATACATAAGTTATTGAGTTCATTCTTTAAAAAATTGCATTAAGAGCCTGGGCATACCTACGCGCGTTTTTTGTCGTTTGTTTGATCGCGGCTACCAAATCGCACATTTTAGCAGCGTGGTATTTAAATTAGCTGCTAAAAAGTACAGTGGCTTCTACGCTAGGCCAAAGCGTTGAAGTGGGACATATTAAGTGTTCATATAGATAATTTTGTTCCGACAAGGCCGTCAATTCAAAACAATTAATTAGCACATTTAATCGATCACGAATGCAGTGTACAAATTGATACTTTCACCCATCGACTCCGTGGCGCAACGGTAGCGCGTCTGACTCCAGATCAGAAGGTTGCGTGTTCAAATCACGTCGGGGTCATATTTGGTTTCTTTTTCCCTTTTCACTGCCTCGTTGGCGCGTGGTTCAAATACCAGTTTGGGTGAGGACTTGTTGGTATCACTGGATTTTTTGACAAAGAATGTACTTCTAGAAGCTGGCAATATACCTATAGGTATACATAAACCGTGTTATAGGAAGATAAGCTGGTTGGTTTATCTCTTTCTTATCGAGTCTTACTGTTAAGTTATCTCTTCGGTTAAGAGAGTAAATACGGAAGGAACCTGTGTTTCTGCACAAACTAATCAATAAATACGCCAGAACTATCACACCAACTAACTCATTTATATTAATTTAAGGTTATTGGTTGTGTTTTGAGTATCACCAGATGTTTCGCAGAATACCCAATGCGATAATTTAAAAAGGCCATTTACCAAATTTAAATACAAAATAATCTCATCGTATCGTACCACCATTTATCTACGTTATAAGGCTTTTTGAAATCTTACGACTGACCAACTTGGCTGACTGACCAATTTTCCGATCAGCCGTGCCAAATGATGCTCTGGCCAATAGGTCTCACCGAGGACGTCACACTACAGTAATATCTATTGTCTTCTACAAATTAGTCGCTGTACCCATCGACACACGAACACTTCCAAAGTGACCTGGGGCCTATTCTGCTTTTAAATGAATTAGCCTAGTACAACTAATATCCTATTAAATGACGCGCGTTCATTCAAAGCTTCCGCATAGTATAGTATGCAAAACTACAAAATGCAGTTACGAATACTAGTATAACGTATTTTAAGGCGAGTGAGTACATAGGTAGATCCGCGGAATTTACTCCGTATAGTGTTCGAGTATAATATGAGTGAGAGAGGGCGGAGGGAGCGGTCTCTAGCTGTAATAACTTGAGGCGCCGCGGGCCGTTACTCAAGCTTGGCCGGGAGTTAAGCTTGGGAAACGGGGCTTCGCGAGCTTTCGCATAAAAAATACAGCTTTACCTTCTTAAGTATTTTGAAAGAAAGGAAAACATTTATTGGCAATACCTTATACTTATTATATTATTAGGTTATCATTCCGAATAAATACAACTTACATATGCACCTTCAAAAAGCGAGCCTACAAATTTCTCAAGGGCCAGCAACGCACCTGTGACTCCCCTGGTGTTGCGGTGTCTATGGGCTGAAGTGATCACTTACCGTCCGGTGACCTTCAAGCCCATTTGCCCCCTCTGTCATAAAAAAAACTAAAGAGTATTACAGCACAACATTATTATGTATAACATTAAAATATTTATAAATATTGTAATACAAAAACATGTTGTAAGAATTGGCGATTGAAAAAGAGTAACTACCGAGTTTCTTGCCGTTTCTTCTCGGTAGAATTCTACTTTCCGAACACGGCGGTAGCTTCTTTTACATTACTTTTATTCACATTTTTACATTACTTGTTGCTAACTTGACAATTCATAGGTAGGTACTGATTTTAAGTCTATGTGAACAAAGGTATTTTTATTTCATTTCACATAGAACAATACAGACAAACGATAGCAAGTAATATAGAGACGATGATAATTCCACCCATATAATCGTGGTAGGGTAATCCACCATCACCAATACTTGCGGTAGACTTTCCATGATACTTTTGACTGGCTGGCTGGCCAAGGGTCGTGGGTTCGATCCCCACACATTACAAACATTTGTGTCCATGAACATGTCTGTTTGTATTGGTCTGGGTGTTTTCTATTTATCAGTTGTCTAGTACCCATAGTACAAGCTTCGGCTTAGTTTGGGGCTAGATGGCGCTGTGTGGTCCAGCGTGGCATGTGGCATGTGGGTTATTTCTCATAATCAGTCGAATTAAGAACCTCCTCCGTTTTTTGAAGTCTGTTAACAAAGTCCTAAAAGTAAATGAATGCTGACACCTAGCTCCCGGGCAGCGCGTGAGTTAGCGACAGGAGTCGGCATAACTCGCCGCTAAGTCGCCGATTCTGTAATCACACAAAAGACAATAGTGGCTGCAGGTGGCCCAAGAAAAAAAAAAGTCGAATCAAGCGTACTTTAAATAAATTGTCATACAAATGCCAATGATTCTGCACCCCGGTCCGGAAAGTTGCTTCTGTCGAGTACAAACAGCGAGAAATTCTTTTCATTGCCAATTTGATTGAATAGGCTTACCTATTATATCCGCGTAGAACTTATTATAATGAAAGTTTTTTCATTATAATAAGTTCTAGGTATCTCCTTTTTCCTCTGAAAGCAATTTTACAAACGATGTACCTGCTGTCACAATAGGTTACCTATGCCAGTCTTGTGACAATCATAATTTTTAATTATGCAATTTCCTTGTTTTGCCAAATCAAATAAACAAAATTATCACGAAACGAGCACATGTTTGTATATAACAATTATAAACTCAATTAATTACACTACCTATTGTTGGGCCTATTATCTGCTAAATGGCGAAAATGGATTCACATAATTCATTCTATTTATACTATCTATTAATACCATGCAAAGATAAGAGGCAAACTATCATTATACCGCGAGAATCCACTTCAAATCCCATTATATCTACGAAGGTCATTCATAATAGATTGTGATTCATAATAGGTCGCTCGCGGAGCGGACATTCCGAAATACGTCAGTATGCCTCGTCATATGGCTCGCGCGAAGCAGACGGTAATTTAGTCGCCGCTCGTACCGACTCCGTGGCGCAACGGTAGCGCGTCTGACTCCAGATCAGAAGGTTGCGTGTTCAAATCACGTCGGGGTCAATGTGTATAACTAGTTTCTGTTTTCCCCTTTTTGGTAATTATTTTGGTTATTGCAATAAAAAGCTTAATCCGGATTTGTACTTCTATAGTTATTTTACGAAGCTGAAATAATTAAATGGGGAATTTTATTTGGGACATTTTACCACCTTGGTAGAGTCTCGCGCAAACTACATATTCAGTTTAGAAAAAAATGATGTGTTTGAAAAAATGATGAAACCTACCCCATACGAATAGGTTTGATGAAAAAAAAATTGAGTTTCAGTTCTATGTATGGGGAACCCCAAAAATTTTGGATCTTTTTCTGATTTTATTTCAAAATCATAAAGCGGTTTACAGAATACATCTACGTAACAAATTTCAATAATTTAGATCTTATAGTTTCGGATTAAACTGGCTGTGACATACGGACAGACAGACAGACATGACGAATCTATAAGGGTCCCGTTTTTGCCATTTTGGCTACGGAACCCTAAAAACCCCCAAATGACAATTGTCATTGGGGGAAGCCCACTAGCAGCGGACGTCTGTCTGTCTGATGATAAATCAAACAAAATGTTCAATGTTTATCTTTTTGACCCCGACGTGATTTGAACACGCAACCTTCTGATCTGGAGTCAGACGCGCTACCGTTGCGCCACGGAGTCGATGGGTGACCGCGCCAATTTGTACACTGGTAATTTACGGTCGATTAAGTGGAGTAATTAAACAGCTTGTATCTTAGCCAATAATTATTATGTTATCACCTATCTGTTGGTATAAAATGAAATGCGTGCAGTTTCTGATTAGGTACTGTGGTACGAAAAGATAAAATCAAAGGTTCCCAAATGAGTCCGTAGGTTCGAGAGGTATAGTGCTCTATGGAGCATATCCCGAAGGTAAGATAAGATAAGATAATTATTTATTGTCATAACTGTGTTATAAAAGGTGTTAAGACTTCAATGGGTCGAAAGCTTAATTGGGTGCTTGTAGAAAGGTTAGTAGAAATATTTTTCTAAGGAAGTGGCGACATCTACTCAATAAATGGTTAAGAATGTTTGTGTGCTCTAAACGTTCGCGCTTCTCTGTTTTTATCGGGTCTGGCTGTTCTGAGAGACGCTCCCACGCATAGTCATCATCTGGTACGTAAGTACCAGGTAGTTTTTGATTTAAAAGTAGTCGTTCATGCGGTTTCTGAGAAGTAATTTACATAAAGTTATTACTTAGATTTTGTTGTTCTTTGGTTATCCAAATGTAATACATATTATCCACATATTATATTGTTTATATATACTTGTATGTAGGTACCATTATGATGTTAAAACAATGATAGCGCTACCGCGGATTATATGTACACGTAGGTATTACAGATAATGCCCATCATACATTATCGTATGTCGTACCCATGCACTGCAGTATGAGATAAAGTTTTAGAAAATAGATATTGTTTATTGCACACCAAACAGTTGACTTAAGAACTAGATACAATGATAATTCGAGGTACAAATAATAAGGGAGCCTTATCGCTTTCAGCGATCTCTTCCACACAACCTTTATGTAGAGAATAATTAAAAGAAGGGGTAAGGTGTTAATTTTACACAAATTTATTTTTTTATCTACATAAATAAAAAATACTAGGGC
The DNA here is from genome assembly GCA_031163375.1 of Conogethes punctiferalis. NCBI lineage: Eukaryota > Metazoa > Arthropoda > Insecta > Lepidoptera > Crambidae > Conogethes > Conogethes punctiferalis. The sequence goes on from CM062094.1 coordinate 16,056,115, forward strand.
TATGGGATATGATAAATAAATACCTATGCATTTAGACATTTATGACTTTTAAAGTTTAGGCTTAATTTGAAATTCGGAATTGTATCTTGTTGTTCCCGAATTATTACGATAACTTGAAGGTATGTTTACGAGTACAATGACGTCACGTCAATTTTGGACGTCGGTACAGTCCGTTAGGCCTCATGATTGACACAATTGAAAAATGTTGTATAAAAAAATTGTTTACAATATCGATGTGCGACACAAACACGTAGGGTGCATACCAAAAAGTTGTTTTGGCAATTCCCGAGGTTATAAATGTCACCTTACGAGTCCAACAGAGAATATTCGAGAAGTATAATGTTTTTCTTATTAATTTATAATAATTAAGGTATGATTTTTTTTCTTATATGAAGAGATAAGTAGAGATTAACATCCATTTACAATAGAATAGTAGGCTATTTCGTTTTTGGGTCGATAGCATATAGGTGAGAACAACATTAAACATATAATTTTGATGTAATATGTAACGAAACATGAAAGATACTATTAATCAGTTATCTTGGAGAGTCCTATGTCCAGCAGTGCACTGTGAAAGGCTCATGATGATAATGATGAATCAGCTATCCAGGGTTGTCATCGTTTTACTATAGAAAATATTTTCATATACATATTCTAATTTGGAACCTTTTGGTCCTTACATGGCTCTTGCTACCACTAAAACAATGAAACACTCTGTGATGTCAGAAGTCTTCGTAATTTGAAGTCTTTTTGTCATCATCCGGCGGCTACAAGGCTCAGGCTACCACTTAGGGAACATAGGACAAAGAACAATAACTGGAAGTGGTCAAGGTCAACCAAATAAGTCAATGGGTCAGCGGGTCGTAACCAGATCACCTCTATGATACCAAATTTTTGTACCTATTCTATTTATCTATGTGACATCATTTTAATAAGCACCAAGATTAATTTGATAACACAATTCTTTGTTTATAATTAACTTTTGTGTAGTGCATTGTACCTACTTATTATAAACTGTATTCAGTTTTGGTACTGTTCACTCGTATGTATGCATATGTTAATTTCGACGCTTTTCGCCAGCGACTCCGTGGCGCAACGGTAGCGCGTCTGACTCCAGATCAGAAGGTTGCGTGTTCAAATCACGTCGGGGTCAAGAACCTTTTTTCGTTAATTTTTCTATTTTGTTTGTTGGCTTGGTTGTAAAATAGAAGAAGTTTATTCAGAACTTTCATATATTTTTACATGTTTATAAATTAATGGGTTAATCATCAACTCTAATGCACATTTAGAGATACCTATATTCGGCAATGGACTCTACAATTATGATGAAACAACTTTTACACTTTGGGCTATTTTTAGTTGTTAGGTATGAAATGTTCGGGATTTAGGTAACGCGCACAGACATTTTAGCAAAACGCGAAAGTTTAAAATTTGTCATTATTAGTCGTGACCGCGGATTGTTATGAAATATACTTACCCGCTCGTAAGTTTAACATTTAGCAAACCGTTGCATTCGATCTCATAAGAATTATACATTACCTACATCTGTTTCTGCTTAGCCCAATGGTTGACTGGTAGAGAATGCCTATGCGGTATTAAGTCCGCCTTTTGTACACTATTTCTCCCTATTTAGATAATTTCTACTCCCAGAGGATAAAATAGGGGATAAAACTCTATTCCGCGCGGACCAATCGCGGGCACAGCTAGTCTTTTCATATGCATTTCTTTACTTCAAACATCTTGAGTGGTTGAAACACAAATACACCAAAGCTTCAGTTGCCACTGTTCTCTGAGGCGCGGCTCCAATCGCACAAATGCGAGACCTCCGTCTTGACTTACGCGCCACGTCTTGCGCCATTAGTGTATTGGTATAGACAATGCCACTCTGCAGGTCTTTGACTCAAGATGGCAACCTGCCAATTGGTGACGAATTTGTGGTATTTTCTAAGGACTAGCGTTGTGTGACCGCATTTTCTGTTTTCGAAGACACGTTTCTTTTTTTGGGTGCCGTACACAAAGGGTTAAAGGGAAGCCTATTATGTACTAAGATTCCGTCCATCCGTTCGTATGTCTATCAACAGGTATGTATTTCAATTTCATCATCATCAGCCTATTGCAGTCCACTGCTGGACATAGGCCTCTCCAGTTGTTCGCCACCTAGGGCAAACTTCTGAAGGATATACACATAATCGCCACGCTGGGCAGGCGGGTTGGCGATCGCTGGGCGTAGCTTCATGCTCCGGTGACGCTGCTGCCCGTCATCGGCCTGTGGTATTTAGTTACGCCTTCTATCGTGATGGTTTTACCGCCACCAGTCGGTTTGCCAGAGCCTCGTTTGTTGTTCGGCAGGATGCACCACGGGCAGGTGAGGATGGCTTGGAGCGAAAAGGTGATAGGCTCCCTTACATCCCATTTCAATTTCAAGAGCCTTGATATTTTTCTCAAATTATGCATTTCTGGTGCCGCTATTACGAACACTGCACTAGTACTAAAACAAAAGGCAATATATAGATAATCACATACCTACTATAAAAACTTATAACATTAGATGATCATCAAAATATCTTACGGCTTCTAGATGCAATTACCAAATGTAGATTGATGCACAAATCATTCTTTTATCACTCACTAATTCACTTTCACTCACGTTGTTTAGTGTTTCTCCTGCAATACACATTCGTCCTTCATTCTTGGGCCTAGTTCCCAAATCTTATACAGTAAGGACGTCCCCATAATTTATTATTGGGGGTGCCTATTTAAAAACATTTGTATGATTGTTAAATTTGTCACATTAAAGTGGGTAACTTTATTTTCTACTATTGCCCTACTAGTTATAGTTGTTTCGGCCGGCGCCTGCGCACGGTCAAGCCACGTACTTTACTCGAACTGAGCCACAATCGGCCAACATGCATACTGGCTATTAGGGAGTCATTACACAATAAAATGAACTTGTCTTGTTGCCGTGCCCACACATGGCTGAACTTTTGTCTCTAAATTGAATAATGATGTTTTTAAGGTTTGATGGATGCTGACCTTAACCCTAGATTACTAACCTTATTTTACAACGCTTATTACTAACCTTCGTCGTTTCGACTACGCCGTATAAAAGGGAGGCTTCTAAGGGTTTATGGAATGAAATATTTATATGTGTTTTAAGTATTTATTTCAATAACCATTTGTTAACATGCTTACACCTTTTTTAATTACTAAAATCACATTTTTATTACTTTGACAGTCTTTTAATTGAGATCAGAGTTTATACTCCTTTGAATATTTTTGTTTTTTAAATACTTAAATCTTATTAACTAAAAAAAAACAAAGACTTGAAAAAATATTAAAACATTAAAATTAAGCAATAAAATCAACAAAAAAAAGAAACGGTTTAGAAAAAAACTAAGAATTAATACATTTGTGACAAATGTCAAGTTTGTGTTCACGACTTATGGTGGGTCGAACGGCGTACACAGGGCCCCTACCCAAAAAACACACCCGTACGCCGCACGAGCTGTGGGTCGACTGAGATTAGCTGGAATCTGAAATGCGTACGACGACGCACTCAAAATTTATACCGCTTTTTTTGAGTCCGCGTCGTCGTTTTGACGAAGGTTAGTGATCTAGGGTTAAGGATGAATCTACACTAATATTATGAACTGGAGAGATTTGATGGGAGTTTTTTGTGAGCATTGAGTACGCTCCGAAACTACTTGACTGATTTGAACAATACTCTATCGGAAGCTACATATTGCGCCGACCCCAGATAATGGAAACAGGGCATGCAAATGATGATGATGAAGTAAACTATCTCCGGTGAACATAGACTATGTTTAATTTTCATAAAAGCTAGAGATCCATACTAAGACCTAAGAATGTAACCCAAAAAGTGTGATAAAATTAGCAAATAACTTACATCGCGTGCGCTGCAAAAACTATTGAATGATAGAAGGGGAGCCGATGACAGCCGAGCATTGCCGAAGGTAGCCGAGCTGATCGAATGTTTAAAAAAAAAGGTCAAATACTAAGTACCCTAAACCATGACATGCACATGCAGACATGCATGTAAATGAAGAGATTGATGAATGTGGACGAAGCAAAAGTTGTGTGCCAGGATCGTAGCAAATGGAAGGACGTGGTCACTGCCTACCTCTCTGGGAGAAAGGTGTGACATTATGTATGTGTAAGTTCATGCATGTGATATACACGTAAGTTATCCAAATTCTTCGTAACTTTACAAGAAATTTTATACTGATTGATTGGATTTCAGATAATGGAATACCAATACCTATAATTTAATATTAAAAGAACAATGGGGAATGCTCCGAAGAGTTATTCCAACTCGTTCCTCCGTCTCCTTTCCTCTCCCGAACAACACGTGCTGGACAGCGTTGTCATCCGCATACCATACAGACAATAGTGGCGCGCACCAAGAGGTTCAGTTCCTCGTTCCTGCCCCGTGCCATTAAGTCATGGAATGCCCTTCCAGCTCATGTATTTCCTTCCTCTTACAATCCTGGGTTCTTTAGGCGGGGCGTGAAACGGCATCTCAGTGGGCCTTCAGGGTAAGGGCGACAGGCGCGGTGGGTATGCCCTATTGTGCCTGTCGACCTTACATTTGGACCTCACGGCCGCTTACCATCAGGTGGAGTGAGATCATCCTGAATGCTCTTTTTATAAAAAAAAAAAAAAAAAACATCTTATAAAACTGTTATCATCTAAATTTCCCTCAATTACACACGAGTAACAAATGTTTGCCCTTAATGTATGTAAAATAAATGACTTCTTCAAATAACATGTTTCCTCACTAACTTTTAAGCCTTAGGGAATAATGATTACTATTCTTATGCAAATTATATAATGCGTAGGAAAATAAGTGGAGTTTCACGTGTTGACACTTATTGCAAATTATATACTCGTGGCTGGATGTCATTAACTAAAAGTATTGCTTGTAGGATTTGCTAGTTTGTCTGCGTTTAAGTAAAATTGTTTTATAGCATGTGCAGACTTAGTTAGAGATCTCAAATTAGCACTTAGCGTTTATGGGAAATGCTTTCTATAAAAAGTATAATCTAGTCTTGCTAATCTATAATAATGATGTAGTCAAAAGTTGACTGACAAATCAATTGAGATACGTTTAAATGCTTATGATGATTGCCTTTTTCTAAACTTAATAATAATCGATTTTATAGAATTTGAAATCATGTCATCAAAATTTTTCTTGGTGCCAACTAACCTATTGATAGGTTTGTGTGTATCTTTTCAATTAAGTCTGTATCGGTTTTAATGTCGATAAATTTATTTAAATTGAGTTAAGTGATATTTTATCTAATCTATGAAATCAAATCTAATCATAAGATTTAAAATACTGTTTGATAAACCAATACAAACGTAATTTAGCATCTGCGGTCGAGCTGATGACATGAGTCATTTGAGGTCTCGTTCACAACTGCCAGTGGCCATTAGCTCGGGAGCCGTTAATGAACATTACCTTTTTATTTTAATTGTTAAGGGAATTAACTGCAAGCTGTGGTTGCGCCTTGTAAAAGACGGTACTTCATATTATTGACCCGTGAAACAGAAGTGTTTAAAGGACATTTATGATTAAATCAGGTTTGAAGACTAAGATAGCTTTTTGGGAAATAATATCATATTAAATTGATTCGGTTTCGAATAATGGAATATATTCTTTCTGTAATTTAGTAGATTGGCTGCTGTGACCGGGTTTTGGTCAGGAGAGTATTATTATATTGAGACAATCATCGATCATTTTCGTCCTGTTACTAAATTACTGTAACGAATCAGTAAAGAAACTTAATATAGCAATTTAAATATTAAGCAATCCATCGTAACTTTTTGCATTCCAAGCAAAAGTCCACGACAAAATTATGATGCATCTTAATGATAGAGCAATGTATTACGGCTTCTGATCTGATAAAGAAGTAATTGATGGCTTCATAAGCCCTAATATGAAGACACTGGAAGATTGATTTAGGCGACGCGTGGTATGTAAGCTGCTCTTAATGCATTCTGATGAGACAAATAAATTAGTACCAATACTTGTATGATTTACGATCGGCGAGCCTGCTGCGAACATGGTCCTATGCATGTATCCCACTGTACTTAAGTGTTGTCATGCCAAGAGCATGTAGAACTCGTGTAGTAGGTACGGATTTTACCACATATTTCCAGACCTGGTTTTTTCCTTCCGTGGGTATCGTAGAGTCGACTTAGGTTTCGAAAACAAAGATAAAACTGTTGCAAAAGGATCGGATGTCCAAAATTAAACAGGCTAACGTGCGGTCAGGACTTGTAAGGGCAGGCTGTTATTACAGCTCTCGTGAGGGTCCATTGAGCGATCTATGGCACGTAATGACCGGTTGCGAACCGACGGCCCGTGAGATTCTGGAGCGATCTGTTAATCACGCTCTGTATAATTGGCATCACTCGGCGAAACACTATGGGCGCTTTCCGGCTGGGAACCGGTTATCTGCGAGAGTTTAGTGTTGCGTTTTGTATCTTTTAATGGTTTTCGAAAGCTTTTTTTATAATTAAATGGGTAGCGCTTGACTCCCAACTCATATGATGTTAAATCCTACGATGACGCGCTAATCCTCATCGCCATTAGCCTATCGCAGTCCACTGCTGGACACAGGCCTCTCCAGTTGTTCGCCACTTTGGGCAAACACCTGGAGTTGACTCTGGTAAAGAGTTCAATAGCTTAGTCGTTTGAGTGTGTGTGTATGTAGAGGGCTATTTTTCAGTTATCCTCTACTCTTAGGTTGTCTAGAAGAGATCGCTTATACTAGTATAACTAGTTCTAAGTCAATTGTATGTATGTTGCGCAATAAGGGATATCTATCTATGTATCTTAATTTAAAAAATATTGACACAGTTTAGTCATATAATCCTTTACTGTCGTAAAATTGCCGAGAAAAACTAAGTTTAATGTGTAATTGGAAAACTGCTCAAGAAAACCTCCGTCCACAATTTCGTGAGTATCCTGAACGAATACACGATTAGCTGGTCGGTACACCGAGAAAGCCGAGTCGGATAACACCGGCATCCATAAAACATGAGTTCACAATTAAACAACAACTTACGCAGCGCATCTGAGCTCGTGACTGAGACGAGTTTTTGTGCGCCTCAGTCGAGTCTGAGTCCTACTCCGAAATGTATTACTGAAGTTTCGGGGTTATTTTTTCTTTTTTTTATATAGTAGCTCGACATAATGGCTGATGGAAAGCGAAAGAGATGCCCAAGTCGCTGTGACAACGGGCAAGTAACTGGTCAGTCTTATCTGTCCGTTGCCACCTTCAATACGTTATACTTCGTTAATCGTAAAAAAATTGTATGGAGTTTTGCTTGTGTATGATTCGGCATAAATAAGCATATTGTATAGTATACATTTTGAAAAATACTAACTGTGACTTTTTTTTCTATACTTACTACTAAGGTGGCAACAAGCTTACGACCCGCCTGATAATTATATAGAGCGGTTACCGCAGCCTATAGATGCCTGCCAGGTGTATCACAGCGCTTTGCCGACCCTCTAAAAGTTTTCACAGCCTTTTCGAAGGACCCTATGCTGTAGTCTCGGGGAAGAGCCTTCAGAGCGTGGGGAGTTCATTCCATAGCCTGAGTGTGCGTGGCAACAAGTTCCGTTCGAAACGAACAGTATTCGACCGCTTAGGGTATGTGACTGAATCCCGTCAACGGCGAGCGGTGCGGGCACTTATCTGAATAGCTTCGTTACATCGGTAATACATTTCGGAGTAGACCCTCTGAATCGAATATAATGAGAACGGGAGTGGGTGATAAGGGACACAGTTAATTTGTGTTTGATGGCTTCGATTTGTGTTTGGAAGTGGTAAAGGGAAATTAATGAGGGGAAGTGACGCTAATTGCGATGAAATGGTGTTTATTTTGTCATTTTGGTATTATCCGAGTGGGGCACATTATTAATATTACACTATATTAATTAATGAAGATCTGCAAGTATGAGGTCAGAGGTTCCATAGTAACAGCCTGAAGCTAGAAAGTAGTCGGTGGTAGTACCCCTTATGCAAATAGCATTATTGACCCGTTAAAAATAAGTACATATATCTAGTACCCATAATAAAAAAATCGCCTTAGTTTGGGACTAGATGTCGCTGTATGGCCCTGCGGGGCATGGTTATTTTTTGACGCCCATGGGTAAACGAAAATGGAGCGGTGATTAGTATTTTCCTCCGTCACCATACGAAAATCCACTCCTCTTATAGGTATCCCTAAGAATAAGCTCTGAATACTTCAAAAAATGTCGTATTTTTGAGTTCGACTCGTGATTGACCGATGTTCGTTAGCAAAAACTCTACACTTTATTCACCCGTGTAGCTTTGGTTGTTAATCATTTTAAATCATGACTAAAACAGTCGGCTATCGGGTTTCTTACTCGTGTGTTCTCGGAGATCGTAGTGTCTCATTTTATTTGCTACACAAGTTGGCTTGTTTGACCCGTGCGTAAGCGCAGACTAGTTTAATGGCGGGACATGCTTATCAAGATAACGGCCATTTTGCTGGCAGATATTATTGTATACTTAAGTTTAGGATATATAATATGTTCTACTTTCAATAATTAGCAATATAGGATCGACACATTATAGTTTTCTGGTCATCATCATCATCATATTGTAAGGTTAACTGGTAGAGAATGCTCCTAGCATTAAGTTCGCCTTTTGTACCATTTTGTGCAATAAAGTTTTAAATAAATAAATATCGTATGGCTTAAATGTATTTCTTATCCTCATAGGTTACCTAATGTCCAATTGATGAAGCCACTCTAATGTTGCCGGAGTGAGTTCGTGGAGCTCTCGCATGCAGCCAGGAAATCGACGCTGGTAGCTTTCTGGTGGCAACTGACAGGTGACTGACCAGTTACTTGTCCGTTGTCACAGCGACTTTGGTTTCTCTTTCGCTTTCCATCAGGCGTAGGGAAGCCATTATGTCGAGCCACAATAAAAAAAAAATTGTTATTTGCGAAGATTTGCTCTTGTCACCACGAATGGCCGGATGGTTGGTGACCGCAGTAGGTTTTATTTGTACCCAGCTACTGCCCGTTTGCTGATATTCGGGTTCAAGTAATCCGGAAACAATAAGGACAAAATTAGAATGCAAACGACTAAAAACCGAAACGATTCTTCGTTAACAACGACTATCAATTTCGAATCATAATTTACGACAAATATCTGTACATACTCAGTCAATATTATATTATTTATATGTGTAAAAACGTCCGCTGTCCGAGCGTGCCCTTAATTGGGCCATTCGGTAATTGGATGATAATTAATGCGATGTGCTGCGCCGGCGCACCGGATTCCGCTGCTAGTGTTGTAGATTCCAACGTATCGATGCTTTGCAGACTGTGTCCATTTTCACAAACAGCCTTCTGGGCTAACAGTCAAAAATAGGAGCTTTTTTTTATATTGGCTCGACATAATGGCTTCCCTACGCCTGATGGAAAGCGAAAGAGAAGCCCAAGTCGCTGTAACAACGGGCAAGTAACTGGTCAGTTACCTGTCAGTTGCCAGCTTACGCATAGGCAGCCTAATGGCCATATATCAACTTCAAAAGAGGTCATTGGAGAATCCATTAGAAGAGCCTATACATCAGTCAAACCCCAAACAAGTCTCCAATGCATTTATCCAACAATATGTCTACATGATTTTGAAGAATTGTGTAACTTGATATCACGCCATTCATTTTCATTGCCAAGTACATCACGGTTACTCAAACGAGAAAAACTGAAAACAAACTTGATAAGGTTGACGGTTTACATTTATCAATTTGTTTTACATTTAAAAATACAAACTGAAAATCATCAATTCATCGCTTCCATACCAACTTAATAAACTGATTTACAACCATTGCCCAAAAGAGAACTTATCGATTTAATATCTTGACAACACTATTTGAGTTGGTGCATTGTCCGTCTCGCCGGGTACAACAAAAACCCCCGAATTCCTTCTTCCCGTAGCAAAACATCATCCCATACGACGTAATTGGTTATTTTTTAAATCATCCCGCTTTTGTTACTTTGGTAAGCGAGAGTCCTGGCTATGCCCTTTTGAGGGATACTGTAATCGACAAGTGTCATATGTTTAATGGTTTTGAGCTTCCTTAGCTATGTCGCAGTCATCTGGTTGAATCTCCTATTCAATTGAATGACTAGCGCGTTCATTGAATGCCGACATTCTATTGAATGACTAGACCGAACGTTGACTAAACACGCGTCACTTAACGTCCAACTAGGTAGCGGATTGAAACATAGCCCTTTGAACAGAGCGGACGCAAAATCAGTCAGGTGATTGTAATTTAGTTCATTTTTTTCCCACTCATTGGCGTTAGTAGTCACCGAAACAAATATGGCGTCAAACAGCTGGCACAAATAACACTGTGTTGATAATTTCTTGATAAGATTTACTTTAAAGTGACTTATTCGTAATAATACGTAATAAATAGTGTGACATCATGGATTTACCCATTAATACACAGCCGCCGGATATATTTAAACAAACATTTGAGGTGAAACTGACTGAATACGAACAAAAAAGTCAAGGTAAGTAGATTGTTATTGTTTAGTTAAGAGTGAAAATTTGGACTATGTAACATAGTATTATTGTTGCCGTGAACACAATTACAATTTATTTTGTTGTTACCATTCCAGGTTCCCAAAGAAAACCATGGACTACCGAAAGAATTTTAGAGGTTATAAACAATGTTCGCAAAGCTAGGTGATCCATGATTTCTAAGCAATCCAGGACATCTATGGATTATTATTGGATATCAAAGTACGATACTATGGTTATAGCGAGTTTTTTAATATTTAAAAGGAAATCTCCCGATGACCCGACAGTGCGTATAATACCTAGAAACGAATATTTTGGCACATTGGAAGATATCCATAAGGCATGCGGTCATGGTGGACGAGACAAAATATTTCTTGCTCTTTGTCCTACATGTGAAATGAAAAAGGCCTTACCCAAAAAAGGTATAGTAACAAAGTCAATTGTATCATTTGATTTCAATATTCGAGGTCAGGTAGATTAGATGATATTACTATTATTATAATAAATGAAACTGATTCTGTGATTACAAATTTTAGTTTTTTTTTACCTAAACCATCATTTCACCGTTTACCTATTCCCGATGTCCCTCACTACTTGTCCACCACTGGCAGACATCGGGAAAAAAGTTGCTATATCCCCCAGTGGGGGACGACGCTACTGAAATCTTCCCGTTGCCCCTAGTGGTGAACATTTAAATCAAAAAAGTTCCGTTGTGTTCCACTATTGTATTTGTGTTCATGAATACACACTTTTTAAGTAAATCTTGCACTAAAAGTTACATTTATTATAAATTATAAAGCATTTTAAATTTAAATGCTACACAAATACAATAATGGAGCTCAACGGAACTTTTTTGATTTTGATGTCCACCACTAGGGGCAACGGGAAGATTTCAGTAGCGTTGTCCCCCTGGGGGATATAGCAACTTTTTTTCCCGATGTCCACCAGTGGTGCACAAATAGTGGGGGACATCGGGAGAAAACGCATTTCACAAGGTGACAAAGACATAAGTTAACAACTTTTTAGAATCTCAGAAACATCCATACTTTAATGAATTACTTTTGAAAAATTATGATAAATCTTAAGACTTAAAATACAATATTAAATCATATTAAGGTGTGTCCTCATTTTTGTTATCTAAAGTAAGTTCCTTTTTAAGTTGTGAACGTATGGTCACCCTAAATAAACATTACTCAGTCGGCTATATCATATTCAACGACTACGCTAAATGACGTTTAGTCAAGACGTTGAACGTTACAATCAACAACTTGACGAGTTGTCCTTTAGGCATTCAATAGAATGTCGGCATTCAATGAACGCGCTAGTCATTCAATTGAATAGGAGATTCAACCAGATGACTGCGACAGCTATAACGGGTTTCTGAATCGGAACCGAGGTCGATCAGAGAGTTGTTAAAGGTTTTAAGTATTGTTTAGAAACAACTTAACAGTCAGGAATTTGATGGCGACAGCATCTATATTATTCTCGATAGGAGCAACTTTTTGAACTATTTTTACTTGTATTTAAAGTTTCATACAATCAATTCTGTTCCAAGTCTGCCTAAGAGCGATGTCCACTCAATAATTGGTTTGTTATCATCCAAAGCCTTAATGAGGTGGAACAGGGAAATAAAGTTATGTTCCTATAGGCCTTCCAGTCTATTACAGACCATATAAGCAGTGTCAGGAAGGGCGACAATGTGTTTCATGGCTGTGTAAGCCAATTCGAGAGCGGCAAATACGACCACAAGCCCGGCAAGCGTAACGTGTGCCCGTCGAGCAGGCATCGCGCTGCCGACGCTTGGCTCTCCCACTAGCGAGTGACCCAAACCAAGCATCATCGTGAACCTTACGTCCGTCAGACAGCAGCTTGCGCCACCCAATTCTGTCATCGGCGAGCTCCTCCCACTTATGGACCGGGATGTTGAAGGCGTGCATGTCCCGCTTCGCGCAATCTTTATAACGAAGCATTGGCCGACCCACACTTCTCTTTGCATCAGCTATGGCGCCAAGCAAAACACGCCGCGGCAAACGAGACGGCTGCATTCGACGCACATGCCCCAACCAGCGTAATCGTCTTTGCTTTAGTAGCGCAAAGAGACTGGGCAGCTGTGCAATCTCAAGCACCCTCTCATTCGTAACTTTATCCTTCCAGTGGATGCCCAAAATATTTCGGATGCAGCGCATATGAAATGCGTTCAGACGTCGCTCATGCCCCGAATACGACGTCCAAGTCTCGGCTCCATACAAAAGTATGCTCAGGACACAGGTTTGATAAACCACCATCTTGGTTTTCCTCGTAAGATGCTTGTTTTGCCATACTCTTGTACTTAGCCTCCCAAACATCGTCGCCGCTTTTCCGATCCGAACGTCAATCTCCGCGTCCGGTGAAAGACTATTAGTTACCGTTGAGCCGAGGTAACAAAACTTTTCGACTGACTCGAGCGGGGCACCATCCAACAGGATTGTTGGTATTTCCGCACACCCTTGAGCCAGCACAACAGTCTTCTGGGGATTAATCGACATAGAGAACAAACCACAGGCACGCGAAAACTTGTCCAAAATGGTTTGAAGTTCAAGCTGCGATGTAGCGATGAAAGCTGCGTCGTCGGCAAACAACAAACTGTCAACGAATATATCGTCACGCTTTTGCTTAGCCTTTAGGAGAGCCAAATTGTAAAGTCTTCCGTCAGCCCTCGTATGAAGATGGATACCCTGCTGGTCGTCACCGAACGCGGTTTTTAGCAGTAACGAGAAGAATATACCAAACAGGGTAGGCGCCAACACGCAGCCCTGCCGAACCCCCCCGACGCACAAAGAACGAGTCGGACACAGTACCGTCGAACACCACCGAACCCCGCATACCCTCGTGAAAGGACCTCACCAAACACAGTAACTTTGGTGGACATCCAATGTGTTCTAGTACGGAGTAAAGCCCCTCCCTGCTAACGGTATCGAAGGCCTTATTCAGGTCAACGAACGCAACAAGAAGGGGTGTTCTCTGCTCTCTGCACTTTTCCTGAATCTGTCTAAGTGTAAATATCATATCCGTTGTGGAACGCTGGGCTCGGAAACCACACTGACTTTCGGGATATACGCGATTGGCAAGTTGCTGTAGCCTTGAAAGAACCACCCGTCCGAATAACTTGCCCACAATACTAAGGAGAGAAATTCCCCGGTAATTATTACAATCCCCGCGGTCTCCCTTCCCCTTGTACAACGTGATGATGTTAGCATCGCGCATATCCTGTGGAAGCATTCCTTTCTCCCAACATGACAACAACAGACGGTACAGAACTGGGCCCACACACTCAAGCTTTATAATGTCGGCCTGAGCACCATCACTACCAGGACTCTTCCCGCGTTTCAGCTGTTTGACAGCTTGGTGAAAATCCTCTATTGAGGGTGGTGCGTCTAGTTCGCCCCAAGTTGCTAGCTTTGGCGTATGTACTAAAGCTTCCGAGTCAATAGCAATTGGGTTGGAATAGAGATTGGTGTAATGCTCCACCCATCGTCCGAGTTGACGGCAGCTATCAGTAATGATCGTACCGTTCAATTCCTTAAGAGGAGCTGTCTTTCTAGGCACTGGACCTAACACCCGCTTAATACCCGAGTAAAGACCGCTGAAGTTCCCGACGTCGACGCTCTTCTGAATATTTGTGCATACATTGGTCCAGTATACATTTGCAAAATGTCGTGCATTCCGCTGAAGAACTGACGTAGCGATTTTAAGGTCCTCTCGTGCACTCAGCGAAGGTTTCATGCGATGTCTCAGTGCAGCTTCACGCTTGGAGTCGAGAAGAGGTTTCAAAACCACTGAGCCCTCAGCAAACCAATCCTGGGTCTTAGTGTGTTGGTAGCCGAAAACTAAGCCAGCAGTGTCCGTCAGCAGCGCTTTGACGCTCCCCCACATTTCCTCAACCTGTGCATTCTCACTCCAAGTTGACTGCGCGTCCTTTACCAACACCCCAAATTCACTGACCAACTCGTCGTTCCTGGTATTCAGAATATTGACTTTCCTCTTACCAGGAGGTCTGGACGAGTGGATTTTCTTCTGAGTGAAGGCAACACGCGCCACCACCAGGGAGTGATCGGTGTCACATTCTGCACTGTGAAAGGATCTGGTGTGAAGAGTTTCGCGCAGGTCCCTCTTTCTGGAGAGGATCAAGTCCAGCTGATGCCAATGGCCCGAACGAGGGTGTTTCCACGAAACTTTGCGAGATAATTTGCCCTTAAAGTACGTATTCGTGACGCACAACAGGTTTCTAGAACAAAACTCCAGCAGTCGTTGACCATTTTCGTTTTGTCTACCGATACCGTGTACACCAATACAGTTTGGCCATGTATCATGATCTTGACCAATTCTAGCATTAAAATCGCCTAGAATATAGAGGCGATCGGAAGATTTTACACTGCACACTGTCTCGTGGAGCTGGCCATAAAAACGATCCTTGGCTTCGTCCGTGGATGGTAGTGTCGGAGCGTACGCGGAAATGAGTGTAACGTAGCCGCTGGTTGTGTTAAGTCGCAACACCATTATGCGCTCAGATACGCCATACGGCTTTTCAATTGCTTTAAGCAAATCATTGCGAACGGCGAAGCTAACCCCGTGCTCACGCACGGACTCGGCCCCCTTACCCCTCCAGAAGAAAGTATATTGCGCCTCCCGCAGTGTGCCCTCATCGAGCAGCCTGGTTTCTTGCAGGGCCGCCACCGCTATGCCAAGCCTGTCTAGCTCAATGCTGAGTACAGCAGTCTTACGCAGGTCGCATGCGCCGTCGCTACTTGAGCCTCCTACGCTGTCCGGGAGGCCTGTCCTCATAGTACGGACATTCCACGTCGCAATACGCATGGATATTATGCGGCTTGAGTTGTCTATGGTTTTGGATACATTTGCAGCAGGTGAAATATGTTACGACACCGGTCGTCTAGTTGAAGGCTAGTGCTCCCCACACCCAAAAGGAACAAACCGGCGCCGAGGCGGATCAGTACCCAACAGACCGGGGGCTGCCCAGCTTAAGCGGGCGGTAACTGATCAGTGGGCCTACGATGGACCCTCCCACTGTCAGGAGTGACCCCTAGCGTCCTCACCTACGCCTATCTGTTCGGACTTATAACTGGTAACTGCCACTCCCCGTGTTGTTTTCCACATAGCACAAATACCATGGTGGGTGAAGTGACCTCTCCACAGACACTGCATCGCCTGGGACACAAACGAAGAGACACACAGGGTTGCCCAAGACCTGAGGCTCGCTCTCGGCCTCACCGACTGAATCCGCGGGAGAGACAAGTCAGTACGCGCGGAGTCGGATCGGCTGCAGGTGCATGACGGCTGGCACCGAGCCGGGTTTGTGTCAGGTTGTCCTTCCCTGTTGCTATCTCTTCCGTTGAACAGCAGGAGGACCACGTGCAGGCGAGACAAGCGGGACATGGAGATGTAATTCATGCCCTCTCTCTCTTGGGAAAGTTATGTTACGCTCTTGAATAAAGCAATTGCTTACATAATGCATTGCCTTTAACCATAAAATTGGCAACACTAGTTATACTCACCAACATAATATGCAATAAATATTCTTAACCGTTTTGCACGTCGTCTCAGATATACCGTACACATGATATTGAGATTTACCGTTCTGGACAAGGAAGTGATGAAGCAGTCATGTAATGTTCGTTAGTTAATCCTCTCGGCGGTATTACACAGCAAGTATTCCTTCTATCATTCTACAATTTCTCGGTATTGTACCTCCGTCATAAAACGCTAATACCTTCGCGGTATCCCAGCTACTGGCAGCGCATTCAAATATTTGTTTGTAATTACCATTCCTGACGGCTGGCCACGGAAACTCTCCCACGGAGACGTTTGTGAACCATTACCCGTATCAAATGGGAAGGAGACTGCAACTTTAATAAAAGACAATCAACTCTATATGGCATTAATAAGAGGCATTTTACAAAGATAATGAAAACAGACGCGTAATTCCTGCTACCCGCATGAGGTGGAAAGTCCAGCGGAATTTGTGCGAACTAAAATTGTAACGATTGTGATCTTTATGCCTATGCAATAAGATGTGTGTTTGATGGAAATTCTTGCTAGTGGCGCCACTCTAGTCATATAAAATTCTAATTATCCACTCAAGGGCAATGCTGAGACGGTTAGCGTGCCCTGGATGGCTACGTTTGTCAGTTTTTGTGCCCACTCTTAAGTAGGCTGGGGTATTTCCTGAATAGTTTCGTGCTCGACGAAAATTTGTTGAGTATTCCGCGAGCTGAGCATGAAACTTGCAAGAATATTCAAGACAGCGGCAGGTTAGCAATCAACGTATGTTATAGTTATAGTCATAATAGCGTTGGCTGAGTTAAGTATTTCACTTACTTACTTAATGGCTAAGAGCTGAAGATGAAATTGCGGAAATATTATTGCATAGGGATAATTTAGGAACCTTTTAAGTAACTTCAGGTCGTAATTAATTACTGGATATCTTTTTTGCTAATCTAACACCAGAACCACTTTGCAAAGTCTTCTTAAAGTCACAACTTATATGTTGAACTTTACGATCACGATTTAAATTCATGGTTTCTTTGTTTCTGTATGTAAAAACAAAACTATTGTTAAAAAAGCCGGTAAAAAACAGTAAAATTGAACATGCCTTAAAAATGCCGTATAAGTACGCCGCAAAAATCTATCTTATAGATAATCTTATCTAAAAACTAATTCACACGGCTGCCATATCAAATATTCGTGATACCTATTGGAATTCAATCTCGTGCTTCCTGCCACGTCACCATCACGTCACATTACTGTCACGCCGTGATTAATATCACGTCACGGTATCTCCGATCATCTGAAATTGATTGTGATTGAGTAATTCGAGATTAAATAGGTACGTGAGATGTGAACAGCGGCGGCAGGTAAGTGAAAGAGACAAATTAATGGTCGTATTATGGGATATAGCGTGATTTATTGAATAGTAGCTGACCTGGTGAACTTTGTATGGCCCCAGAATGTATTCCTCATGCCGTACCCTAATTTTTGTTTCTATTTCCTATTTTTTGTCATAAAAACCTTCTCCTGGCAATAACAAACGAGAAATAAGTATTAAAAATTTCTCCCGTTTTCCCAACATCTCTGCTCCTTTTGATCGTAGCATGATGAAAAGTATATACTATAATCTACCCAGGAGTATGAATAATAATCGTACCAAGTTTCGTTAAAATCCGTCCAGTAGTTTTTGTTTCTATAACGAACATACAGACAGACAAAAATTTTACTGATTGCATTTTTGCCATCAGTATCGGCACTAATTATCCCCTGATAGTTATTTTGAAAAAATATTTAATGTACAGAATTGACCTCTCTACGGATTTATTATAAGTATAGAAGAAGATAGATGAACTGATAATTTATGAAACATTATTTCAAAACTAAACTTGGACATGGACTATTAAATGAACAAGTATTACCTGAGCGGTAGAGTAAAATAAAATAAAAATAAAATAAAATAATTTATTTCTGCAAGTAGATTTACAAGTAAATTCTTTTGCACGTCAAACTTTTTTTTTCCCTACTAGCACTTCGACGTGATAAGGATGTGGCCTGATGAGAAGAAGTGCCGCAAGAAACTCATCAATTTTGGCTTTTTTCAAAATATACATAATCATCATACTGTTGATGTCATACATTAATACAATATTTGTTAAGTGCAGGCGAGCAGCTCATTATGTCAGTTAAGTAGCTCTACCACGCAGGTTAGCCTGTCGCTTCACTTCTACCTTGACGAACCGGCAAGAAACTCGAACGTTACTCTTTTATAATTACAAATTAATTCCACACAGCTTCATTCCATAAAAGCGGTAATATCACGAAGTACTCTCGGCGAGGTGAAGATAAATCGTTAATTACAAATTTGCCGAGTAGTTCGCGGAGCCGAGGTGGGTAATGGGCGGCGAAAGTGTTTGGTCCCGGATTCGATTACGATAAGTCTGCGCGGGCGCGCCCCGCCCTATCGTGTGCGCGTGACCTGCGAACCTGGCCGCAGGGTTGGCCAATAAGGGAACGAATGTTACATAGACATCATCATCATCAGCCTATTGCAGTCCACTACTGGACATAGGCCTCTCTAGTTGGAAACGTCTGGGGGATATACCCATAATCACCGCGCTGGGCAGGCGGATTGGCAATAGCCAAGGCAATAGCTTCTCGCTTCGGTGATGCCGGTCCGCTTATCGGTCTGTGGTTTTTTTAGCTACGCCTTCAATTGTGATGGTTATACCGCCACTAGTCGGTTGCTAGCGCCTCGTTTGTTATTCGGCAGGATGCACCACGGGCAGGAGAGGTTGGCTTGGAGCAAAATGTTGATAAGGCGCTCCCTTACATCCCCTTGAGATGGGACGATAGACACGACCGTAGAAGAATCAGGAGCAGGACCAACAGCTCAAAGTGCTTTCCGATTCAGAGGGGTATATCAGCGCCAATTTCTTGTTTCAGGAACTGCTGAGTAATTTCTTAAAATATAACCCAGTAAGATTGCCATTATAATAATGAAATCAAGATAAACCATACTAATAAACACTAGCACAGTTGTTAACGAGCACCTCATACCTACATTGTATATTCATGTATTCATGTATGTACTTTGTACAGATAGAGGATGTTATGTAACCTTAAGCTAAAAATAAATAAATTATTATTATAAATTCATATTGACAACCCTACTCTAGGATAATTTCAATGCTCCTACGCTCGAGGATTGGCGAAAATAAAAAGGATGTTAATAATCGCAGGATAAGTTAATAAGTTTGTAATGGCGCGCACTGACCGTGTGCACAACCCACAGCGATTTATGAGGGCGATAGAAACAGATTAGCGTAGAATGAAATTATATTAATGGCTAGTAGTATTAACTCCAAAGAATATTTGATTATTTGGCTTCCATTAGAATGTTTGGCTTCCTATATCTATCCGTTCTTATAATAAACCTGTAGAGAGGTCAATTCTGGATATTTTTAAAATAACTATCAGGGGATGATTAGTGATCGATACTGATGCCAAAAATGCAATCAGTAAAATGGAAAGCGAAAGAGAAGCCCTAGTCGTTGTGACAACTGGCAAGTAACTGGTTAACCACTCACCCGCGACTAATTAAGTACATTATAGTTAGATATCTATCATTCTTAAATGCACAGCATACCTGAAGTCTTAAAACTAGGCTTAATAGTTATTTGTTCTTTAATTTACGAGGCCTTATAGCTATCAAACGATCTTTTTGGGTAGGGGACCACCTTTGGGTAGGAATAGTTCAATTGTAAGGACCGCAAAAATGTACATAAGCTTATAAATTGTTCTTTTGTTACAGGTATGAGTGGACGCTTGAAACGATCAGAAAAACACCATTTAGAAGGTAATAATTTTGTAAAAAGTTTAGTCATAAAGAAACTACCATCAGTTAGTTAAGATTTGAACTGTAGAGGTACAGGAATGCGTTATCGTACTCGTATGCATCACGCATGATCTAGAGGTTGACAGCACATGTACGCGCCGTCAATCGGAGGTTCGGAGGGCGAATGAACGGCTCATAAACCCTCCAGGTTACGGCGGGCGCACGTGGCGCCACCTACCGAGAAATACTACTCCTGACTTATTACTAGTTTTTGATAGCTTGCCGCTTGTGAGTTCATTTCAGGCAGACGCCATTTTGCATACTACCGCGGTAAGGGGCGAATTATTCGACCGTTACTTTGATACCTAAGGGGTGTTAAAACTATTTATAGTATCAAGTTAAATTAAATGTGCTAGCATAGTCACAAAAATGATGCGATGAGAGTAATTTGGGAGCAGAAAGTTATGTCCTCATTTCGATATTTGTGTTGCTTTATTACAATATCGAAACAAAGACAATTTTTTTTTCCGTGAAGAAACGTTAAAGGACGTCATTTACGAAGTAACTAAATAAAACTTATAGTAATAATCGTACTCGCATGTCGTAGACATAGCATAGCTAAGTAGTTACTTAAAACCTGTTGCTATTTGTGAAACTAAGGTAACTCGTAGCTCTCATACTATGAGAACTTTCCTAATTAAGAAACTCGACCTAACTTTAGAACCTCACGATCGCTTACCATCAGGTGGAATGAGGTCATCCTGAAAGCTCTTCTTATAAAAAAAAAGAATATGGGAACAGAACTCTCTTTAAAGTCTAAATACGTACCAGTATTATAAAGATTATATAATTAGAGATTTCTCTCCCACTATGACGTCATAACTTAAGAGCAACCGTCCGAAATAGGAACTGATTACCATCAATTAACTGGAAAAAATTAAATTCTACGTTTCATCTAACACGGCTGTCTATTTTACCTCGGCACGTGTCGGCACGCGATACGACTCGGCACTCATTGTAGATTCCTCACGCCTCCTCCAGGCCTCCCCGTGCCGACGAGATGAAATATTTGCGTCCCTCACACCCCACCCGGCTTACCTTGTTTTATTAAAATTTTTGGTGAAAATTAGGTGCGTACGAGGTGCTTGTAAAGTCAAGTTTTTTAATAAGGTTTGTTCGGATAGATTGCCCATCGTCTGGATTTAGAATAGGACCACCTGATCTCATCCCGTAGGTGTTGTTAAAGTCTACTAAGGGAATATCAATATAATAATATAAGGGGATGTAAGGGAGCGACCTATAACCTGTTCACTCCAAGCCATCCTCACCTGCCCGTGGTGCATCCTGCTGAACAACAAACGAGGCTCTGGCAAACCGAATGGTGGCGGTAAAACCATCACGATAGAAGGCGTAGCTAAATACCACAGGCCGATGACGGGCAGCAGCGTCATCGGAGCAAGAAGCTACGCCCTGCGATCGCTAACCCGCCTGCCCAGCGTGGCGATTATGGGTATATCCTCCAGAAGTTTACCCTAGGCGGCGAACAACTGGAGAGGTCTATGTCCAGCAGTGGACTACAACAGGCTGATGATGACTAAGGGAATATCGGGAAACGGGAAGCAGCGTTTATCTGGGTACAGATAAAACATACTGCGTTCACCAACGGCCCGCCTGCCATGAGTGGTGACGAAGGTTTTTTTTTCCATATGATAAATGTCATCTTGGCAGGTCTATGTCCAGCAGTGGACATCTGAAGGAGATATCAAGGTACACGTGTGTTCAGACATCTACATCAAAACATCAACAACAGATGCTCTAGCTGTCTTTCACCCTCATAATCTGATGGGACGACCGATGGGAGTGGCAGCAGGACCAACGGCTTAACATGTTTTCCAATACCATGCATATTCGTCAACTTTCTGACTGCGAAGCTGTTACAAAGTAATTTCTTTAACGACAATCCCAGTTTTGGTGCATTTTTCTAAATAATTAAGATGACATTCGAGACGCCTTTGTCATCATCACCGAGGGAGCGGAAGGACTCTCACTCCGATGGAACATAGTATTTGGCCCTACCCTGGCCTTACAATTGCACAATGGCCAATAAATCCCATTACAAATCAGAACCCAGATAACAAAGACATTATACTTTCACCGCTACCGATCCGTGGTCATCAAAGATAAGATCTAAACGATTACACGTAATCGGACCCAATTGGACTGGAATGGGCTTGTAACGTGGCTCGGAATAGAGCAGTGATGTCTGTCCCGAAAGAGGGCGAGTCGTCACGGTTGACGATTTCTTTGTAGGAGATAACATCTACCGCTTGTAGGAGTCCTTGTTTTATTGTGGCATTTCTTTCATGAAGGACACTAATCACCATTATTTGTACAGTAGCTCAGAATAATGGATTTAGCGGAAATGATTGTGAAGAAAGAGAGAAATCCGGCCGTGGTTTCACTGATGCGGAGCGGAGTATTCCGGAGACGAGTTGTGCCGAATAAGTGTGGGATGTAAGGGAACGGCCTATCATCATTTCGCTCCAAGCCAACCTGCCACCTGTCACCTGCCCGTGGTGCATCCTGACTGGTGGCGGTATACCCATCTCAATTGAAGGCGTAGCTAAATACCATAGATCGATGACGGGCAGCAGCGTCACCGGAGCGAGAAGGTATACCCTGCTATCGCCAAACCGCCTGCTCAGCGCGGCGATTATGGGTATATCTTCCAGACGTTTGTCCTAAGTGGCGAACAGCTGGAGATGCCTGTGTCCGCCAGTGGACTGTAATAGGCTGATGATGATGATGTTGTGCCGAGGCTCACCAATCACCTGGCTTGAAATCCAATAGCACATGAACGGGATAGATTCATTTGGTTACTTGTTAGGTGCCTCAGTGATCATGGCTTCTCGTTCACTTAAATCTGTCGCAAGAAGCTGGTGTCGTGCTCCTTCTTCTTCTTCGTCATAGCGTTTTGCTGACCTAGCACCAGGATCCGCTTTCCTACTCTTTCTCCTCCACTTCGCTCGATTCACCATCCTCCGGTATGAGATTAGCTATTATGTGACTATAAAAAATATAACGGCAGCTTTTCACAATTATTAAGGTACTTTCTTAATAAAATCATATTTGTAAAACACACTCTACACATTCAACTGTAATATGAATGAAATGACCCGTGCCGACTCCGGCTACCTTTACAATCCCCCTTCCGTATCGGACACACCATCGCATCGTGAGAAATGCAGTGACACAGACGGACAAGCCCGTCTTATTAGATGTTATCTAACACTTTACATAGTTTACCCATAACTCTTGCTTGAAAAAATGCTTAATTTGAAGCTAGGAGTATTTTGTGAGTACAGAGATAGCATCGGTCGTGTCGCTCACTGTATGTTAATTTGGGATTTGTTGTCTCTTTTTGTGGAATTATGGACTGTTTTTGTTTGTTCCTTACTAATAATCAGTTAATTATAAAAGAAATTGCTTTGTTGTCATTGGGTAGGTACGTAAACCTTTACAAAATGATAAATATGAAACTTGTTGATTAATGTTTTGAGCTATTTGTATGTACCGGAAGTTGAGTGGGGGCGTCACCCAAAACACCCAGACCCGAGATAGTTTTTATATTAGCCAACATAGCATATAAGCGATCCCAGAATAAGTAGCTTAGGCACTTGTGTTATGGGTACAGACCATATATGTACCACAAATGTAAATCTATTAAAATACAAATATAAACAGATAAGGAACAAACACAATTCATCACACGAATGTTAGTCCCGGGTGCGGATCGGACCCCAGAAGGCAGGGGTCACTACCAATTGGGTCACCGGACCAGTCAAAATACTCCCTACTTATTTAATTGTTACCTACTAATAAAGTTACTTAACAGCATTTGCATTCCAGGCAATCCTAACTTCAAGACAAGATGACTGTCAGACGCATATAATAATTGAAGTACCAACCAACAAACAAGCTTGTCCCACTTTGACCCAGTTTCTTCCGCCAGACTGTTCTATATCCTACGTCACATCTGTAACGCCGTAGACGTCACGCGCCGTGCCGTAACAGCGTGCCACCTGCGCAGGCGCACCTGACATCGCATCACCTGACTGCCCTTGCAGTGGTTGGTCATTGAACTTTGAACATTCGTATAATAGGAACCTCTTGATATTTTAGCTTTGATGTTTTGGGCTGATTCATTTTGAGTTGAAGTACCATTGACTCGGGAAGAAAATGATGTGTACTTGTTGACAAGTTGGTTCAGTGGTAGTGAACGCTAGATCACACAGCGGTCGCACACAGTACAAACAATACTCCTGTTGCCGTAACAAAAGTAACTAGTCCGTCTTTTAGATTGTTCAAAAATTACGCGTGACGTCAAAGAGTGGGAGCTATTGCTCCACTGAGTGGCGTCAAAGATCCCCACTCCTAAATTTTGATGCCTTGTATCTTTGTTGCTTTTTGTTTAAATGAAAAAAAAGGAAAAATACGTGTCCAATATATTTTCATAATCTAAAATACGGACTAAATATAATGTAATTATTTTGACCCTGGAAACATCCCTATTGTGTGCATGAACATGTTTGTTTGTATTGGTCTGGGTGTTTGCTTAATGTATGTAAATAAGTATTTATTACAGGCTGGCATAGTGGTAGGAATTGATAAGATTGACTTGGGCTCTTGACTATCTGAGTACCAAACTTCATGTATACACATCGGTATTAGTTACGCTATAAACGCTCAAGTTATCTCTGTCTATCCGTCTCATGTTAGTAAGGACTAGAAAGGATTGTGAACGTTAGAAGGTATAGTGTACGTTTTGTATCCCAAAATCATATACTTACGATGCAAAGCGCTCCTATTTACACGCAAATTACAAGCAGGCTTGTAAGAAAACGGGCCAATTATTGTAACCAACGTAATTAGTTGATTATAAACTGGCTCTCCATAATCTGACATGTCATCAGACATGTTGTGAACTCATTACAAGCCATTGTCTACTTTATTAGTGGGAGAAAAGGAACGAAATTATTTGTTGCAGACGGAAAGTTATCGATGGAGTCATCTCGTCGTTATGGCAACCGCGGTGGACGTGTTCCGAATTCCAAATTTGAAATTTTGTATTTGCGGTCTCTGTTCGAAAATAATTTTTATTTCTTTTTAATATACTCGAATGACAGCAAAGCCATAAAATAAACCAATGAATAATTTGCTTGATATTCAATTTTAATTTTTTGGTACGATTCCTTTGCCTCATTTTATTATTGACATTAAGTTGAACAAAAGATAGTCTTTATCATTGTAACTTTCACACACTTACTGTGTATAATATATTCGCATCAAACTTTTCCATTAATAACATTGTAAAAATAAAAATTTGTAAGCAGTAAATAATATTATAAAATAGTAATACTTATATTGGAACTTTCGTATTTTTTTGTTACTCGGGTGCCAGTTTCAAAAGCTAATTTAATTATTCATTAAATCTTGGCTATAAAACATGAACAATTAAAATCGTCTATCGTTAAAGTCAGATTAACAAAAATAAAGTTGGCAGGACCGTGGACCACACACAGAGAAGGGTTCCGTGAAGTGACATATAAGTTACCTAATTTTTAATTTTCTTCTTAACCGACTTCTTATTTCCATTATCGCTATTTGAAAAAAAAGTTTATTAACTATTTGTAGTAAATTTTACAGAATATTTTTCTAAACCTTAATCGTCGGTTTTTTAAATAAAAGGTACTGAAAATTAATCAATTTAATTAAGATAATAATGAGTTGAATTGAATAGCTTATTGATTAAACATTTGGTCATTAATATTACTACTGTAACGAACTGTCTGTCTGACCCATTACGGAGACGATAATATTATTATAATGGTTAGGTCTCACATAAAATTAATCTACAGAACCCTAAAAATGTTTTCAATAAACTTAACGATTTCGGCACCACTAAAATGTCAACGGTTCGCCACCGAACGTTTGTCAATGCATATTAAACGCCGTTTTACGACCATTGACCAGTTTATAGCGGTCGTTTTCGTGACCTTTCACGGAAAACATTCCATGTATCTCGTATTTTATTCGGCCGACCGTTTAAACCTTAGATTTGCGATGTCGTTATTTGCCGATTTAGGCTAAAAACTTACGGAGCAATTTGCACCCGCGCCCGCTGCGATGGCGAAACTGTGGTTTTATTTCAAAACTCACGTCAGTCAAACAAACGTCCGCATAACCGGGTGATATCCGCAAGACAGGCGGTTGTAAAATGCAAAATAAAATAATAAATAAAAATGTTTTTATTGGAACAATAAAAAGGTTACAGCAGATATAGTATGCACGATAATAGCAGCAGTAGTTATACAACTGTGGCGCAGCTACTAACGCCCACCTCTGAGAGGCTAGACAGAGTTCCAAAACAATTCAATACAAAACAAGTAAAATTAGAGAAAAGGTTAGAGATAATTAAGAAAGTGTGCTTAATGAGCACGTGCAGTGTGGGAGTATATATTGTGTGTGTGTGTGCGTGTGTAAGTGTGTGTGCATGTGTAAGTGTTAGTGTGTGTGTGAGTGCGTGTGTGTGTACCTGAGGGTGAGAGAGGTTGGTGTGTTCGGCTCCAGTATGACAGGAAGGAAAAGTGAAAGAAACCAATTTCTTGATGATAATATTATTATGTTGCTACCTATCTAAAATCTGTTCAATCTCCTCATAAGTAAGGCCGTGAAGCCAATCATCGACGATGGATTTACACTCTCTCAATAGGAGTTTATAAATGTTGAGTATCTTATTTATTTTATTATATAGTTTAGGACCTAGAAATTTATATTGCCGCATAGCTACAACCAGGCTGCAAGCTTCAGTCCTGCACACTCTATCTGACCTCCGCACTAGGTTTTCAAAATTAGGGTCATATATTAAGTTGGAATGTGTTCGGAGTACCGTATGTAAAATAAACGAATGTCTGACCCTTGGTAATTTACATAGAGTGTACAATTCGTTAGTAGGAAAGCAAATGGGCTTATGAGTCATCACTTTTAGTACAGCTCTTTGTGCTCTCTCTAAGCGAAGAAATGCACCTTTGCCAGCATTACCCCAAGCAACAATACAGTAAGTCAAGATAGAATGATAGTATACCATAGTATACCATTTTAAGCGTACTGAAGTTGGCTGAGCTACGTAGATTTCTGAAGATAAAAATCAGTTTTCTTACCCTCGGGACCAGAGAATCGACCTGACAGTTCCAGGACAAAGTACTGTCTATAAAATGTCGTTGGATTTCCTTGTAAAACGCCAATAATTTAACCCATCATCATCGTCAGCCCGTATCAGTCCACTGCTGGACATAGGCCTCTCCCAATGTTCACCACTTTGATCGATCTTGGGCTTCTCGCATCCAACACTTGCTAGTCGTCAAAATCTGCGCAAATCCTCACTCTGGCCTGAGGGCGTCGTATGTTTTCCAACGCGTTCTCCACTCCAGAACTCGTTTACCCCAACGGTTATCGGTTCTGCGGCTGTTGTGGCCAGCCCACTGCCACTTCAGCTTACTAATCCCGGTGACCAATATCGGCGATATTATGTAGTTCTCTGCCGGATCACCTCATTTCGGATCAGATCCCGCAGAGAGACCCCGAGCATAGTCCTTTAGCTCGCTGAGCGACCATTAACTTCTGGAATAGCCGTACCGTTAGTGTCTACGTTTCGGCTTCGTAATTTAACCCAATGAAATTTATTTATTTGAAATACCCAAAGAGAGGACGGGTCGCTAGTAACATAACATACTCGTATATACCTATCAGCATTCTACATGAGCCGCGGGCCAACAGCTGAGGCGGTCGCGGGTAATAATCGCTCTGTGAGTTCTCAGCCTTAGCTTAAAGGTTTTCTTATAATTTCTGTAGGCGTTATAAAATTACTACAGTTGTTCGTATTAATATTTGTCGTTAGCATCATATAAGGACAACGGTAAAGCGTGTTACGAGGGCAAGCCTCTCCTACGTCAGCATATTACCCTACCGTCCGGTGGTCCGATTGTGAAATACCTGTGACTCAATTCACATAAGTGATTAGTTAGCAGTTTTAGTGCACCTGAGGTTTCCAGACGTTTTCCGAGTGCCTTTGACGCTTCAACCGCGGAAGCATCAGGACATGTAATCATCGTGATTACCTAGATATAACTTAGATATAATTTAGTACATATTTAACAAACCATTGTTAAAGTACATTAAATACTTCTATATATAAAATATAGTCTTTTTAAAAATCCTACCCGACGGCCCGATTCCGTAATTGGCGCAGTCGGTAGGATAGTCGCGTCAGTGCGCGTTATCACAATTCGATCCGCCTGATAGTCGTTTCGTCGGCGCGTTGACTATCCAACGAATCTACGTGTGTGGTCGTCGGAAGGAGCAGAAGAATCAACTTCATCAGAAGGCGCAATCCAAACATAGATGGCACCAATGCTGAGTATCCTACTCCTGTGAGTTATAATTATAAGTTACGCTTTTCCTATTGGTTGCCAGTGGTCCCTTTCCTGTTTCCAGTAGAAAGTGTATAGTTAAGTTAGTTTCCCGATAGTTAAAGTTAGTTTTTCAAGATTTTCTTTCCAAGAAAAGATAGAAGTACCAGGCCCGATCCGCGGCCTAATATTAGCCATAGTTCTAGAGAGTTTAGATTTCATCGCGATATCGACTTATCCTCTCTCGTAGATATAGAAGAAGAAATCATGGCCCAATCAAACCAGGCTCATGAAGCAATTCAGCAAATTAGCGATAGGACTGATACAATTTGGAAAGCTCTGAGATTAGTCCCCGAGTTTGATGGAAATTCAAATGTTTTAATTCGATTTTTAAATATTTGCGATCAGTTAATTTTAACATATATCAATCCAGCTCCAGGTAACGAGTTAAATAACTCTGCCTTAATTAACGGAATTTTAAATAAAATTACCGGCCAAGCCGCTAAGACATTAACAACTAACGGCATACCCCGGGACTGGAATGGTATACGAAATGCTTTAATCAACAGCTTTTCGGATCACAGAGATGAGTCCGCTCTGTACACTGATATGTCTATGTTAACGCAAGGTTCCGATACCCCGCAAATCTTTTATGAACGTGTTCAAAATTTATTAAGCATAATTATGACTTATGTAGAGTTACACGAATCCGTACAGACTACTGTAGACGCTAAACGCGAACTTTATAAAAAATTGGCTCTTCAAACTTATACTAGAGGCTTAGCCGAGCCTATTGGCTCACGTATTCGGTGCATGCGTCCCGAATCATTACAAAAAGCTTTAGAATTCGCTCAGGAAGAATTAAATGTTATATATTTGCAAAGTAAAACATCGAGTCCACAGAATTCCAAGAAACCACCTGTTAGTAACACTCACAATTACTCACCATTCGCGAGGGCAAGTGCACTTAATAACGAATCCCCGCGACAGTTTAACTTTGCACCTAAACCGTTTAATTATCAGCCGCAATTTAATCAAGGTTATAGGCCTAACTTACCTTCACAAAATTATTTCGGCAATCCACAAGGGCCAACGCGAACCCAGCAGATGATGAGAGCCTTACCAAGGTCCAATTTCTCGACAGGATTTAAGATCCCTCCGCGAGGTCCTCCGCCGCATACTTACCAAAACTTTCCTAGGCCTATGAGTGGCATTAGTCACCCAGTCGCACGTGTTTTAGCTCCGACTCAACAAAATCCGCGTCAGCAGATTAACGTGAATGAAGCTTATGAACCAAATGACTATTACTATACTGACCTTGACTATGAAGCGCAGTACCACCAGCATACTTACCCTGAAGAACCTGAAAATTATTTTCAGCCTGAAAACTTTCCTGAAAACTTACCTGAAACAAACGATTATGATGAGCGTGCAAATTTTTCTTTGGTCCCGAAACTAGACCCCTCAGAATAGAATTAAACCTTCAAAATAAACGGCAATTGCCATTCATTCAAATATCAGACCCACCATTGAAACTTTTAATTGATACCGGCGCAAATCAATCGTTTATTAGCCCGGAAGCCGTGGATAATTTTTTTTACAATTATGAGATTAATTATGACCCCTTTGTCGTAACTAATATCCACGCTACTACCAAAAATGATTACTCAATAAATATACCGTGTTTTGCAGAATTTAATGATCAGAAGCCTATAAAACTTTTTATATACAGGTTTCATGAGTACTTTGACGGTCTAATCGGTTTAGATCTTTTGGAGCAATGGCAGTCAAAAATTGACCTCAGCTCTCGTATACTGAAAACTCAATTTTCCAAGAACCCAATTCTCATGTACCAATCTGGTAGTGTAAATTTGTTTGAAAAAATTATTCCCGCACAATCGACTCAAATTATTAGAATTCCAACTAATATTTCTGAAGGAGATATTTGTGTAAATTCCCAAATTATTTGTGGTTGCAATATTTCGGAATGTCTTTCAACTGCACAAAATGGTCAGGCCTACATAGAAGTTTTAAATCCGACATCAAACGATATCATTTTTACCTTATCAAACCCATTACAAGTACAGGTATTTAATGAATACTCCGAATTACATAACACATTGAATCAAGTGAGTCACAATGCCGCGCGATTCCAGGAAATTTTGCCGCGCTTGCGCACGGATCATATGAACTGTGAAGAAAGGGCAAATTTGCTTGCACTTTGCAAAGAGTACTCCGATGTATTTTACCTGGAAAATGAACCGTTAACATTCACAAATAAAATTAAACACCGTATTAATACAACTGACGAGATTCCCGTTCATAGTAAAACTTACCGATATCCGTTTGTTCATAGGGATGAAGTTAAATCCCAAATTAAAAAAATGCTTGACCAGGGTATCATCAGACCCTCAACATCAGCTTGGAGTGCACCAATCTGGATTGTACCAAAAAAATCCGATGCCTCCGATAAAATCAAATGGAGATTAGTAGTTGACTTTAGAAAACTTAATGAAAAGACAGTTGACGACAAATTTCCCATACCTAACTCGAATGATATACTTGACAAACTTGGAAAATGCCAATACTTCACTACGCTAGACCTTGCTAGCGGGCTTTATCAGGTGCAATTGCACCCTAGCGACATCCACAAGACCGGTTTTAGCGTTGCAGACGGCCATGGACACTTCGAATTTACCCGAATGCCCATGGGACTTAAAAATAGTGCGTCCACATTTCAGAGGGTTATGGACGATGTCTTACGAGGCCTACAGAATGTTATTTGCGTAGTTTACTTAAATTATATCTTAGTCTTCTCTACGTCACTGCAGGAACATATGATTAGCTTACGAAAAATTTTTGATAGGCTCAGAGACTCAAATTTTAAAGTCCAAATGGACAAATCTGAATTTTTAAAGCATGAAACTCCATATTTAGGACACATTATTACACCAGAAGGCGTTAAACCTAACCCAGATAAATTCGCCGCCATTTTAAAATACCCTATCCCAAAAACACGAACACAACTTAAAAGCTTTTAGGTCTTATTGGCTATTACAGGCGTTTTATTCCCGATTTCGCACGATTGACCAAGCCTCTTACAGCTTGTCTAAAAAAGGGATCAAAAATTTCCCTTACCCCAGACTATGTCAGATGCTTTGAACACTGTAAGACCTTACTGACAAATGACCCCATCCTTCAATATCCTGACTTTTCTAAAGACTTCATATTGACAACAGACGCTTCAAATGTGGCCTTAGGAGCCGTGTTATCCCAAGGACCCATAGGATCTGACAGACCCATCGCTTATGCATCCAGAACCCTAAATGACAGCGAATCGAACTACTCCACGATCGAGAAAGAACTTCTCGCGATAGTTTGGGCAACAAAATATTTCAGGCCCTACTTATTCGGAAGAAAGTTCAAAATTGTTACTGACCATAAGCCGTTGCAGTGGCTTCTAAATTTAAGAGAGCCTAACTCTCGATTGACTCGTTGGCGTCTTAAGTTAGCAGAATTTGACTTTTCCATAATTTACAAAAAAGGCAAAATGAACACCAACGCCGATGCACTGTCACGCATTAAGATATACAATAATGACCCCGACTCATTAGTAGTTAACATCAGTGACTCTTCCTTATCTCAATCTGTTGTTACCCTCAGCGACTCATCACCATTACCACAACCCGCGAACGTTGATGACTCTTTATCCTGCACATGGTCAGCCCCTGATGACAGACCCTTAATTAATCAATCATCGACTGACACAGCCCCAAGCGTTAGACCTCTTGACAGTTCTTTGCCCCCCGACTTACCAAATCTTGCAGACCTTTTTGTAACACCGGATCCAGACGCTGAGACAGCTCAACAAAACGTGAATAACCCAGCTGCAGCTAGACAGCTGATGACGGCACCCCGGTACACCCAGAATAAAGTAACTACTAATAACTTACCTATACATATTTACAAGTCCCGAAAACGAGGTCCGATAGCTAAGACAAGATTGAAACGAATAAAAAAAGAAAACTTTTTAGAAAAATAACCGCGAACTTTCAGTTAACATTGGCAGTTAACATTGGTATAAGTCTCCATAAACAGATGACTATCCAACAAACTGAAATATTAAATAACATATTTAATAAAATTTTGATAGCAATTCATCTGCTTCCAATAAAGAGCAGATCGCCCAAATCTCTCAGCTTCTCTAATTATTCAGTATACCTAGTGACAGAAAATGTCCAGGGTCATTTATCTGAAAAAAAGTAGGTTAGAAAACATCGTAGCTTTTAGTCGTACAAATGTAATGCACCATTCAATATAACGTATAATATAGGTATTGCACCAGCTTAGGGATTTATATCACCCGGCTACTTGTTAGACTTAGACATTAGGTATTATTATGATTTAATTACGTTAGGAACATATTACATAGATAAGAAAATCGTTATTGTCCTTAAATTCCCAATAATGTCCTTAGAAACCTATGACCTATACAGGTTATGTCCTGTCCCCAATAAGAAATCCGAAATCATAATGCCCCCCTTTCCCTATATGGCATCCAATTCCCAGGAATTTGCGTACATGGAGGCTGAATGCCCGAAGATTGACATCTGGCACATATGTAAGCAGCAGCTCAGCCATCAGACTCGCAGCGACGAGAATGACTGCGTGTTCAACATCATCTACCATCAGGATACCGCAGATTGCCACGCTACATCAGTTTCACTGAAAAAAGAAGCGCTCCTGGAACTTGACAGCCAGCACTACGTCATATCATTGCCTAACAAGATAAAAGTACAACTTTCATGCGCCCAGGAACAGCATCAATTCATGGAAGGCAGCTACTTAGCAACGATTCCCCGAAATTGCAGTATAAGAACACCCGAATTCACAATCGTCAACATCGATGACAAACTCCGAGGCCAAGCTGTCGAAATCATGTCGATCCCACGCTTAATGCACCCGTCAGCGGATTCTGAGAAGCACCTGCCACATTATAATCTCACGTCGATCGACTTAAACAAATTGCACAACATCCAACACCAAGTACTTATGGATGCACCTGCGAAAATCGACACAATGGACGTATCAAGTTTATACCACACAACGATACCTACCTACATCATCGTACTGTTAAGTGCAGCTGCACTCATTACTGTGGCATACTACTTTAAACGTCGACACAATCGAACAGTTTCAATATCGAATGAAGGCATGGAATTATCATCCGTTTCTGCAGAACCTACTGAAGATAGAAAAGCCGCAACATTTGCTCTGCATCTTCGCAAATAGTTGCTCATCTGAGAGGGGAGGTGTTACGAGGGCAAGCCTCTCCTACGTCAGCATATTACCCTACCGTCCGGTGGTCCGATTGTGAAATACCTGTGACTCAATTCACATAAGTGATTAGTTAGCAGTTTTAGTGCACCTGAGGTTTCCAGACGTTTTCCGAGTGCCTTTGACGCTTCAACCGCGGAAGCATCAGGACATGTAATCATCGTGATTACCTAGATATAACTTAGATATAATTTAGTACATATTTAACAAACCATTGTTAAAGTACATTAAATACTTCTATATATAAAATATAGTCTTTTTAAAAATCCTACCCGACGGCCCGATTCCGTAATTAGCGATAAATTGTATACTTTTATTGAGCTCTCGTGTAATTAAATGTATGCTTAAGGGACTATAAAATAAATAAAATTACTTACCTCTGCCTGAATCGACTTGCTCTTGCTAATCCTTAAGGAATAATAATTGAGTAAACTTAGTAGTGTAGTATTTTATATTATCTCTAAAATTACTGTATCCTGCCTGTCATGCAGGTGACGAAGTCCAATAAATGTAAACGATCGACACCACACTATATTAGTGCAACGTCCGTCACATAATATAAAAAATGCTAGCATAAGAGCATGCTAGTTAAGAGAGGTAGGGCATACCGAATCTTCGCTCGAATGTCGTGGAGGTGTCGGTCGGGCGGTGAGCCGCCCGTCTGGGGAAAGACATCCACCCTAGCAGTCAAATGACCTCTGGGCTGTGTTTCTGCCGGTGAGTAGGGTTTCCGGAGCTCGTGGGCGGTTAGGGTAGGGCCGGCATGGCGGTGGCAACTGACAGGTAACTGACCAGCTACTTGCCCTTTGTCACAGCGACTTGGGCTTCTCTTTCGCTTTCCATCAGGCGAAGGGAAGCCATTATGTCGAGCTAATATAAAAAAAAATAACATAGATAGTATGAAATGCTAGTTCATGCTTTCATACGACGCTGTGTAATAAAGTATGATCATTATTGAATAGGTAAAATAAAAAGTTTCATGTGACATTTCCTTTATGAATATATACCATTATATATATATTTCTCTTAGGTAAAAGAGAAAGTTCATTCGTCTTAAATAAGAGCTTCACCCACTATCACACCTAACGTTTATAATGAGGCGAGCATTCCCGGCACAATTAACTGCCCAATTAGCGTTACTAGCGGGAGATAGCCGTATCGGGCCTTTTATACTTACCCCGCGGGACACAGTGTGAAGGGAACAGTATGCCCTCTAGGGCAGTATTTCCCTAAGTGTGGGTCGCGACCCACTGGTGGGTCGCAGGTAGATTTTAGGGTGGGTCCTGATTGTCGTATAGATCTTGCAATCTACGAGCGCGCGGCGCTATTAGCTACCTACATAGTACATCTGTATGTTTTTTTTTACAAAAGTTGTAATTTTCAATAAAAAAAAGGTTTAAAAAAATGTCGGTAACTGTTCTACTATCCTTTCTCCTTAATTGAAATGGGTGTGGTAACGACCTTTAGAAAATGCCCAAGTCCAGCAGTGAACGTCAATAGGGTGATGATGATGGTATGGTGGTGAACTAAGATAAGAATAAACGCGCAAAGACAGCGGCAGCAAGCTGCCATTTTTTTTGCCTTCATGACACAAGGTGGGCCGCCATTTTAAAACTTTCTTGTAGATGGGTCGCGGTCCCGACAAGTTTGGGAAACACTGCTCTAGGGAATCTCTATAAGAAAATATAGGTTAAAAAATACTTTTTCATCAACATAGTCAAAGGATTTTATTTCTGGCTCATAAATGTACGTTTTATGACGTTTGCACCACTTTGAAATTGGTTTGATGTGGATGTGGTGGTAAAATATATTTAACAAAAGAAAATCAGGGTCGCGGTGCCCTCGTGTCACGTGTTGAGTGAAAGCTTGATTCGATACATACTTACCTAACTTTAAGCACTTAGAGATAAGTTGTCGACCAAATTGTGCCTATGGTCCAATCATTATCATCATCATCAGCCCGTGTCAGTCCACTGCTGTACATAGGCCTCTCCTAATGTTCGCCACTTAGGTCGATTTTGGGCTTCTCGCATCCAGCACTTGCCAGCCGTCCTGCGCAAATCGTCACTCCACCTGGCCTGAGGGCGTCCTACATTACGTTTGCCGATACGCGGTCTCCGCTTCAAAACTTGTTTACCCCAACGGTTATCGGTTCCTATGCTCCAAATAAACATATTTATTTACATTTCTAACTTATTTCCTTTCATAAGTTGCTCTCTCCTTCCAAAGGCTAACTTTTGCCTATTTTTTAATCAAACCCCCAGTAGGGGGTTGACTCGACTCCTCTTCTCTCTGCAAGCAAAACCATTAGTTAAATTTGTAATTGTGTAACACACTTGCCTCACTGCCATTCGCCCCACCGCCCCAGCACCGCGTTACCAAACCTGAGTGTGTGTCGTCAGTAGTCTGATTGATTCGACGCTTCCAGCCGGGTTGAGCCGTAAATCCTTTTTGACTAACGCCCAATGCCCATCCACTTTAATGCTTGAGTAAACAATTAATTTTATTGTTGTCGATAAAATTAAACTTGACCATTTGACTTCACATTTTTACTGTGGGTCTCTTTCCAACTGGGACAAGGAACAGGCATAAAAATGCTTAGCAGGGCCTTGGCAGACGGGGTAGACTCAAGAAAGTTGGCTTGACGTCATCACGTCATCGAGTGATGACGTCAAGCCAACGCTTGTGTGCGCCAATGGACTCACCACCAGGGATGCCGACGACCGTCTAAAGTGGAGGACACAGCAGGAAAGCGTACCCTGGGCTCCGAGACATGGCCTCCGGATGCAACCGAGAATAACGCTCAGATGATTATGATTTGACTTCACATTTTTTATTGTGGCATATGGCCGATGCCGATAAGTTTTATTTATCGTCAATCCCTGGATATTTCTCAGACGCCCTCGACCTCATCATCATCACTATTATATCCTTAATAATTTCGGCAACAGTTCTAGGATTAATATTTGTTAGTGGGTCTCTTTTCAGCGGGACAACGAACAGGCATAAAAAGTTCGGCAATTCCTATCTTTGCCGCGTCGTTAAAATATGGAACCCATTGCCAGTGCACGTGTTTCCTCATCTCTTCGATATGGGATCCTTTAAACAGGGCTTGAAGAAGCATGTTCAAGGCTAATGACTGACTACCTGGCGGTTGTCACAGCAACTGGGGCTTCTCTTTCTCTTTCCATCACTCATAGATAGGCTTTTAGAGGCGTAGATAGGTTTATGAAAAAAGGAAATCTAATGTTCGCTGTTATGCATATGCATACAAATATGTATAATAATATAATACATGGTCTGATACTAATAATGCAAATAAAAACCTTGTCTTATGGTTTGCGTGTAATTTTAAGTGCATTTATTTCGACTTTTTAACAAGATTTACAATTAAGTACTAAGCGTGCCTCATTAGAGCCCCAAACTTTAGATTAAGATACCGATATTGATACATTAACATAACGAATAAAGTCTCATTCGTTCCCAATCGGCTTATAAATCAGTCCCTTGGTGTCCCGCATCCCTAATGGGGGTCATTAGGGAGATATCGGGACGTTAGCGATACGCGACGGGCGGGGCAGGTGCCACCGGGCCATGAGATTCGCGGGGCATGTTAAGCGACTTTGGACTTAAGGAGATGTTTTTCACCTACAGGGACCGTGCACAAATTATAGTAGTGCTGCCACCTATAATTTTACCCTAGTTTACTAGGGTAAAACATTCAAATTTATGACACCAGTTGGCAGCACCATCTATGTGCACGTTCCCTGTAGTGAAATTGTTATTGTTATGTAAGAGATACTTTCGGCGACGGATAGAGACTGCAATTCATCTCCCTATCTCTGCCCTGGGGTGTCTGTGTCGACTAAGAGACTTCTTGAGATTTCACTTTGTCTGCCAGTGGTTGGGCTTACCGGCGACCACTGTACACTCAACGAAACACTAATGAAGTGACTTTTGTCACGTTGCAGTCAGTGTACAGCCCGAGCTTTCTTACAGGCCGGCATGGCGGTGGCAACTAAAAAGACAAGTGATCGACTTGGTTACTTTGTCAGTTGCCGCAGCGGCTTGGATTTCTCTTTCGTATTTTTGCCAAGACACTATGAAATAATATCTTATCTTATCTGTTATAAATTTGTAACGGTGTTTGTAGCGACTACCTGGTTTTTAATATCCGATATTTCGGCACTGTTATAAGTGCCATGATCACGAAAGGTCTGAAATTGTGAGAAGTGACTGTTTTCTCATGTTAATCTGTATAAAAATAGAACCAGTCCAAAACTTTGTGACTTGCGTCTTTGCTATCGGTGTCTTCGAGTAAGTCCCTACCTTAATCGTACGTGATAAGACCGTAAAAGCTTAAAACAATACATGAACATACCTACTTACCATAGGTACTCCGACGCCATTCTCATGGCCCCACCATATTTAGAGTCAGCGGTCAAACCATTGACACCATACGCTTCCATAAGCATTACAACATAATTAATTCCACAAATACCATCACTTGCTCCTTATCGCGTTCATAATAAAGTCCCTTATTTATTGACTACTCACAGTTTTATCTGTGTCGGGAATGCTGATAGATATTTTCATTTAATTTCTTTATCTAATTACAGATGTAATTCTTTAGCAATAAGAGTGAAAGTTGATCGTCTAATGAAGGTAGTTTATTAAAATATTTAATAGACATTGATTAGATTTGTCTTTAATAACAGTGGGATAGTGGAATTAATGTCGTTACCACAGCGGTATAAATAAACTAAGCAGGTCTATCGAGAATATATAGGAATTTCTACCTGTTTATGGATCGAGTGACATCGCTGCAGGTATGTTATTTTAGGATTTTGTATCTATGATGGAAAAGAAGCTCTTATTTTTTGCCGATATATCATATTTAAGTCACGAGAGAGATTTAAGTACCGTCAAGAGAGATAGGGCTTAGCGAATCTTCGCTCGAATTGAGCCGCCCGTCCGGGGAAGGACCTCCACCCTATAGAATACCGCAGCCAAATGACCTCTGCGTCGTGTTTTTGCCGGTGAGTAGGGTTTCCGGAGCTCATGAGGGGGTTAGGATTGGGCCGGCATGGCGGTGGCAACTGACAGGTAACTGACCAGTTACTTGCCCGTTGTCACAGCGACTTGGGCTTCTCTTTCGCTTTCCATCAGGCGTAGGGAAGCCATTATGTCGAGCCACTATAAAAAAAAATGCCAACCCAGCAAGAACTTATCTATCGGCTGAAATCATTAATCAATTTCAACCGCATCCTCTTAGCGAATGTAAATCACATTAATAGCAGATAGTTACACATGTTAATGGCTAAAAACATGTTAAACATTAATGACCACAAATTAACACTTCCACTTAACCAAATCGCCGTTACGTCGCGGAATTATGTTTGATAATCAACAAAACGAGCCCATTTCGGTGAGAAAAGGTTGCTCTTTACTGGAACAAATTAGTTAATTAACTAATTTGTTCGGTCATTAGTATAATTTTTTTTTTTTTTGTTTTGGGTCTTCCTATAAGTCTCATCATAATTATGTACCTATTAGTTTGTAGCACACTACCTTCTTACTGTTTCTGCTTAGCCCAATGGTTGACTGGTAGAGAATGCCTACGCGGCATTAAGTCCGCCTTTTGTACAAATTGTTATGTGCAATAAAGAATAAATAAATAAATAAATAAAAAATAAATAAATAAAGGCGAGTTCACATTTTATTAACAAAACAATGTTTCAACAGCGTTACAGTATACATACCTAAAACACATTAAAAACGTAATTTAATTCTCGACGTGGTTACTTACGATAAAGTTTACTAAAGAATTACACACTCATGAATTATTTATATAGTGACAAATTAGTAGTAACTTTCAGTGTTTCGTTGATCTAGTTATAGCGAATACAGCTTGTATAAGCCTACGCTCGGAGCCCAAGTTCGGAGTACACGCGATTTTTTTGTAAATCATTACATAAACATAGTAATCAACCAGACCCATACAAAACTGACATGTTCAAATGTTTGTACTGTGCGGGAATCGAACCCACGACCCTTGGCTTAGAAGGTGCAAGAGCCAAGGGTCTTAGGGATCTTGAAAGGCGAGCCTATAAATTTCTCAAAGGCCGGCATCGCGCTTGATGTCTATGGACTGAAGTGATCACTTACCATCAGGTGACCTTCAGACTCATTTTCCCACTCTGTTATAAAAATCTTTTTTTTTCTAAATGACTACGATGATGGCCAGGCCGGCCTTGTCATAATCACTGGACTGATGGGGAGCGCAAGGCTCTCATCTCTAAAATAAAAAAAACTACCAAACGAGAACATTCTACCCAGTTTCCTCTCTCTGTTATAAAAAAATCGACTCAGTGAGCCAAAGTGCTGGTTTGCGGGATTTAATCTTTTTTTTAGAAAAGAGGATTCAGAATGACCTCACTCCACCTGATGGTAAGCGGTCGTGAGGTCCAAAAGTTAGGTCGACAAGCATAAAAACAAACCCAGCTCGCCTGTCACGCATATTGGTAT
Organism: Conogethes punctiferalis; assembly: GCA_031163375.1. NCBI lineage: Eukaryota > Metazoa > Arthropoda > Insecta > Lepidoptera > Crambidae > Conogethes > Conogethes punctiferalis. The sequence goes on from CM062094.1 coordinate 16,096,422, forward strand.
AAAAAACGGTAATCCATCTCAAATGTAAACTCACCTGTACGAGTATAACGCGTTTAGATAAAGGTAGCTAATATTCGTCAATTAGTTGACGATCGCCAATAAGCATTTAATTTAGATAAGGTTCTGCTTCGCATCCTGTGTAGACGTGTCTCTTTATATTAATGTAGGTACATAATGATTATGATTATCTTGGCCTCGAAATGGTTCGCATCAAAATGACTTCGCATTTCTCTTTGAAATGACTAATTAACGCATAAGCAATAATGCTAACTGCTTAGGTTCATAGCGTGATAAGACTACAATTGGGTAATAACTGATCTTAGACTAAAACTTTTTTTAAAGTAGCACTGTGTAGTAGCCTATCGTCACCGGATGGAATACCAAATCAAACAGATTTGGTTTGTAAGATCGGTACATAACAGTACCTATTTACAAACCAAAGAACAAATAAAAAACCAAAGGAATGGATTAGGCACTGACAGCTATCTCCGTGTATGAGACTTACACCTCCCAGAATTGGTGAAAATGTCTACTAAAACTTCTTGTACCGTTAGTAGGCAGCAACTTGCAGGGAATAGGTAGGTAGAGCATAGGAGCGCGTAAGGAAAGAAAGAAAGAAAGAAAAATTATTGGCCTATAAATGGTACAAAGACATTACCTACTTACAGATTACACAGCACAAAATAATAACAATAAAAAAAACAATAACGATACAGACACAACACAATTAAGAAATACAGGCCAATAGACTCCGCCTCAGCATAATACTGCCACGGCGCGGTATATAGGTGTGCGCCGCGTCGCGGCGGAGCCAAAGCTTAACGACAGATATCTACACGACAAAATGATATCAATGTAAAAGCTAGTGCCTATCGATGCTTGAAATATTTCATCAAGCACATCTGCAAGGATCCCATAACGTCGGAAACACATACCGCCAACTAGTTCCGCAAAGATGGCAGATAATATAGAGAATCTGGATCAAATGAGAGGATCTATCCGAGGCGATTGGCGCAATAAAACGAAACATTGGAGCAGATACATGTAAGCGACGCCGCGGGCGGAAACTAGTCCAGATCGGCTATAAAATAATCACACGAGTTTGTCAGAAATACAATCTCCTGAGAGCGACTACTGTACGCCCGTATGCTCGGATCAGCTATCTGTCGATGCGTTGGAATTGCGACTTTGTGCGCTCGTAATAGAGTTCTGGGTATTGGTAATGTGCAACTATCGCTGCGGGCTATGGTTTCTTGTAAATAGGGGTGGGATTTGTAGCAATTTTCAAAAGTATCGATGTTTTAATGATTGTCATAAATGTTTAACTCATCAACAAATTAGCTTAGGTAATAGTTGATCTAGATTAGGTAATAAAAAACGTCGTTCAGTCTGAATTTGGCTTTGGATTCTATCTTGCCGTGTGGTACAGTCAATGCAGTACAGTAGGTATGTGTCCATCATCCTAGCCTTTTTCCCGATTGTCTCAGGGTCGGCTTCCCAAACTGAGAGATTTGGCGAGGGCTAAGCTTTTACACAGAGCGACTGCCATCAGACCTCCGCAACACTTAGGGTAAGCTGTACCCATTCCCAGTTGGGCGTCAGAGTTATCATAATCTTTGATATGATGTGACGACTGCTATCTGAGTTGGTAAAGATAGCACCCGGGACCAACTGCTTAACGTGCCTTCCGAAGCACGTTAAGCAGTATAGTAGGTATGTGTAATTAATGAAAATTAAAAATGGGTGAAAACGTTGAAGTTTCTTTAGACTGAAGGTTGACTTGGACGTTATTTAGCTTGGAACATTTTTTAGACAGAGTTAATACTTGCACCTCCACTATGTGACTACTACCTACCACCAACCTCTAAAATCCTTAAAATAATATCGATAAGCGCACTAAAATCTGCTAACACTTAACCGATATTGATACAATATCGATATATTTTAAGGTTGTTAGGGGCACTTCTCTATTCTCGTATTAACTCTGGGCTCGCAGCTGACTTGGTCAACGCCACGTATCTAGCTGCATATTGCGCTTGTTACTACTCGTTGTTAGTCATAAGTAACGGACATTGTAACATTGCCAATAATTTCTTATTTTACCTACTCTTGTAGATATTATTAATCCGCCCTCGTTACGCTTCGGGTATTTTATTATACATAGACCTTCCTGGCTCTGTGGCTCAATTGGTAGTGACCCCTGCCTTCTGAGCCAAGGGTCGTGGGTTCGATTCCCACCCGGGACAAACATTCGTGTGATGAACACTTGTGTTTGTTCCGTGTCTGGGTGTTTATATTTGTATTTAAGTATTTATTTGTGGTACCTTCGTTGTTCTGATACCCATAACACAAGTGCTTAAGCTACTTACTTTGGGATCGGAGCAATGTATGTGATGTTGTCTGATATTTATTTATATTTATTTATTATTTATTTATTCCTCTTGAATCACTCTATCTATTTAAATAAACCGCATCAAAATCTGTTGTAGTTTTAAAGATACGCACATAGGGATTTAGGGATATAGGGACAGAAAAAGCGACTTTGTTTACAACTCCGGAAATAATTATTAAATTTTCTTTTAAATTCCAATATAACCGGACCTTAGACGGACAAAAAAGTAAAAAACTAAAACTATACAGAAAAAATTCACGCAATATTCCCACACAGACAACCAGTAGTAAACAGACATTAATATTATATTATAAAACTTCGATAACACGTCCCATGAAACTTACAACCGCCATTAAAGTCTACGATCACATAAATAATAATATTCTATTATTGTCTACTTCCAAAACTAATTACTTAATCCATAAAACTGAATGTATTATGATTAATTTGTTACGATGCGCGTTAATTACAGTGGTGGTGTTTATGGCCGTAATCCCATTAACAAGTCATTAACTATTCGTATTTATGAGTTCCCGGTGGTAATAGTGTGAGGAGCAGAATTAGAGAGATTGATCACGTATATAAATGATGATAAAACATTTTACAAAGCATACCTAGATATTTTGTCATAATTTGCTCTTTCAAGTGCTTGTGTGGAATCCTGAAAAGAGAGGAGATTGCTCCACCGACAAGGTATTTAAGTTTTGAATGAATGAAAGGAATAAGAATTAATATAAGTATGGTACGACTTCCGACTGTGTCCTAATCAGAGTTGCTGGAAGAAAGGAATCTACCTATGCAGATTGGCTAGGTTTGGAACGGTTGGCGATTTTTAGGTGAAGTCTAGATTCAGAAGTGGAGGTCAATGGGTTGATTGAACCATTTGATTGAACAAAATCAAAATTGGCGAAACATTTACGAAAGACCATATTATGGAACATAATATCAGCTACATTCCATTAGTTACTTGGCTCCTCTATAAAATACTTGCTGCTCTCTATCTATATAGAGCTACCCTATTTTTTAAGTTCAGAAAACACCGGGAAACATCCCAAAAATAACAACAAACAAACGTTTGGCAGCGCATTACCGCGGCGACCCTGCTCAAACGTCAACTTAGCTCCGAACTGCGTCGTACTCTGACGGCAGCGGACGTGAAAAGGAATGTATTTCTCTAGAGTGATTACAATGACAACTGGATAGAATGGAATATTTCAGTTATTTGGATCAAGTTGTGACTTTTATAGGAGCTCAGCATAGTAACGGAGGCTTCCGTTGCCAGGTGGAGAGCGAAAGTTTTTTTATTTGGACTCTATCACGCGTGTAGAGTTCAAGAACTCCCTTAATCGCCTCTTAAGACACCCACTAGAAGTAAGGGAGCGCCCTATCATCTTTTCGCCGCAAGCCAACCTCACCTGCTCGTGGTGCATCCTGCCGATAAAAAACGAGGCACTGGCAACCAACTGGTGGCGGTATGTATAACCATCACAATTGGATGCGTAGCTAAATACCACCGGCCGATAACAGGCAGCAGCGTCATCGGAGTGAGGATCTACGCCCGGCGATCGCCAACCCGCCTGCCCAGGCGTGGCGATTATGGGTAAAGCCTCCAGGTGTTTACCCAAAGTGGCGAACAGCTAGAAAAGCCTATGTCTTAGGTTTGATGATGATGATGATAGCGTCTCTGGCGTTCAAAAGATTATAGAAGACTCTCTACAATACGTACCTATAATTGAAATCTCTACTTATTACTGGAACGGAAACATAACTCTACGGCGCTAAAGAAAACTTACTTTTATTATTAATCCCGCGATCTACGGCCTTGAACTCTACAATATAATGAGACTCTACCAGATTCCGCTGATGAGAAAGAAAGTAATTTCCCAAGATGTTATGTAACGTACCCACGCTACCGGTTCCAAATTCTGATTTTAATAGAAGCTTACCGGTTTTAATGAACTATTGTAAGTGTTATGTTTTTAAAATGGTAATTTTTCCGTCCGTAATTTGTAAGTTTAGAATGTGCTCGGTTAAAGCTATTTAGGGTTTCATAAAAGATAAACTTTTGTTAGAAATTAATACATTGTAAACACATGAATAAATATTTCTTTCCTTCCACAAAATAACTTAACTCTGGTCTAATAAATTAGGATTTGATATCATTGTATTGTATTGAAATGGATACGAGAATTTATTAAAAGTGAATTTTCATGGACCCAAATAAATAAATAAAATAAAAAAATAACCCAAGACCCCATAAATGAATGAATAACCCATAAATGAATATTAAATGAGGTTGAAACAATGAAATGATATTTTTTTATTTCTTTGATTTTTTGTAATAATAAAAGTATTTGAATGAAACTCAATCTTCCTGAATATAAAGTTACTGATTAATGTTCAAAAAAAAAAAACAAATTGTAGGGCTCGTTTAAAATACAGGGATTAAAACATTTATTTTCCAATCGGAATGAGATTGTGAAAGAGGGCGAATGTAATGGAATCGTTTGGGGCAATAAATTGTTTCTAAGAAACTTCCGCAGCAATTCGGAGATTGCTTCATTTTTACCTACTCGGTTTAATTAATTTGTTTTGTGACAAACAAACAATCTGTCTGAAGTTTTTCATTTGTAATTGCAATGGACGTAACTAGACAATGCTTATACGCATATTTATATAGTAAAGATCCAAACGTACAATAATTAGCATTTTATTAGTAAAGCATTGAAGACCAAATTTTAAAACCAAAACCAAGAAGTCTAAAATTATTAAGAGATTTCGATTGCTTGATAAAGTTTAATGGTTTAAATAAAAGATATGAGACTGACTGCAGTCAACAAGTATTGAAATAACTTTGACTTCTGCTATTAAATTTTTTATCAGTCTATTAATCTGGCTACTTTGTCTGGCGATTGAAAAATCCCTTGAGACCGGCCTCCCTGTGAGATTAAAATAAAACATGTCTTCAGTCTGTTCAGTCATGTACACATGATCTACCTATATTTGAAACCAGCGTCGAGGTTTCTTACCAAGATGCCTCGGCTTATGCTGAGTGGACACCATTTAGTGTCACCTAATGTAATTTATGTAGTTTGATTTTCTATTGCTTTAATCATAATTTGTATGTGACTCTAATAAACGTTTTTTCTTTTTTTCTTTCTTTCAAAAACCAAGAATTTAATGGAGTATTAAAATAAATCTGCTCGTTATAAAATTAATTAGAAAAGCTAACTTCAATATAGTGTTCAGAATACGACCGAGCTGGGTAGGCGAGCCATAAAAGATAATTCCTATTCACAGTACAGTTCCACGGATTCCCGTCCCGCTATTTCCCGGACACGCAAAAGGAGGTCCGTCCTCCCTCAGAGGGTTCGGGAGTGATGTAATTTATACGAAAACAGATTTCGCTGACGTTGTTTCACTTCTACGTTCCATTTGAATTCGTTTGTAGAAACTTGCTGTATTTTTGAAAATATCTAATCTAAATTTTTATATATGTTAGGCATTGCTTTTGCTTAGTTTAATTGGCAATTGAAGCGTTTGTGTGCTTTTTAAAACTAAACATAATCTTGGAATTGTCTGTTAAAACGCTTTATTATTATTAAAATTTAGATATTCATTATTAATTTCCCAAGCGTTTGTCTGAAAAAGGCTTCTTATTACTATTTATTATTATCATTAAAGGCATCAAAAATTAACAAATTTCTGTAGATTTACCAATTTCTTCGAATTATTTTTTTGATATTAGCTTCAGTATCAATAGGATTTTCTCAACCAATCGTAATCTAGGAGGTTTTAGTCGGCCAAATGATTTACAATTTTTTAAAGCTTTATCTGCAACAAATGTCTACTTATCAGTTCTATACTTACATCCCGTTAACATCGTGTCCCTCCCTGTCAAGTCCTCTCGACCCGTTGTTAAATAAATAAGAGGGACCGGAAAAAAGTATTTAGTTTTCAATTTGCTAAACGGCAGAGTGACACATGGGGCCATAACTCAGGGTTCGCAGGAGCGCCGTGATCTATGGCCCGCCCAGCCCTGAAGGTTCCTATTTGGTCTGCTGAAGCAACAATTTGACGTTTGCCGTGACGTAATAGATTAATGACGTCCAGTTCGTTCGAAAGTGACAAATTGGACTCTTTGAAGGCAACGGGAAGCGTGGTGGATTTTTTATTGTATAAAGTTGTCGACGACCATGCTGCCTAGAAACCGTATAGTTTAAAATAACATAGTATCACTATGTATCATATGTATTTATTTACAAAAAAAGGATCTACCTATGTAAGTTAATCAGTTGTCTAGCACCTATAGTACAAGCTTGGGCTTATTTTGTGGCTAGATGGCGATGTGTGCGGGCATATCTTGGGTTATTCAAGTACTAATATAAGCATTTCTCTTTTTCAGGTATGAAAGCAGCATACTGCTTCTATCCCCATTGGTATGAGAGTACTTTGTGTTATTAAAACCTACTTAATAAGAATAGAAATCACAAATGCGAAAATCTGTTTAGATGGATGGACTTTTGTTAGTCTTTTAAGCGAAAACTTGATGAAACTTTACTGTAATAATATAGCTTCTATGCTGGATTTTATATGTTAAGTGATTGTACATACTACCTAATAATAACAACTCCGTACTTTCTATATATTAGACACATAGGCTATAATTTATAAGGATAATAATCATTCTGATTTTATATACAGCTGGAGCATTAAGCAATAAACTGCAGGATTAAGTAAACATTACTCAAAATACTAGAGATAGGCAAATGTAGGTGCATAATTGCTTGCTAATTATGGTTCAAGATTTTTCTCGTAATCATCGTTAGCCTGCAGACATCTACTTAGGTTCTGCTGGACATCCCCCAATGACTGCCACATGGACCGACCCGGAGCGGTCCTGGGCCCAAGGGATCCCCGCGGTCTCAACCAGGTCGTCCTTCCATCTCATACCTACTGTCCTTTGTTGCGTTTCCGATTTACATAATATATCGCAAATACACCAAACAGTGGGCACAAAAACTCCTCCTTCTTCTTCGCCCTAGCGTTTTCCTGGCCTAATGCCAGGGTCCGCTTTCCGACACAAACTCACTTTGCCCGATCTGCGGCATAAAAACTAAGCAGGAATAAATATTTCGCCTATAACGTAACGCCGATTCCTAAGTAACAACTTGCCAACGGCGATTTATCATCGATTTTGAAAAATTGCACTCGTTCCCGTTTAACGCGTCACGTCCTCAATGGAGGCTCGAGTTGAGGCCTGGAGGAGAGGCGGAGTGGAGGAGCGGAGGCGAAGTTTAAACCCCGATCAGATCGCATCTTAATCCGCCAATAACCGAAAGTCTTTATCTAAACGACGCAATATGGCGCGGTGGGGCTCCAGCGTAGGGCTGACATACGATTGAAACATTTTATTTGAGTCTTATCAGATTTAAAAAAGGAAACTCGATTTTACATTTTGTTTTCCTGTTTGTATATGAGAATATAAAAAGATTATTTTTTGTAGCATAGCACAGTGAACTTTGAAAGTTCTTGAAACGAGGAAAGAGTGCATCCATTCTTCTGGCATTCCATCCATTCCGTGTAGTAGAAAAATATACAAATCATCGCAATATTTCTACCATTGAGTGTCGCAAAAGTCGACTAAATGACTTCATGACGTTTCAGATTCTCGGAAGTGAACACAGTAGGTATTCACGACATTAAAACAATTCAAGAGTAATGAATTTTATCAACTTGCTGTTCCGGTCTGGCCTCCGATCTAACAATATGTATCTCGACAATTATTAATCAATCTTTATCTTCAAGGCTGGCTTTTAATTAACCAAACTTACAGTCCGTTAGGTATAGTCTTCGACAGTATAACCCTACTGTCTACCCGTCTGACCGGCGTCCACCGAAAGTTCAATACGACTGCGTAGAGACCCAGGAATAACGCCCTGACGTGTTTTCTTGCATTGTTTTGCTTTCTTGATTAATTTTATAATTTTTGGCGCGATTGGGTATTCTAACCTTTTGGTCCTTCAGCTGCTCTCGTTACCATATAGGTACGCAGTTGGGTGACAGCTAGCAACCCTATTGCGTTCGGGATGACGTCTACGATTTGCCTCTCCGGTCACGCGCTGGCGTCATCTTGAGTCCGCCTTGTTTGGGGCGTGTGACTCATATTCAATGCTCTGTGTGTTGTGTATGTACCCTGTAGTAAAACGCTAACTTATGGAGAAAAGTCCGCTGGACTGTTGCCCGGCCACGTGGACAGAACGGGAAAGGATCGTACGAAAAACAACCGGCCAAGTACGGGAGGAAGGAACCTCATGATTAGTTCCATCCTTCATTAGAATCATTCAGTCCAAAGAATGGACTGATTTAATAATAATGAGGCCCCCACGCAAGTCTTACAAAGAACCGGGAAGGATAACACTTCCCGGTTCATTCAAAGGGAGACTACTAGAGAAATAATAAATAAGTTAACCCAAGACGTGCCACGCTGGGCCACACAGCGCTATCTAGCCCCAAACTAAGCCGAATCTTGTATTCTAGACAATTGATAAACCGAAGGGTACTAGACGATTGATAAACTTTTATACTGTTTTTGGTAAATAAATACATTTATACATAGTAAATAGCACAATAATATATGTACTGTGCGGTGATTGAACTCGCGACCACTGTGTCAGAGGCTGTGTTTACTGCCATTTAACCAAACTGGTCATGAAAATAGTCACCGAAGTTGTTGTCATCAGCCCATTGCAGTCCACTATCGGATATAGGTCTCTCGAATTGTTCGCCACTTAGAGCAAACATCTGGAGCAGGCGGGTTGGCGATCGCAGAGCGTAGCTTCTCGCTTCGTTGACGCTGCTGCCCGTCATCGGTTTCTGGTATTTAGCTAAGCCTTCAACTGTGATGATTATACCGCCACCAATCGGTTGCCAGCGCCTCGTTTGTTATTCGACAGGATGCACCACAGGCGGGTGAGGTTGGCTTGGATCGAAAAGATGATAGGCCGCTTCCTTACATCCCTAAATGTAGTCTCCAACATCGAAATAGCCATCCAAACCTTTTACCCCTCAAAACAAGAATAGTCGTCGTAATGAAATCAGAAAACCATAAACCATCCGGTATGTTAATAGCCGCTGAGCTGAGTCCGTGTCCCGACTCCCGATGCTCCAGACTCGTAAACTGAGGCATTCGCTGAGGGTCCCGCAGGAACATTACGACGATGGAGATATAAAATGTCCCAAAGCAGAGATTTGTGGGGTCGCAGGACGCGGAGCACATAATAAACTACTGGCAAGTGTATCTAAAATTATTTATTTTTGAGAAACGACTTGCGTTTGGTGGTGAATTCGTACGATCGGAATTATGGTGTTTTAGTGAGAATGTGGTAACGGTTTCATAGTTTAACCATTAAGCTTTTAACTTAACTGACGATTTGTCGCCGAGAACTTATCGCGTCGGTCGAAATTTCAAAAACTGTGCAGAATATGTATACCCGTATTTTCTTTTATATTCAGGGGATGAATTACGCTGTTTTATAGTTTCATTCATGGAAAATGAAAGTGTGGCCCTAGTCACTGCGGCAACAGACAAGTAACCAAATCAATAACTATTTAGTTGCCGCTGTCATGCTGGCCTGTAGGATTATTCTGGCCATGCACCAACTGATTTCGAAATGGGACCGAAGTCACTTCACGACTGTTTCAAGTTAGTGATGGCTAGCCAGCTTGTTAAGTCACCGATTAAAGCTGAATCTCAACAAGGCCCTCAATAGACTCTTGCAACACCCACAGGACAAAATCTGGCGGTTACTTGTAAGTATTTGAAGTTTGACTGGCTCGGTGGCTCATTTGGTAGTGAACTCTGCCTTCTGAGGCAAGGGTCGTGGGTTCGATTCCCGCACAGTACAAACATTTGTGTTCATGAACATGTCTGTATGTATTAGTCTGGGTGTTTTCTATGTATAATATGTATTTATTTACAAAGAAAAAGTATCTAAGTAAGTTTATCAGTTGTCTAGTACCTACAGTACAAGCTTCGGCTTAGTTTGGGGCTAGGTGGCGCTGTGTGGCCCAGCGTGGCATATCGTGGGTTATTCTTTTCACTTTAACACGGAATCAAATGTATTTTATATTTACTTCATAACCATTTATGCGTAAATTAGTATACAATTAACAACGCCGATTCTTAATTAACAAAACCCAAAGAAATCCGATTTCAGAAAGCACAAAAAGCGAATATCATTTAAGCAAGGCACCCGAGTACTAATTGTGGCGAAATTTTATTACTACTCAACTCGACACACTATTATTTATGCGCATAAAAATCGTAACGACGAGCCGCTGCAAAACGACGTATTAAATTAAACACAATCATTTTTGTAAATGGTAACTGTATGGCGACGATACTGAGGCGATTCACAAAAGGATTTAAAATTCGAGAAGAAATAGGTTTGATTTCGGGTCAGTTACCTTTAACTGAGTTAGCGTTTTTTGTGGCAGAGGGGGCCAACGGGCCTTAAGGTCACCCGATGGTAAGTTATCCTTTCAGCTTATAGATACCGCAACTCAAATAACTTAGAAAATTACATTAATACTCTTTTTAAATGCTCTTCACTGATACTCATACAATTAATTAATTTATAGTGTCAATAATGTGCTCTGTTATATCATCGTTGATTAAATATTGCGATAATATTTAATGTATCTCTAACTTTGACATTCACTTCCTTCCAATAAGTATTGCTTTATAATGTGAAATGTCATGTTATTTTTATTAAACTTAAAAGTAGCAAAATTCTTAAGACGGTTTGTTTTACTATTGTATTAACGTCATATGTATTTCTCAATCAGTCATCCTTAAAGACCAGCTCAAACTGTATTTTAAAACACAACTGAAATGTTAGACTTAAACCTTACTTAAGATTCCTGCAATTAACGTTTACGCGAAGTTGATTACATGCGATAAAATCAACATGAGTTAAAGAAAATTATCACTTAGCGAAAACATTTAAATTGATTATTAATTTCAGACAGCACTACCTGAATGTGTGTCATTAAAACTTGACTTGATTTAGGACCCCGTAGAGTAAATTGATTTTGTATATCATCAAGTGCGATTAATTTTAATGTCATTCGTAATATCATCAACATTGATTGGCTCGATCTTCGCAAATTACAAGTATTACTGGAAGCTGCAATAATGATCACATAGTTATGCAAATTATAAATAAGAATGATACAGGTTTAGAAAATTTCATTTAAATAAGTGTTTCTCTTGAGAAACAAGTGTTAGACGTATCGAGTCACAGTTTATTCAAAGACAAGCCTCGTTCATATACATTGAGATATGGTTCTGGACCCGGACCGGTCCCTTCAGGAACGCTAATTGACGTTCGACAGATACACCGACAAAATAACGCAACAGCTCACGGAGATATACGCCGCCCACGGAAATAGAACTCAGCGCTGACGAGTCTAAATTCAATTTGCACTGACCGTGACGCTATTCAGAATTCGCTAAAGCATCCGACTGAGTGCGCCAGAACGAAAGCTATGCAAACCTCAAATAAAAAGTTTAAGGGACATTGATCTGTTGTATTCTTACAATAAAACTCATTTTATTGAGTGATCGGTCAGACCTTGTCACGTTTTATATCATTGAAAAACAGGAACCCGTTATGGTGATGCAAGGGACTACTCTGAGGCCGTTATTATTGCTAGTCTGTGTCTTAATTTGTTCGGTAGAGGGTTTAAACTGGATCGTAGGTGACGTGGTAGCTGAGTTGTTTTGTTGTCGCCGTTGGCGTGCAACAGGCCGGAATGCCCGGTCCTGGAGAGAACCTGTCCTCTGACTGAGAAATGCTCTTCAAGTTTGCTTCGTAAAGTCCACGTCTGGAGCGCTTTACTACTACGGCGACGTTTCTTGTTTTATCTAGATCAGTGCGTGTACCGCCATATTTCTTCGAGTACAAGTAAGCTTGGGTGTGACAAGACGTTTCTGTCGAAGCTTGTGTTTTAACAATGTCATTCCTTTGATCCTCTATCCAGTTGAGTTTTTGCGATTATAAGTACTTAATCGGAGTTATAATCTGGATTGTGTTTTATGTCGAGCTGTTCTTGGGAACCTTTAACTTGACGGAATTGAATTGACGACTTATTTGATTTAATGGCAATTTAAAATAATAATTGTGAACACGATCACGTATGGTTACACTGATCAATGTAGTGTATTTAATTTTGATCTGGAATCTTTATGGTTCTGTTAGCAAAATTTATTTTATGAGCTTGTATTTTATTTTTACTAGTACCTACATCTTTGTCACAACAGGCAATGATCCTAACCATATATTTTCTTATGTAATAATATAATTGTTTCAACATTTATACTTGAGATATTTCTTTTTCACTTTACGTGACTGAATTAGATTTTTTAAGTTTTAGAAATAGCAGACATAATAATTATACCTAAACTTATAACTAAATTGCGTTTTTAATACTCAATTCCGGTATACGTATAAGAACTTTGTTAAAAGCCCACCGAATGGACTACCAGTTGCTAAATAAAATCAATCTCGCAATTTTGTATTTATTACACTCATATAAATTGCGTAGCCCATAATCAAGATCTAAAACTTGTATTAAAAAGTAATTCGATCATTAAATGTGCGCAAGAGCATGTTACTCGCACGCCTGAGTATTAACTATGGATGTAATTGGCTTTAGAAAGTATTATTATTATCGCAATCTTCATGTTAAATTGAAAGCAATCACCGTACATAGCTACAACGAGCATACTTTATACTGGTAGCTTGAGACAAAAGAAATATCAGTGAGACAACTATGCCCAGAAGTGATCCTCATGATGATGACGATTCTATAGTCCTATGTATTTATTTATCTATCGCTACTTCACACTGCCCACGTCCATAATTAAAATAATGATTTATAGATTTCAACTCATCAATTGACACCTTACTCCTTTTTAGGGTTCCGTAGCCAAAGTGGCAAAAACGGGACCCTTATAGATTTGTCATGTCTGTCCGTCCGTATGTCACAGCCAGTTTATTCCGAAACTATAAGAGCTACATTATTGAAATTTGGTACGTAGATGTATTCTGTAAACCACATTAAGATGTGAAAATAAAATTAGAAAAAAATCCAAAATTTTTGGGGTTCCCCATACATAGAACTGAAACTCAAAATTTTTTATTCATCAAACGAATAGTTTGCGCGAGAGACTCTTCCAAAGTGGTAAAATGAGTGTCGTCCCCCCCCCCCCCCCCGTAACTTCTAAAATATGGGCATGATAAAACTGAAAAAAATATATCATGTGTATCACTATGCAAACTACTAACGAAATTTGGTTTGAATCAAATCTAGCCAGTAGTTTTTTTTTAAACGTCATAAATCAAATTACCTAATTTTTTCATTTAATTAACTTCAATATAATAAAACGTAAAGAAAAACATTTATTTAGCTGTATAGTGGTACGGAACCCTACGTGCGAGAGTCCGACTCGCACTTGGCCGGTTTTTCTTAATTTTTCTAATTGTGATGGTTATACCGCCACCAGTCCGTTGCCAGCGCCTCGTTTGTTAATCGGCAGGACGCACCACGGGCAGGTGAGGTTGGCTTGGAGCGAAAAGATGATAGGCTGCTCCCTTACATCCCCTTAGCTAATGACAAGCTTCCACATTTCATTAAAATCAATTCTAAATGGCAATACTTACTTGAGCTACTTTTTTCATCGTCCATTAAAATAGACTGATTGGCCCTCACAACCCACTAAGTATCTAATAAAATAAATCGCTCAGTCCGGCTGCCAGTATGTTCGTCCTCGAGTGGCCTGACGGGGACGCAACCTGCGCGGTCGCTAATGAGCGCCCATTGTCCACTGATCTATTGGGTACGGGTTTATGTGGAGCTAGCCCCAATGGTCACTATTGGCAGTGAATGCGTAGAATACTTAATAGAGGAGACACTTAAATAGAACCTTATTCATATCTCCATTATTCCGTCCGGAAACGGTTAAAGCATACAAATCTCCGCCCTATCTCTTTCCTTTACTTATACTTGCCGCGTATCGGCAAACGTAATGTAGGACGCCCTCAGGCCAGGTGGAGTGACGATTTGCGCAGGACGGCTGGCAAGTGCTGGATGCGAGAAGCCCAAAATCGACCTAAGTGGCGAACATTAGGAGAGGCCTATGTCCAGCAGTGGACTGACACGGGCTGATGACGATACTTGGCGAATCACCCGCCACGTCAAGTTCCATTTTATTAACCACCAGCTGTGCCGGCGGCGTCGCACGCGTGGATATCGTGTTTTAAAAAATAACGGACTTCCATGAAATGGTGCATAAATCTTAAGTTAGACCTCTAGCAATACATTGGTGAAAATGGCATTCAATTCCTTGCAGTAGTTTTTGCGTGATGTTCAATTAAACACACAGATAAAAAAATCTCCCGTTTTCCCAACACTTTCCTTCACTGCTTTGATTGTAGCGTGATGAAAAGACAGAATTGACTTCTCTACAAATTTATTATAAGTATAAATAGATAAGAATGTACTTTTTTTTATTAAGAGCATTCAGGATCACTTATTTGCTTTATCAATAGCTTAAATCAGAAGCTTAAGAGTAGGTTTCCAATTAATCCATTACGAGTTCCCTAACATATCGTTTATATTACCTAGGCTGCTAAGTAATTTCATTACCAAATAAAAGACTTAGTACCTAACCATATATTTTTTTTCTAGAGGGGAATGCATTAGGCACCGTCATGCCAC
The DNA here is from genome assembly GCA_031163375.1 of Conogethes punctiferalis. NCBI lineage: Eukaryota > Metazoa > Arthropoda > Insecta > Lepidoptera > Crambidae > Conogethes > Conogethes punctiferalis. The sequence continues at coordinate 16,111,600 of CM062094.1, forward strand.
CTCCGGGGGGAGGTGACATGGTGTGTGGGACTCACACCTCCCGGAATGGGAGGGTATACCCACTAAACCCCCCTGTGTCGCCAGTGGGCACCAAGTTGCGGGGACACGGGCAACGCCGAAGCATACCTGAACCAAGAGTCGTGGGTTCGATTCACACCCGGGACAAACATTCGTGTGATGAACACTTGTGTTTGTTCCGTGTCTGGGAGTCTGTCTATATTTGTATTTAAGTATTTATTTGTGGTACCTTCGTTGTTCTCATACCCATAACACAAGTGCTCAAGCTACTTACTTTGGGATCGGAGCAATGTATGTGATGTTGTCTGATATTTATTATTATTATTATACCGCCGCATCCCTGCATGCCCTGGTACCTAACCATATTTGACCCAACCTGGTAATCGACACGGGTGGCTATAAACAGAATTGTACACAACTTTTATTAAAGTTCCTGGCGGCATTTCACAGCCAATAAACCGGCGCTCCACAAAACATATCGTGACGACTTGATAGCACACCATAACACCAGTTCCCTCAGGAACGCGGATTCCTCGCCCGAATCCCTTTACAGCAGGCGTCGTAAAATTAGCATCGGAATTTGGAAAATTTTGACAGCAACCCCGCAAGTACTTACGCTTGTTTGCGGTACATAACTAATCGCGATCGTCCTCCGGGGTGCACTGTGCACTGTCGTCGACATCATATTTATGGGCCTTTCACGTGTCGGCAGGACGGTGAACCTCGAAGTATGAAATGAAGTAGGCTTGTTTTTCTTTGGTGGTTATAGCGCTACCGACCTATAATACTTTGAGAAAGAGTAAAAGTCTCAGTATATCTAATGAATCTCATCGTAAAGTAACTTTACTGTCGAGTCAATTGCGGTATAGAGCTTAAAACTCGTGATCCGTATCGTTGTTGGAATTGCGTTTTAGTAGGTGTATGACTATATGGATGCTGATCCAAACTTATGGAAATAAATAATACAATAGGTACATGCCACGCTGAACCACACAGCGTCGTCTAGTCTCTAAATACTTTAGTAGTACTATAAAACTGATTAAGGGACATTTATTTTCAAAATAAACAGATATTATACAACAATTGGGTGTTTACCAATACAGACCATTCACCATCTCTTACAACTGCTTAGTTTTAAAAAGATATTCGAATTTTGGACCTTACATACAATACTTAAAAAAACAATATTTTCTTCATAATCCTATTTAATTCACAAGGGCAATGATTTAATTTCGTCTAAAATTAATTGTTTAAAGTATAATATGACACAGAGTGGATGGTTACGTTAAATCCATAAAGAGGTTTTACAAATTCTCTATTATCGCATTCGCCTGTACACCTCATTTGCTAAGCTTTACACTAACGACCAAACCATTATACGAACCTTCAAAAATCTTCACTGGATTTTCTTCCTTATCGCACATAATCCTTATACTAAAGCAACTAAAATTCCTGTGCGTGCCCACCCATCCATCGCTCGTATCTAGATGTCCCATGAAGTGTATTTTTAATCCGTAATGGGGGGAGAGGGGGCGATAACGGACATGATGATGCATTGGCTCGGCCAGGGAAATATTCGGGAAAGCAGTGGGTTTGTATGGAGAAAGCTTCTACTTCCAACTTTACTTCCATTTCTCATGCTGTTTGATAAATAGGTAGTATTTATGGCACAAATTAAAAAAATACAAGAAAAAAAATACTTATTACATACGTTAGGCGCGTCCAAAATCGGAAATCGAATCCATGTCTTAGTCAAACGTCTTAGTCGACCACAAGCAGCAGTGCCGATTTTGATCATAGTAGCGTGGGTCCCACATACCCCGCCACTGCGCCGAGTGACATAAAGGTATTATCCCCGAAATCAAAATCACCTAAGGTACGTTCCACTATAAATGCAATATCAAACACCCTGACATAGAACAAAACACAAAAAGTGCGGGGATCGAACCTTAGTTCAAAAGGCAAAGAGATCACTACCAAATGAGCCATCATCAATCAAATACGATCATTGTGCTTACCTAGGTCGCAATTTTATAGTATTTTTATTTATTTATTTAATTTTTATTGCACAATTATAACAGTGTACAAAAGGCGGACTTAATGCCGCATAGGCACTCTCTACCAGTCAACCATTGGGCTAAGCAGAAATAAAAGCGTAGGTAGTGTGCTGCAAGGTTAATAACATTTAACATTTAAAATACGTACACATACATAAATATAATACATTTATACATATAGTTAATATAATATACATATAATAATTAGACGAGTTGGTGTTGTGAAACAACTTTGCTAATGTTGGAGACGAAGCTCGAATGTTCCCTTTCCAATCAATGGAAATTTTTATTTCCAAAAAAAAGTCAAACAATATACTTAAAAGTCCTACTCCACACAATGTGCCTTCCAACGGTAGGTACAAGTTAATTAATTGCTCCAGAGCACGGACGCGCCCGGCGTCGAACCCGCTCTCCCGCTGCGCGCCCCCACCGGTCACTCACTGGGATATGTACTGCTCGCTGAAGAAATATTTTGGTTTTAGAACATAGAAAATAAAATTACCAACCCCGGGTAAATATTATTTAATCAGTTGAGTTATGATGATGTCAAGAGGTCTTGTCATCACCGAATCATTGAGAGAGGACCTTCAACCCTTGTTTTCAGTCAACTAACTACAATATTACTATTGCCACTGTCTTTAACAGACGTGATGCCATCAGGTGCGAAATTTTACCATCCCATTAGCTTAACAGCACAAAAAGCTCAAGCAATTTTAGTCCTTAACCACTTGACACAAACGTTATCGCTTCGACACCGATCCGGATTTTATCCGGTCGGCTTTAGCATATCCGATGAAGCGATTACCGGTCGCTTTGAATAAGAAATCCTGTCACCGATGCAGGGATTACGATAAAGGGGCACAAAATTGGAAGAGATTTCAAACATTTACAGAAATCTTCTTCTCTGTCTCTCACTCTCGACAGATGGTTGTGGTCATGGGGAGCCGTCTGCTGGTCTCTGCAGGTGGCATGGCGAGAGCATTCCACCACAGGTGTCCCGGTGACAGACTTGATGGTGTCTGTCCAGCGGGTAGGCGATCGACCCCGTGGTTTGTTACCTTCGACTCTGCCCTGAATCACCAACCGCTCTATCGAATCGTTATTAGGGGTAACGTGTAAAAAGAATCTGAGTATTCGTAATTGCACAAGAGACAAAGTCTATGCTTTATGTTTATTTCTTTCAGTATGGTACATGTTATCCCTAGCTGCTAGCCTAGAGCTATCCAGCTGATCTGAGCATACGTCTCCAATACCACATTTCTAGGGCGCCAATCTTGCGTCGAAATCACACGTATACAAATAATAAATACTGTGGGTTGGGAAACGGATACGGCAGGAACATATTGTAGTAATACATATGATTTATGCATAAAACATAGGGTCTCATGCCTAGGGTCACCTTAGGAGGTGGCGCCTGCAAATGCAAAAAGATCCACTTTGCCAGCAATTTGGCACACGCCATCCTATCATTTATTCATTGAATACATAATTCAAAGACTAATCTATTTGAAGTTATGAAGAGACAAGATTAAAAAAAATGTAAAACTTCAACAACTTACTACACAATTCGTGTTCCGTGCTATATACTAGCCTCGAACGGGAATCGATCCCGTCACCCGCGATCGCCTTCCCAATTTACATGCGAATAACTTGATTTCGTTTTAACGAAGTGAGAACATTGCATTGATAAAACAATGGGAGTCTTTAATGAGATTAGAAAGTGAATGTTTTGAATGCTATCGTGACAAGAGAATAGCCGAAATCTGATAGGAACGAATAGATTCGCTTTTTTAAATTGTCGTGACATAATGGCTTCATTTCGCGTAGTTTAAATTGAAATGTTGGTTACTTCTGCGGCCTAGTAAACTAGGAACTTGGATTGGAACGCTCGGCTTAAATTCGGGGTGAATGCTCCATCCAAACCACTTTCACCCTATTCCATCCCCTATTTTAGGGAAGTGGGGGGTTAGAAAGGGGCACAAAAGTAGCCTGTTACTCTCCATCCCTACAACTATCACCATTTAAAAAATCACGTCAATTCGTCGCTCCGTTTTGACGTGAAAGAAAGATAATCATACAGACAGACACACTTTCCCATTTTTAATATCAGTACGGATACGCTTACGATCCCTGTGCGAAGAGCCTTTCTTGACATCAGCTACACGGTCTTCGTCGTTTACATCACGAAGCAAAGTATTTGCTCCGTGGTTTACATACTCGTATTAAAGTAAACATTTAGCGTGTCCAATAAATCGAAGTGTAGGTTGCATTGTGCGGTATCGTGTCTGGCAATCGTCTGGCGACGGACGCAACGAGACCGCGAGCGGACAGACCGCGACCCGATGTAGACCGCAAATCAATATCTGTCGAACGGGCTTCCTTTACGAAATCTTAGACAGGGCAGGTAATGTCGGTAACTTATTCTAAGTAAGTTGAAACCAAACTATATTTAGTAACGGAGTTGTGTGAGGACTGTTCAGGTAGAATTTAGACGAGCGTTTCATCCTAAGGCTTGCTTATCTTCCACACCGCGTTGGCTCCTGTCAATACACTAGTTCTATGAAGCTCTGCACCGCAACGCTGTCAATCCTCTGCCGCTGATGACAGCGTTGCAATGACATCTAGTATAGTCGTCAGTGTAGGAGGAAATCAAGCCTTATATTTAGCTAACACTGATCTCATGATCGCGCATTAATGCACGTTAAGTCTCAAGGGAGGTAGGGCATGGCGAATCTTCGCTGGAATTGAGCTGCCCGTCCGGGGAAGGACCTCCACCCTATGGAATACCGCAGCCAAATGACCTCCGCTTCATGTTCCTGTCGGTGAGTAGGGTTTCCGGAGCTCGTGGGGGGTTGGGGTTGGGCCGACATGGCGTTGGCAACTGACAGTTACTTGCCCGTTGTCACAGCGACTTGGGCTTCTCTCGCTTTCCATCAGGCGTAGGGAAGCCATTATGTCGAGCCACTATAAAAAAAAAAGATGGTCTAATGTCTAATGTAAGTCTGATGATCGGTGGAGTAAGAAAGTTCTACAGTGGATACCGCGAGCAGGCAAGCGCAGTGTGGGACGCCCCTCGGCTAGGTGGAGTGACGACCTGCGCAGGGCGGCCGGCATCAACTGGATGAGTGTTGCTGCCGATCGAGCAGAATGGCGCATTTTGGGAGAGGCCTACGTCCAGCAGTGGACCGACGCAGGCTGCCGATGATGATGATGATGAAGTCTCTAGACAGGTTAAGTAGGTAACGCGTTAATGTCCTGGCAGATAGTAAATATTTCCGGCTTTAATTAGAACCGCCTCTTCTTATCCCGTGGGTGTCGTAGATTATAACTAGGGAATATCAGGAAACAGGCAGCGCAAACCTGCATACAGATGAAACCTACTGCGGTCACCAACCCTCCTTTCAAACGTGATAAATGTCATTGGGGAGTTCATATCCAGCATTGCTCGCTTGCTGGCTGATGATGATAAAGTCCTAGTCTTATGGGAATTCCATTTAAATACCTGATACTTATAAATAGTCAGCTGGCTAGTCTCCCTAGACATGGAAGTATGCTCCAAGCTCTAAATCTCATACTCATACTATTAAACTCAAAGCGCTCGAAATAGTCAATCCACATTCTAACTCAATTGCATTTCTATTCACGAAACCTCCAACCTCTTCCTATTACCGGAATCAAACCTGATACGCTACTACGAACCTTATAGTAAGGTAATAGAGCATACATTGAATTATATAGTACAGACTTGGTGTTAGGGAGTAAAGAAATCCTACGGTAAGTGCGGGTCTTACTGGGAATTGTCGCAACAACGGAGTGTTAATTTGATTAGAACGTTTTTGAAGCTTTTGTGAAGCGTTTGTTTGTTTGATTATGGCTTATGTTGAGCGCACGGGACTGGGGACCCGATCACATAAGAACCTAGCTGATTTACGAGGGTTTTTACCGTGTGTATGAGTTTACTGTTGAAAGCGTACATCATCATCATCAGCCTATCGCAGTCAACTGCTGGACATATGCCTCTCCAGTAGTATACCACTTAAGGCAAACATCTGGAGGACATACCCATAATCGCCACGCTGGTTAGGCGGGTTGGCGATCGCAGGGCGTAGCTTCTCGCTCCGGTGACGCTGCTGCCCGTCATCGATCTGTGGTACCTATTTAGCTACACCTTCAATAGTGATGGTTATACCGCCACCAGTCTTGGCTTGGAGCAAAAAGATGATAGGCCGCTCCCTTACATCCCCAAGCGTACATCTCGTACCAATTCGAGATTTCCTTCCGTACCAATTCGGAAGTCTTCCACTGTAAGTTTTGCGCGTAATTTTCTGCCTACATTGGCGCAAGTTATACATACATACCTCCAGGTGATCTTCAGGCGGTTTTCTCCTTAAAGATTCGCCTAAAAAATTGTAGCAATGATGTTTTAATTTAGATGTTGGCCTCCGTTGTCACAAATTAGCCGTTGAAAACATTCCTTCGTACAAAAAAGTTCGGCGATTCCTATCTTTGCCGTGTTGTAAAAAAATTCTGTGTGAAATTCATTGCCAGTACAATGGGGAATGTGCACGTGACTTAAATATGGACAAAATATATTTTTTTGTAATCTTTATTGCTACTGAAAACACACTATACAATTATTTTTAAAATTTATTTTAATGTAATAGTGAAATTTAATCATCAAAAAGTGGCTGTTTTAAAATTACCGCGCAAATTTCCGAAACGCAACACTATTGGTGGAATAAAATGTGACGTGGGTTTTACACGAGACGTCTGCTGTCAACAAGCTATTTGTATGGTTTCAGTATGAGGAATAATTGTTAATGTATTGTGTCGCTGTTTTTTTTTATTAAGTTAATAGTTTTATGTGTTCAAAGTATTAATTAATTGTGAAGAATGACTGAAACCGGTTTCGTAAAAGCACAGTCGGATAATCTTCCGAAAATCGACGTGTTTATGATGGCCACATATTTCGCTGCAAATCCAGATTTTACGTCTGCTGAATGCAGAGGAGTAAAAGCTGCGAGGTAAATTAGTTATAGTATATTATATATATGTATGTATATATATATATATATATATATATTTAATGATTGTTTTCATGGTTTTGTTATTATAATGTAAACATAACCTCGAAAGCTTCTATGCTAGACTGGGAGTAAATAAAAAAGCATGGTTCATATCATAAGGGTGATAGGCTGATCATCTGTCACTATATAGTTCATCACATTCATCTTAGGACTCTGTATCAAGTGGTCGCAAGTTGTCTTGCGATTGCTTGTGGCTCTGCCATTAGGTATTAGAAGTGTGATTTTATGTATGCATATGACTTAAAATTTGCAGCTAATTTTGTTATTTTTGTGACAGATCTGCACGAGAATCATATGGGGATTCAGCCATCGGCTATGTACAAGTTAAACGGGAGAAAGAATTATGTATTGTAAAGGCCAGAATAACGCCAGAGCATAATGTCCGTTGTAAATCTTACAATGTAACAGCAACTTGCAAGGAGACTGAGGGGCATATTCTGTCTGTGCAGTGTGAAGATTGTGCAGCACATTTAGGTAAGTATTTACTATAAAACAGTGATTTGAATCTGATTAAGTAACAGAAATACCAGTTCTATATGTATATTATGTAACTTTTTTATTATCATTCTGAAATCATGATGCAGTTATTTAATAATTTAGACTAACCATGATTATTTTGTTTTAGGTGGCTGTAAGCATGCTGTTGCTTTCTTAGCATGGCTTCACAGACGGAGTGAAGATCCCCCATCCACAAGTGTGGAATGCTATTGGAAGAAAGCAAAGTTGTCTACAGTTGGCACGAGCTTAAAATATATTAAAGCTAAAGAGATTAGTTCATCATCATCACCAAATGGAAATATTGAGCAAAGAATGCCACAAAGTGCAAGTTTTCTGTCTATATTGAAAAATTACAGTCATGGTGTGAACGACATGAACAACCAACTTATGAAATATTTTAAAGGTTATGTTTTTGTAGTAGTTGTAGTTTGTAAACAAGTAGGTAAATAAACGTAAGAATGATTTGTATTTTACTTTTTTAATATCCTTACTTACATTGAAATGGTCTTCACAACAGTATAAACAGCTCAAACATGATACATTATCTCTTCTCATCGCCTTGCACCACTTTTTCCTTAGATTTTCACCTTTCGGCATAAGGAAATATACTTTGTCAGGTGCAGTGTTGATGTTATTTGGGCACATAGGTACGACACAATATTTATAATATGGTTTTCTGTGCTTTTCCATGGTAATAATTAAGTCGATATTCACTCACTTTCTATATTTTTGGTAATTTTTTGAACCAAACACCGCTGTTTACATCGAACTCGTGTAATGGTGACGTCACGAACAAGCGCGCCAAAATGGCCGCGTTTAAATCACCCAAAATTAATAGCGATTTTAATATTTAATTTTTTGCATAATAGTTTATATTTTGGACGTGATATTTGTATGTTTGGTAATGTAATAACTAGTAGAAACGTATAAAAAAATAAAAAAAAATCATGCACATTCCCCATTGTTTCCTGTTTCCTGCTTCCTTCAATGTTGGATCCTTTAAAAATCTTATACATTTAGCATCTTTAGCATCTTATGGGCCGGCATGGCAGTGGCAACAGACAGGTGACTGGTTTAATTACCTGCCTGTTGTCGCAGTGACTTGGGCTTCTCTCTCCCTTTCCATAAATGTACTTTTGCGACTCACTTTGGGATCGGAGCAATGTATGATATTTATTTAGTTAAGTCAAAGGGCTTTATTCATGTGTATTACTTAATTCTAGTGTCCGGCACTCGGTTCGTGAATGCCGGGCTCTGCGTCAAATTGTGCCGTCCATTGTATTGTAATAGCGCCCTGGGAACGCCTGGGCCGGTCTAATGGGTTCAATGTAACGCGAAATAGATTCATTGCTTAGTTTATGTGTATTGCAGTGTTATCTATATCTATACTTATAATAAATCTGTAGATAGGTCCATTCTGTACATGAAATATTTTTTCAAAATAACTATCAGGGTATGATTAGTGATCGATACTGATGCCAACAATGCAATCAAGCGACAACTGATAAACTTACTTAGATACTTTTTTTTGTAAATCTTAACTTATATTATAAAGCTGAAGAGTTTGTTTGTTTGTTTGTTTGTTTGAACGCGCTAATCTCAGGAACTACTGGTCCTAATTGAAAAATTATTTTTGTGTTGAATAGAGCACTTATCGAGGAAGGCTTTAGGCTATATAACATCATGCTGCAACTATTAGGAGCGAAGAAATAATGGAAAATGTAAAAAAAACGGGGAAAAATAACTATTCCACGCGGACGACGTCGCGAGCACAGCTAGTAATATTACACATAGAAAACACCCAGACCAATACAAACAGACATGTTCATGAACACAAATGTTTCTACTGTGCGGGAATCGAACCCACGACCCTTGGCTCAGAAAGCAGAGGTCACTACCAAATGAGCCATCGAGCCAGTCACAATATAAATAAAGGGTCTGTACAATTTCGCCTTCCCAATTGATCTAGATCGTTTTAGCCTAATCTTTTGTTTGGTCCCTAACGTATGCATCCATGAATAGTTCGCAGATTCGCTGAGATACGAGGGCCTGATACGGGCCTTTCAATTCAGGAATCTTGGTGTGGTAGATTATGGTTTGCAATCAGGTTTAGCATATGAATAGCGGGCGGGGCGGTGCGGTTGTAGGGATGAGTTCGGGACGTGCGTCCCAACTTAAGAGGTCTGTCCTGTCCATCAGTCTTGATGAGTGTAAAAAATGATTCTTTCGCTTATTTAAATTTTACTTTGGAATGTCTGAAACGGATTTCTACTCGTAATTACCTACATAAAAAAGGATATAGCCAAAGTAGTATGTAAGGTTTGTCACTGTCATTTTTAAATAGGAATGTTTGCAATGTAAACTCTAAAAGCTAAATGTATAAATTCGCTAAAATTAGTATTTTCATTGCTAGACTAAAAGGTACCGGCAAAGGGGGTGGGTAATATCATCCAGCTAAAAAAGAACCTGAAATGTTTCAATAAGCTAAAAAAAAAGTTACCAGGCGTCCCGTCCAACTTAACCCTGCTGGACTGGAATATAACAATGGCTTCCAGCTATCAAATAAACTGACATATTCCAGTAATCTGGCTAATAAATGTTTGGTTCTGGCTTTACTATTCTGTCCCGTCCCATTTCGCCGTATCACCTCAGCACTACCATGGTGGGTCTGGTCCCCGAGTACCCACGGGCCGAGGAGCGAGCAGTGTATTCTATTCAAATACGGCTCGATGGAATGGCAAATGCTTCGATAAGCTTTTGCCTACATGTGCGTTTGATTTGTTTAAACTTCTATTATCTATTTGTAATGGTTCATTGAACTTTAAGTAATAAGCGTGTTAAAAGTATTTTTCAAAGATATGTTACTATATCTCCGACTCTTCTGATGTTTTGGGGTCTATTGACATCGTTGATTATATGTATACCTCATGCCCGATTGCCTCCTTTGTTATAATCAAAAATTACGTAAATTACCTCTAGTAATCCAAAGTTTCTGAATTATTTATGAGCTATGTAAAGATTTTCTTTGTGCTATGTGTACCAAAAGATAACAATTAGGATTGGAGGTATTTTGTAGAATACCCCGCATGAATCGCGGGTCAGTTTGGAAAATGTTGCCTAAACTAGACTCGTCACATTCAAACTGTAAAAAATAGAGAGAACTTTTCATACATGATTAATGGTTTAAACAGTGTTTGCCAAAAATGTATATGGTTTTAACATTGGACCCATTAAGTCCCGGATTTCTAGACACAAAAGAAAATCAAATTGCTCTAAAATGATGATGATGAATGTGTTTATAAATAATGTAAAATGTTTAACAATTTCGCTAAAGACTGTTAAAATGTATTTCCATTATTTTCTTGTTCCAGGTAATCCATCTTTTAAAGCAATCAAAATCGGGATAACGTAAGATGCAAGAGCGATTGTCGCTCCAACAATACAGCCTATAGCGAGTGAGTGCAGGGAGACGGAACTGCAGCGGCATGCAAATGAACCAATCGGAGTTTGTAATCGATAACGACGTTTGGTGAAATGTACCGAACTTTGTTACGGGCGTGGCCGCTTGACTTGAGTCATTTGGTAGTGAAACATGTCGTTGTTTGTATGATTCCAACCCAACAAACATTTACAGGACAGGGACAAATATTTGTGATAAATATTGTGTTTTGCATTCAAGTAAGTGTTTATAAATGGTATCTTCGTTGTACACCTATTGTTTATCTGTAACACAAGTTCTCAAGCTTGATTAATTTGGCACCAGGGCAATGTATGTGATGTTGTCTGAAATTTATTATAATTTTTTTGGGAGCAGTGGACTGCCCAATTATAAGTACATTCAGTTCGCTGTCAACAAATCACGGAATCATACTATTCAGGAACCGAACACTGTTATTAGATTTCAAGTTAACATGATATGTACGTACATGCAAAGTAAACGACGGAGAGAACTTTCTTGCGCTTTTAATTTACTCCTCTCATACTATTGAAGAATCATACGAGTAAATAGACATTTTATTGCATACCAACCAAAGAGTTGACTTAGATCTAGGCACAATAAGCATTTGCTGTATAATTTATAATAGTACGTAAAGCCTATTTCTATTGGAATGATTACATTGCTACGGGTCCGTTCACAATATAGATCGGAATGTTTACTACCTCCAGTTTGGGGACAGCCGCGTCCCTCGCGATAATCCGCGCTGATTCGCAAGATTTGCGCGTAACGGATCCAACTGACGCGGAAAATAATACGAAAAGTTTAAACATGGGGTTCGTTTAGATATTTGCAAGGTGTACCTACGCTTGGGTGACAATCCGACTGCGCTAGAAGGAGGGTATGTTTTTAGAGACTCTTTATCGTTTCGCTCTTGGCAGAGCGGTCGTGGTCATGTAGAGGCATCCACATCGGTGGTAGAGGCGGACACAGCTTTTCCGCACGATCTCCCGCCATCTCTGGGTCTGGGTGTTAATTTATATGTACTATTTAAGTATTTATTTGTGGTACCTTCGTTGTTCTGATACCCATAACACAAGTGCTTAAGCTACTTACTTTGGGATCGGAGCAATGTATGTGATGTTGTGTGATATTTATTTATTTATTTATCTCTCCCTGTCGGCAGACTGTCTGGCGCAGTCAGATACACGGGTTTTCTTTATTGTACACCAAACAGTTAACTTGAAAACTAAGTACAGAAACATATTAAAGTACAATTACGTCAGTCTTATTGCTTTAATTAAGTGTAATTTGCTGCTATCTTTGCGCGGCAAAGATAAGAATTGCTGAACTTTTTCGTACGCAAATGAATGTTATCTACGGTGAAACTGTGACAACGGAGGCGAGCATGTGTGGTTTTGTATTTAAAGAGGAAAGATAGGCCAAGATTTCCTTACTCTCTTCAGAACACTTACCGTGGTACAGGCGATTCTAGGAGTCCGCTGGTTGAGAATGTCCAGAGATTTTTTATTCATTTGTTCTATTAAAAATGCATGTGTGTATGCTACTTTGGGGTCGGATCAACTTATAATATGACGTTGTCAGACATGTGTCATAAATGGGAAACATAAATCCACATCAAAAACGTACACGCTACGGATGGGAGTAATTACGGTAGTACTACAAAACGCACGGAACCCACACTCTCAATAATTGCCTCATCTTTCTATTAAAATGCACCACGGTATGTCCGAGACATTATTCTATCATACATCAATCAAATGCGTTCGATAGAATCTCAACCCTAACTTAAAGATTATAAAAGCTGAATTGGCAAAAAAGCCGCGATATATTTGCAATAAAAAATCCACTCAGATTTAAAGCTTTTTCTTAGCAGTTCCATCACGTTTCGCTAGAGGGCTCTAGGTATTTAATTGTTCTTCGATTGATGTGGCCACTTTGCTATGTACTTATTATTGGACTTTAATTGGGATTAATTATTTATTATTTAAAAACAGTACGTTCCTGCGCGGAGAACGATTTGCTTTGCAATTAGCTAAGCTAGTGATAGAAAATACTGAGATTCTTGCTCGTATAGCTATTATTAAATCATGTATTTATGTTCGTTTTTATCACCGCTGTTTAGCATTTGACTGTACTAGTTCTGTGATTTATTTAAATTGAAAAATGTTTGTACTACCCTGACTTAACAAGATCTCGTAAAGAAAAAGCTGCAATAATGCATCAGCAAATGTTCGCGTATTTACTTATTTGTCGATGTAATATGAAAAATTGTCTGAAAAGTGGTTTAAATGTAGTCGTTTATATTAAATTTATATAAATTTTATGTATCCCTTTTAAACTAAATAGATTTTTTATGAAAGGTGTATAGGACATGCTACGAGTATTAATAGATGAGTATTGAGGATAATAGAAAAAATGTATTGTTTAAAAATGTATTTCAATACTAAAAATATTTGCAAAGTCCTACACTTTATGTTATGTACAATTCTAAGCTTTACTATACAGCATGATTCGTTGTTTATATATACTTACTTATCTACTTGTAATGTTTAACTTGGTGTGCAGTATTCTAGTAGAATAAATTAAACAATATTTCTCAAGTATTCTCAAGCGAAACTTAATACAATTTCTCCTATTAATATTTATATTAAAACTGTTATGATAATTGCGAGCAGAGCCACGGCAAAAGCATTTTACCGACAAGCAAAAAGTATTAAAATAAATGTGCATACTCAAATAAAACCACTTTTCAAACCACTGAATATTATAATTCCTCTACGGTGAAGCAAGAAACTCTATACATTATGGAACGAGACAGATAGCCCGGCCTCCCATAAACATCTCGCGTTGACTGGCAGACATCGTTTTTCAACACTAAGGCCGACATATGCTTTTCATGTGCATGAGTACTGCCTGTCATCTTTTGCTTTTATTCGCGAGCGAACATAGTGAAATATGTTCTTATGAACATTTATATGTTTATGGTCATTTGTGGGCATAGCCAGTTGATCATTTTAGTGAGTATAATGAGATATTTTTATGGAATGCCGATTGATTCATGGACATTTCTAATGCATGTTATGTTTTAAGTTATGTTAGTACTAGCGATTCGCCCTCGCTTCGCTTCGGGTGTTTCAGATAAACATTTTAAACTAAATATAGCCTATGTTACTCAGTGATAATGAACCTTTCTAATAAAAAAAGAATTATCAAAATTGGTCCAGTACTTTTTGAGTTTATTTGTTACGTATACAAAAATACAAATCTTAATATTAGTGTAAGAAATAAGAAATGTTTATTATTTTTGGACATCACAACGTGTATATCACGTGTAGATGTATTCCTTTTCAATATAACATTACTTCGAAGCTATCCATTCCATCACATTACATCATCAACCTGGACAAAAGCCTCTTCAGTTGTTCGCCACTTTGGACAAACATCAGGAGGCTTAGCTCATTCATAATCGCTCCGCTGGGCAGGCGGGTGGGCGATCGCAGGGCGTAGCTCCTCGCCCCAGGGACGCTGCTGCCTATCGTCGGCCTGTGGTATTTAGCTACACCTTCTATCGTGATGTTTTTACCGCTACCAGTCGGTTTACCAGAGCCTCGTTTGTTGTTCGGCAGGATGCACCACGGGCTGGTGAGTTTGGCTCTCCCTCATGTAAGTGATTAACTAACTTAACTTTACCATAAGTTGGATGAGATCTTGCTCGTGTCAGTTAAAAATAAAATGAGAATCGCCATTACTACTTACTTCTCTGAGCGACATTTCACGCGCGTCGTTTAACGCAAACCTGCGCCTGCGCAGATAGTATCGCGGCATTAGCATACAGACGGTAGCCAATGACGGTTTATTGTCCAAGGAAATAGAGCTTGTTCCTTGAGATAGCGGAATGGTAGTTCACTTGGTGTCTGTTTGTTGGTGATCTTGGAACTTCTTAAGGTTGAGCAACAAGTGTCTATTATACCTAGTTTTAAGTCAATTGTATGGTGTGTAATAAAGAATATCTATCTATCTTCTTTATGAATATTAACTGGCCGTCGGGCTAATTTCTTAGAGACATAGGTTCGATCTTCACCCGGGACAAACATTCGTGTGATAAACATTTGTATTTGTTCCCATGTCTGGATGTTTGTATTTAAGTATGCATTTGTGATACCTTTGTTGTTTTGTTACCCATAACGCAAGTGTGCAAACTACTTTGTGATCGGCTCAATGTAGGTATGAGATGTTGGTATGATATTTTAATAACTGGCCGGATAACTCATTATGGTACTAAGTAGTCGTCTGAACCTTAAACTTGAACATTTGGATTTCTTTCGAGTCGGGGTGTTTGCATTCTACACTTATTGAAAAAAGTGTGACGTGCAAAAGTACCTATTACTAGTGAATCTATTTGCAGAAATAAACTTATTTTATTTAACAACAATAAGTATAACTTTACACGAGAGAGATTAGTCGATATTCTACTATTGTGCTATTGGATTACAAAACATTTCCTTAGTAATTTTCAAATCGCGCAAGCACCATCCTATACCCGTACCTAATTACTAACAATTAGCTTCTACCCAACTTAGTCAATAAAACGTACACACACCGAACAGTTATCGGAACGAGTAGAATTGCGCCAGAAGCAATTACCCAGGCCGGGAATCGAACGCGACCGGTCCCGGCCACTTGCAGTTACGAGTATAGATTTAGTGCTTGCGGCGGTTACACATATGAAACTAAAGACTTGATAAGTTTCACATTTTCTTTCCTTTCCGGAAAATTAGGATACCTATTCTTTGACAACTTCAAGAGCGCTATGCATCAGATGGGATGTATGGGACCTATCACCTTTTTGCTCCAAGCCATCCTTACCTGCCCTTGGTGCATCCTGCCGAACAACAAACGAGGCGCTGGCAAACCGACTGGTGGTGGTAAAACCACCACGATAGAAGACGTAACTAAATATCACAGGCCGATGACGGGCAGCAGCGTCACTGGAGCAAGAAGCTACGCCCTGCGATCGTTAACTCGCCTGCCCAGGGTGGCCATTATGGGTATATCCTCCAGATGTTTGCCCTAAGTGGCGAACAACTGGAGAGGCTTATGTCCAGCAGTGGACTGCAAAAGGCTGATGATGAATCATCATCATACATCATCATCATCAGATGATGATGTATAATATCAGACATCAAGTCATCAGCCTGCAAACGTCCACTATTGGACATAGGGGGACATCCACAAATTACGTGTCACGAATTTCATGACTTTTTGACCCGTCCTCCTTCTCATAGCTGGTCTTTAGTTAGCCTACTTCTACGACGCCCACAGGATCCACGGTAGTGACCGAATGTGCCATCGAACCAGTCTGAAGTCCAGAATTGAGATCTATATTTGGTAACGATACTGAGTCTGAAGTTCTAAGCGTCAGTGATGTCCATTAGCGCTAGGTAGGCGACAGATTTATCGGTGTACGGCCTCGGTGTCCGACAGCGTGACACCGGCGAGACACCGCGAGACACGGCTGTCAGTGTCGGCGTCAGCGCTGGCTGCAGTGATAGAAGGCGTCTGTCATTGGGCAGGTGTGAGTTTAGTTTTGTCGTGTGACACCTGCAATCAATGTTGAGCACAGAATAGTAGATTGTCCTCCCCGAATAGAATTTTTTTTTTTAGTGGCTCGACATAATGGCTTCCCTACGCCTGATGGAAAGCGAAAGAGAAGCCCAAGTCGCTGTGACAACGGGCAAGTAACTGGTCAGTTACCTGTCAGTTGCCACCGCCATACCGGCCCATCCCCAACCCTCCACGAGCTCCGGAAACCCTTCTCACCGGCAGAAAGATTCGCTATGCCCTACCTCTCTTAAAATCGGTGCGACAACGGACAATCTATTACTTATGTATTAATCTATCAACAATGTTGCGTTACATGTCGCTACAAAAGCTACTAAGAATATAAAATACGAATTTCTTCTTGCTATTCTGAAAAAGTTAATCTTTATTATGTTTACACTTTACACAAAGAAATAGCAATGAGACTTGTGGAGATGCCCACCTCACAGAAGACATTATCTTAATCTAAGAGCAAAAAGCAGTTCTCAGAGGCTACTTGAACATCGGTCACGTACTGATGCCAGGAGACATGAGCTTTACTGCCGATTATAATTGCTAAGTTGGGAAAAAGTTAATTTATTATGTATCTGTTCGTGTAGAGATAGAAAAAGGCAATGTATTAAGTGTGAGTGTGATGTATTCCGGATGGGTAGATGTAGGATAAGGCAATTTATTATATTTTCATTGAGGTTATACATAAAAGTGTTTCGGTAATACCCAACATCCACTGCTGGACAGGGGCTGCTCCTAATGACTATTTTCATTTGAGGGGTTTTAATCTCCTAGTTAAGTTTTGTATCGAGT
Source organism: Conogethes punctiferalis (assembly GCA_031163375.1). NCBI lineage: Eukaryota > Metazoa > Arthropoda > Insecta > Lepidoptera > Crambidae > Conogethes > Conogethes punctiferalis. The sequence continues at coordinate 16,129,125 of CM062094.1, forward strand.
TAAATGCTCTGCTGCCCTTCTTGATATTCGAATGTAGGTAGGTAATTTATATCGATTCTGAAACTAAACTCGTGATTACTACAAGTATATACTAGTAATAGGATGACGCGTAATACATAGCTAAATACAAATTAGTGAGTCAATATAAAAAAAGCAGAATAGACACAAGTTAATAACCGATGTCTTTAAGTAGGTATTGTATTTGTGGTACCTTCGTTACCCATAACATATTTGTCTTAAGCACTTGATTAAGCTACTTACGTTGGAGTCACATACATTGCCAGTATGTGATCTGTAATTAGAGTTGTCCATGGGTGGTGTCGACTGCTTACCATCAGGCATACACTAGCTCGTCTGCCGCCTCAAGCAAAAAAAAAATATTTAAAAAAATACATAGTTGATATTCACATGTGTTTCAGAATTCGCCACTAATCCAAGCCCGTTATCACTTGGGTTCAAATCAGTTCAAGTCTACGTCCGCGCCGCCCAGCCGCTGGGCGGGCGGCAGTCGGCCTCGCGCCGCCCTACAGTCTCCACGCGTCGGCTCGCGCCGCCCTGGCTGTGTGCACGCGAACTTATTTACGATACTGACCTGAAGACAGTTTTTGTTGACAGAAAAACCTTCCGTGTGTGGGATTATTTTATGAATTTGTGTAAAAGAAAGTGGAAGTGAGATTTTTCTTAAATTCAGATACTTATTTCTGTTAAGAAAACTTCATTCAGAGTTCAGTTTCAAAAGAAATATAGAATATTAAGTGTTTTACTGCGTGGTTTTAATGTGGATTTCGGAAACCTTTGGAATTATAAAAAAAGGCGACGCAAATTAATGTAACTGTGTTTTATTTTTCTATCGAAGGAACTGGTTTAAAAATAAGTGATTACATTTAAGAAATACTTAAGTGTTTCCGTAAATATAAGACTTATGATGATCTATAAAGTGTTCGAATGCGAAATCGGATGATTTCATAGTGAAGTTAATTTTACCATAACTTGAAAACAAGTGAAATAAGTGAAGATAAATTGGAAAACGCATGGGAATCAACTTAATACAAAAGGTACGAGAGTGCTATGATGTTATTTTGTAGGTTCACCACAAAAATGACCTTAATTTCACGAAAACTACTGAAGGAGTTTTAGTGAAACAAAAAGTAATGTATATCATACATCAGATAAACACATAAACGCTTTAACTTTTTGTGATATTATCATTTGATATGTCACGCGAACAAAACCGCAAGCTGCAGCTAGTTTCTTTATAAATGAGATAAGTTCTCTCATATTCAATCAAATTGAAATCGTATTTATTGTATTACAATAATATAACCAAAGTTACCGACATAGTTCACCGGATCAGTATGCCGAAGTGGCAGTGGACTGGCCACATCAGCCGCAGAACCGATAACCGTTGGGGTAAACGCGTTCTGTGGCGACTGCTTCTCGGCAAACGTAGAGTAGGACGCCCTCAGGCCAGAGATTTGCGCAGGGCGGCTGGGAAATGCTGGATGCGAGAGGCCCGGGACTGATCGAAGTGTGCGAGTATTGGGAGAGGCCTATGTCCAGCAGTGGACTGATGTGGGCTGATGATCATGTTATACAAAGCAAAATAAAAGTTTATATAATAAAAAGCTCACTAAGAAGCAGTAGACCAGGAGATCTAACACCTGGTCTCAACTTTTTCGCTAACATTATGATCAGATGATGATTACATCAGTTTATTGATCTTTGCGGCTCTTGACTTCACATTGGCAATTGCAATTTACGTACATTAAGATAACTAACCCTTTAATACCACCGTACTCCGATACTCCATACGATTAGAAATAATAAAACTTTATTATATTGGTACCCTGCACGAATTTAATTTTTATGGGGAAATAAAAGTAACAATTTATTTTAATATCTTCCCGAGCGGTTGCTTTGATTGACTCGTCTGACGGACAGTAAACAAGATAAACTACTACTAAATTAGATATTTGACTAGTGGTGTAATTACAATCAAATAACATGTTTTTCATGTAATTACAGTTGCCAAAGTAATAAAGTATGGAACAACTTCCCTTGTATTTGTTAGTTAAGCATATTTAATTTAAAAACCATAAGATATTTATTTAAAGAGAGCTAGAGCATTAATTACATGATCATAAGTTAAGGTATCCCTTATACCCAGACTTCATACAAGTGAATTTCCTTAAAAATAATAGATGTAGATGCAGAGATTTTTCGTAAATTTTATGTCGATTTCAAACCAGGTGGTTCGGATTAAATACTAACCCTAACTTTATTGCTTTCCTATTATCATACATGGGGTTTATAGAATAGAATAGAAAAGAAAATAGTTTATTCAGCGCACATTAAAAAATACAAGGGTGTATTAAATCTACAAAGTAACTTAAAACTAAGCTACAATGCTATACAATGTGCAGCCAAATTGGTATCCACTCAGTGAATGTCGAGGCATGACATAAAGACTGCCAAGACGTTGATTTTCGGTGGAACCGTCAAGAGGGAATACATATAACAGTGGGATAAAACAATGAGTAGTTAAGATTAAGTCAGTATAAAATATTACAAGAGTGATAGAAATTACGATTAGACAAACAGTGTGGACAATGGACAAGTGTGTTTAGTGTATGTACTCGTATAAACATGGCTTAATTTTGTGTTATAAAGTTCAGTGAAGTGTTAAAGTCCCTTAATTTCGTTCGTCGTTTCGGTTTTGGGTAGTCGGTTCCAATGATAACTCAAACCGTATTTATTATGGTTAACTAAGACCCGTGTATAGTAAAGCGAGTTGCCGTGAGGTAAACACGCCCGATATAGCCTCGGTTTCGTTACAGCAGTAAACAAACGTTAAATCTGTCGCGACAACCGCCCGTGCCGCGTTTAGAACAGCTGCTCTCCATAAAGAAACAGTTTAAAAGTAAAAAATATTATTTACGGGTAGGTACACTAACTAAATAATTACCTCAGCAACGAACTCACAGATATGCTATTGCTTTAAAAATTTGATGTTTAGCATGATAATACCATAAACCATAAAGTGTAAGTACATGTGCTTCTGTGTGAGGGACTAATTCCTAAATATCTTATTAACTGCTGGACAAATTGTATGTTACCCACTTATTTAATAATTTCTCGTGTAAGTGACTGTATGGTTTTAAATGAGAAATAAATATTCTTTAAACCTAATAAGCATAACTAATATAAGTATATGAGATTTTGACAATAAAGAAGTAGGTGTAAAAAAACGATTGAAAAAAATAATCTAAAGGGGCTGTGATGTTCTGTGATTTAAAATGTTGCTACTCTCCTGTACTCAGTATACGAGTTATCCTGCGAGTCACAGCGGTGGTGTTCGTAGAATCGTGCTCAGTAAGACATAATATGATGAGCGTGGTGCATGGTAAAGGTACAAGAGTAAGAAGAGTACCAAATAATGTTGACGTTGGATCTCAAACTGAAGTTTCCTTCATACTTTGCTTACCAAGCAATGACTTCTTCAACGACTTCTCTAATACTTCTGGGTTTCCGGAGCTCGTGGGGGGTTGGGGTTGGGCCGGCACGGCGGTGGCAACTGACAGGTGACTGACCAGTAACTTGCCCGTTGTCACAGCGACTTGGCCTTCTCTTTCGCTTTCCATTAGGCGAAGGGAAGCCATTATGCCGAGCCACTATAAAAAAGTTACTAAATAGTTCAGAAAACACTCAGAAAACGCATCAATATAAAAATAGATCACTCAAATTGCTTAAATTTTATGCGAGATCGAACAACTAAAATGTAAGTCAACCTTATTGCTTACACATGGCGAAGGTGTGGGTTCGATTCCCAGGTTAACATTATAAATCCTCATTGCATAACTGTTGAAGTTAGTTCAAGCTCTCTCTAAGAACCATTAAACTTTTAGAACCGCAGCAATTATTTAATTTATGTCGGATATAAATGGCGTTTAGCGGTATTTACTTTGAGCAGAACTTTTTACCGAAGCAATTAGCAGCCTTTTATTTTACTAGCTAGTTAAGTTGCTGTGTGGTTTTCTTTATGGGTTGATGTGACGTTTTATTATTTCGAGCGCGAGATGGTCTTGGAGAGAGAAAGTCAAATACTGTAATTCTGACGTTTGATTGAATGTACATCAAAAAAATAGTATATTTTTGAAATGAGAGTTCTTTCTAAGCAAACTGAGTTGTACATTGACGGATTCTTGCGTGACATGAGAAGTTTGTTAGAATATTGGTCACGGAAGAATCCTGTTAGCGTTCCTTCGTGATCATGGTGCCTGCAACTCTGCCGCAGGGAAAACCTTTGATTTAAATGGTTACTTATAATCTATCCCAATGAAACCATCATCATCTAATGATGGGCTAAAGCCACAGCTGGACATAGGCCGCTTCAGTTGTTTGTCACTTTGGTCAGGAATCGCAGGATGTAGCTTTTCGCTCCAGAGACGCTGTTGCGATGGTTATACCGCCACCAGTCACTTGTCAGAACCTAATGAAATGTTTATCTGAAATACCCAAAGCGCCGCGTGGGTGGGTTAACATCATCATCATTATCAGCCTATTACAGTCCACTGCTGGACACAGGCCTCTCCAGTTGTTCGCCACTTGGGCAAACATCTGAAGGATATACCCATAACGCCACGCTGGGCAGGCGGGTTGGCGATCGCAGGGCGTAGCTTCTCGTTCTCGTGACGCTGCTGCCCATCACCGGTCTGTGGTATTTAACTACGCTTTTAAAAGTGATGGTTATACCGCCACCAGTCGGTTGCCAGCGCCTCGGTTGTTATGCGGCAGGATGCACCTCGAGCAGATGAGGTTGACTTTGAGCGAAAAGATGATAAGCCGCTCCCTTACATCCCAAACGTGGGTTAACAATTAACTACAGAGCAAGTCCCGTAGCAAGTTCACTCGCCCGCCCGAACGCTCCCTGGCGCGCACGTGGCGAGCGCGCCTGCGCCGGATACGCTGCACTCCGTCCGTCTGTTTGAACCCGCAATTATTATATCCGTTCGTACCGCGGACGGGGTTACTACTGGACATATACATGTACATGACAGATAAATATTGACACTTATTGAGAGATAGGTGAAAAAAATCTCTGTTACTGTTATAAAAAATAAAGAAGATATAAGTATGTTAACCATAACATTACTCACCTAAAATGTACAAATAAATTTTCTATATTACTCAGGTCAAATACTCATATAGTTCAGTCGAATTGAGACCCCTATTTTTGAAGTCCCTTAAAAAGTCTGGTAGCTTGTATAAAATAGATAACTCTTGTACTCTTGAACCCAATCAAAAAGCAGGCTTCTACGCAAATCGTGCTTCCAGATTTTCTATTAAGATAACTGAGCCCCCGGTCCGCGGAGCATATTTTCGTCAACGCAAAAATCTGTCACCCTGAGATATGACGCCCACAGAGCTTTGATGTTTAAGACTTGGAATGTCAATTTGGACTAAGAATTTATTAAATAATCTACTTTTAAAGATGTGTTTGCATGTCATCATCATCAGCGTCGTCAGCCTATCGCAGTCCACTGCTGGACACAGGCCTCTCCAGTTGTTTGCCACTTTGGGCAAACACCTGGGGGATTTACCTGTAATCATCACGCTCTGGGCAGGCGGGTTGGCGATCGATGTTTGCATGCACTATTGTTTATTTAAGCAAGTTGTAAGTTACAACGTACTTATTGCAATGTACAATGCCTGCAAACTTCCACTGCTGGACATAGACCTCCACCAAAGACAATTGTCGCTTGGGATTTGCATAAGTCATGACGCTTAGCAGGAATCCGGCCTTAGTCCTCTTCTACGACACCCACGAGATGAGATGGTGTGATTCTATTCTAAATCCGGAAACCACGAGGACGGGCACCCAAGTCAATAAGTCACTTCTACCACTTTGCAAGCTCTATTACCAACGTGCCTTTTCCCGGGGCGAAAATATGAATATTATTCAAAGTGATTTGTCACAAATTGAAAGGAAGGCAGTAAACGCCATCTGCCGGTGATATAATAATATTTTACGGCACCACCGCTCCTAGCTCACGGCAAAGCGATTGACTTTTTCGCAGAATTGGCACACTATAAAGTTTTATACATCTTTTCTTCTTTCCCCTTTCGAAAGATTGTTCATGGGTTGAAAAAACACAAGACTGTGTAGTTTTATACATGAGTATTCTTTTTCTTTCCAAGAAATGTCGCGTTAGTAACCCGAATTACCATCGAATTTCGGCCACATCGGCGAATTTCCAATTTAATTAACTATTCAAGTACGCAAGATGTATATCCTTAGTGCAACAAGCACGAGTATGTAAAATAGTTCACCAGTATATTAGATAAATAAATAAAATAATCACCCTGAATGCACATGTTTTGTATTGCAGTATTTTATTGTTACACAATGCAAAAATAAAAGTTGAGTTTATGTTATGCTAAGTTCTCTACAAAGCCGCAGTCCAGGAGATGTCGTCGTTGAGAAAGTCTTCGATTCAATAAAACTATAGGGATTTGTCTTGGCGATTGGGTTGGTGACCCCATATAATCTTATATTAATACAATATTTGTCGAGTACCCGAGCACATAACAACAGTACCCTTCCTTTAAACCACAAAAGTTCACATCTGTCCCACGGAACAGTACAGTAAATAATTACCAAAATCCACAAGGAAGCTTCATGCAAACTCCACTAGTTAGTATTAAATAAGCCACCTAGATAACCTAGCGCCGCTCACGACCGCTATTAGCCGCGCAATAACGGGTTCGGTACCCGGCAGGGCACATTAATTTCCATCGGCCACTGATATGAATGTAACGAGCGGTTCCGGGTTCGAATCCTTGGTGGGCCGCGGAATTGAGCGCTTAGATCTAAATTAATGCAATTTATATTCGCTGTGCGCATTCTGGGCTATTTCTTAATGGTTCGGATAAGTTATGCGGTAAATATTTGTAACTTAACTGGTTATATTTATTACCCAAAGACTACGACTTTATGTCAAACAAAATTAATAGATTATAATATAAAAAAAGTTCATTTCTACAGAAATCTATAGTGAAACTTGCCGAGAATATATTTCTAATGTCAAACTACAAGTATGTCAAACAAATGTCCAAAATATGTTGAGCATTTAAGTCTGCATAGTTAAATTCTGACATGCAATAAATTAATTTAAGTTCCCAATCGGTTCAATTTAGAAAATTGCTTCTTTACTCCGCTGGCTCAGGCAGCGATCCGATTTGGTGGTGTGGAACTGTGGAAATATAATTATTAGAGTATCATAAGTAATCAGTATGAAAATGTATGCAAGTCCGCTACAACCTTCTGATCTTCATACCGATTGTGAGCCCGACCAAACTACCGGCCGGTAGAAAGTCTGTGATCTCCGGAAATTAAAACAAATTCACGAACATTTAAAAAACAGCCAACCGACTTTAAACATCTAATAAAAAATTACAAGCCTGTCAAAAAGTACGTGCACATATTTAATTATCCTTTTTTGTTGCAGGTAAGCCACCGGTTGGGTTCCGCTAATTAATTCCGCGGACCCCGTCAACGGTACCCTAATTTATGCGCCGGCATGGCCCCCTGTCGCCGAACGCACGGACTCGCGTATTTCTGTATGTATGTAGCACTTAGTTATGGAAGCTTTTGTTCATCTCTAAGTTTGTTCGCATTTTATTTCTATTTACTCTTAATGTTGTTATGGCGCCATTACATCTCATCCCGTGGGCGTCGTAGAAGACGACTAAGGGAATATCAGGGAACGGGCAGAAGCGTTTACTTGGGTACAAATCGGGGGGCATGGCAGTGCCCCCGCCAAGTCGAGCGCGAAGCAAACACTGCCGCACCATCCTTTACCGGAACCATTTCGCCGCATAAAACTTACTGCTAATGATGATCTAAATATTTGACCGTGTTAAGATTTGTAAACATTTTTTTAAACAATTTATAACACCAAAGTATAATAATAACACAATTGCGTTGATGTCCCTAGGTTACCTTGGCTAGGCCTTACTAAAGGACTGTAATATCTGTCACCCATGTTTTTTGGCATATTTGCAAAGATGGCAAACTATTCTTACATACTTTTTAAATAATGTAGGTAGAGTTTGATGATTAGGTTTATAGCTGCTGTATGATTAGTTCGATATAATGAACTATTGATAATAATACCTATATTATGTATCTTGAATTTACAATGTTTATACCTTTTACTTTGATTTGTTTGTTTCTAGCTCTTCTACACTAATATTATAAAGAGGAAAGATTTGTACCTATTTTTGTATGTTTGTAATGAATTGACTCAAAAAGTACTGGGCCGATTTAAAAAATTCTTTCACCAATAGAATGCTACATTCTTCCAATTTGACATAGACTAAAGAAAGAAATAGGGATCCTTGGTAAAATTTGAACAATATAATTTTCTACCCCGTGCGAAGCCGGGACGGGCAGCTAGATTTAAATAAAATTCTATAACATTATGCTATGTGAAGATGTAACGAAAGTATAAAGTATGCTAATCAGCATCCCTTGTTGAAAGCTGACGCGACAGTTCCGGACACCCTTACTCGACTACGTGCACACACAAACATACCTACATTATTGATACACATATGTGGGCTAGTGACTTACTGTGGGAGTGACCCTGCCTTCTGATCCGAGGGTCTTGTGTCGATGTCCACCCAGGACAAACATTCAAATTATATATGTCACCGGAAAATAGCAAGAATCGTAAGTTGATCAATTTCCTAGGTTAGGTAGGATTAACTTCCGGAAAATAATAAACGGCAGTTGAAATGTAGGTATTATTCAACGTATGTATTTTAGTAAATTGATCATTTTACGGGGTCTTGGCGTAAAATCATCCGACGAAGGTGAGGTGAACGTTGATTGGTTCAATGGCTCACGTGGCGTTATCCCGGCAACCAATCAGGGAACAGTGTATTAAGTTACGGGTAACAGTGCACCGTTAAATAGTACATTGAGCAACGTTCGGCCTATTTGAGGACGATTTTACTTGTGTCAAAATCGTAAATTAATAAATTACTGCCAGGCTACCGTAAGTTGATCAATTTACTGAAATCCAATTTCGTTAAATAATACATTTTAACTACTGTTTGTTATATTCCGAAAGTTAATCAACTACCTAGGAAATTGATCAACTTCCGATTCTTGCTATTTTCCGGTGACATAAAATATACAGTTATTAAAAATATCTATTTAGAATGGAAATAAACTTTTCTATCGCGCATAAGCTTGTAGGTACGTCCGACAAATTCTGGTGATCAAGTTATGTGTTCATAAAAACCTCTTTACCTACTGTTCGCATCTTTGCAATGAATCAAATTAGCTGATTGAACTTGGGAATTCAAAAATCAGTTTTAATCAGACAAAACTTGTGCCAGGACAAACCACTCTCTTGTAGCTTGAGACAAGCACTTATGAACAGTGAAAACAGTCAAAAAAATTACTCTACCACCGGATTTGGAATGTAGCGTCTACCGCGAAGAACCCGAGAATGGACATAAAATACCTATAGAAAGACTAAGTTTAAATAGTCTTTCTGCTTAGGTGCGTAATTGGTTGACTGTTAGACAATACCTGTACAGCATTAGGTCCGCCTTGCTGCACTATGTTATTCTGCAATACAGATTAAATAATAGTTATGTATCATAACAAACATAAATGGGGTGGAATTCGAACCCCGGCCCTGAAAGCAAAGTCACTACCAAATGACACAAAATGTTCGTCACGTGTTAAATTTGTTTTCAATTCTATTACACGCTATTAAGGTTTAAATTACATTGAGGATTCTTTAAGTAAGGACTTTCAAAAAGCCAATCAATAACTAATCAAGACAAGTGCAATACCAATTCAGTTGATGCATTCATTGTTAGGGCCGGGACACACGCGCTGGACATTTTGACAGATAGCTGACAGGTGTGTAATTGTATTCTTACATCTAAGTTACCTATCATCATCATTATCATCAAACGTCGACTGTGGGACATGGCCACGGACATGGCCTACCCCAATGATAAATGTCATTTGGGGGGTTTTGCTAGAGTCATCGTACTTAGATTCATCGGACCACCATCTCAGTAGATGAAGTAGAAGACGATTAAGCGAATACAAGTAGCAAGAAACGGGCAGCAGCGTTTACCTGGCCACAAATAAGACCAACTGCGGTCACCAACCCGCCTGCCAAACGTTATGACTAAATGGCAACAGGCCTGTTGCCGTAAAAAATGCGTAAATAATAGCTACTAGCCGCTACCAACAATAATATATGTCTTTTTTTCCGGAATACAGGTCCACATTTTATTTTACAGTTGTAGCTCGGCATAATGGCTTCCCTACGCCTGATGGAAAGCGAAAGAGAAGCCCAAGTCTCTGTGACAACGGGCAAGTAACTGGTCAGTTACCTGTCAGTTGCCACCGCCGTGCCGGCCCAACCCTAACCAGAAACACGACCCGGAGGTCATTTGGCCGCGATATTCTATAGAGTGGACGTCCTTCCTCGGACGGGGCTCAATCGAGCGAAGATTCGCTAAGCCCTACCTCTCTTTGCACAGTGCCTAAAGACGAAATTCTTTAATCAGTGCATACTACCGAAATGGACACTCACGGTACGGCTAGTCCACAACTTAAGGGTCGCTCAGCGAGCTATGGAATGGGCTATGCTCGGCGTCTCTCTGCGGGATCGGATCCGGAATGAGGACATTCGGCAGAGAACGAAAGTTACAGACATCGCAGTGCTCATATTCGTAACAAATTATGTACCTCTGTGTGCCCCTGACGCGGCGGGGTATCGTATACCTCCCATGTTTCTCGTTTATGGGATGGGGTCGCCCATAGTGACATTACTCGCACTCGTTTCACTACTAAATTACTTTTTTGGTTATTAACGGTCAACATTGTGATACATGTCGTTATGAGTATTTTTTTTAAAGTAGCTCAGCATATTGCCTTCTCTACGCCTGATGGAAAGCGAAAGAGAAGCAAAAGTCGCTGTGACAACGGGTAAGTAACTGATCAGTTACCTGTCAGTTGCCACTGCTATACCGGCCCAACCCCCCACGAGCTCCGGAAAACCTAATCACCAGCAGAAACATGACCCGGAGGTCATTTGGCTGCGGTATTCTATAGGGTGGAGGTCCTTCCCGCGGGCAGCTCAATTCGAGCGAAGATTCGCTATGCCCTACCTAATGTATGAGTACCTCTATGCTCTAGTGCTGGTGGCCATATGACCGCGGAGAGGTCCCGGGTTCGAAACCCAGATCGCCTGCTGTCAGTCTGACTCGCACTTGGCCGCTTTTTACTGATCGTAATTTATGTATGAAAATTGTTCTTTTAAGTAGCTTAATATATCATGTGTCTAAAAATGACTATCATTCCTATATGTTACCAACTTACACAGGTGTTATAGCATAGCCTTAACCTAATTGTCGACTGGTAGAGAATGCAATACATTCTACAAATAAATAATTTCACCCCACTGCTCACATCGTATGGAATGATAGATAAATTTTATCAAGGAAACTACCCTTCGAGGGGGTGAAAAGGGGAGCAGAACTTACAATGTAAGTGCGATAAGTTATGCATATTAAGTATCTATCTATCCACAGTCTAATTGAATATTTACACTAAATTAGACGTGGTAGAGGACGACTAAGAGAATAAATAACCGAAGACATGCCACGCTTTTTTTTTTTTTTTTTTTTTTTTTTTTTTTTTTTAAGCCGGGGAAAATGCTTTTAGGCATACCCGCCGCTCGGGGGAGGGGCGGGTTATGTGGGACTCGCCCTGCCTCAAGGTGTAAGGGAGGCAGGGAATACCCACTAAAAACCCCGGCCCTTTCGTCAAGCGCCTATGGGGACGGTGCCAAGGGTCCTGAGGATGACTCATACAACCTTGACACCGCCAGCGCAGTCTGCCCTAACCGGCAGACTCCTACGAGCTCACCCCCCTAGGGGGAGCGACGGGAGGGGTCCGAACCATCGGCGTGTGGTATTTAGCTACGCCTTCTATCGTGATGGTTTGACCGCTACCACGGGCAGGTGAGGATGGCTTGGAGCGAAAAGGTGATAGGTCGCTCCCTTACATCCCCAAGCGTTAATAGGGATCATTATCTCCAGATGAACATCAAACAAGATTTTTTTCATTGTGTCCAGCTTCTCAGCAATTAAAAATTTAATAAAGTAGATGCTTACTTCACTGTCTAACAGACTGCACGGCTAAATGAAGCTTGGGACTATGCAAGGTCGCCTCCACCCCTCCGCTGTGCGTAGCGCCATAGTAGCGCAAATGAATGAACGAGGGGCGCCGGACAACGGGGTGGAATACCCCACTACAGCGCCCCACATCACTTGATACATGAGTTTTGTTCACTTTTTGAAGACGAAGTTTTATTTATAAAAGTACATCAAAATGTCATTAGTAGTATCATTCCTAATAAGCAGACGATGAATTTTAAAAATGATACACATCACGGTTAATTTGTGCAACACAAATTGAACATTATTATGATGATAGTAAGTTTGCCCTAGGTGGCGATGAACTGGATACTGGAGGCCTATATCCAGTGGACTGCAATAGGCTGATAATTATGATGATGAAGATTGTCTGTAGTGAATAAAAGAATACGAGTACTATAATAATTGAGCATCATGTCTCACACTTTATTCCTTATCTCTAATCAATACTTTCTTACCACTTCAGCTTTCTAATCCTTTGAATAAAAAATAGTGACAAAACTGGATAACAAATGCACAACAATAATACCTACATATTTTTGCAAGTATGCAAACATAAACAACTCTCACTCAGTTGTAATGTGGCCTTCAATTAATATAAGACGAACAACTAAAATCTTAGGTTTGAAAAAAAACATTCAGTTTCATATACAGAAGTGAGATAAAGTAATGGATAGTTTGTATTTGAATTCAATCAAAATACGACAGAAAAAATACTGGCGCAATAAAATCAACTTTATGGTATCGCAAATGATGGGTTCTGCGAACAAGAAGCTTTTTATTAGTATCTGGTAATTGCTATTGAATGTCTGAATGCAACAACCGATTTCCTACTTATTTAATGGCGAGTAAAACAAGAAACTCACTTGAAATCGCAATGTAATTTCTATTTCTTGAAATGCAATCGCGATATTTATATCCACTTACATAATTTGGAGATTCGAACAATAATGACTAGTTTGAAATATGAGGTATTTAATTATTTCATAGATCGCTGCTAGATAACATTTACGTACATTTAATTTGTTATTATAATCTCCATGATAAGTATCGCTATGCCCAAATCGGATGCTTTTAGCCCGGCCGTACACGGACTGCTTCAAGCAGTTGAGACCGACTGCTTGAAGCCGCGACCGCGCGGTGAACTATAGAACCAGTCACGACTGCTCGAGCGGTCGTGTGTACGGCAGAGTATGAATGACTATAGGTCACCGCGCGGTCGCAGCTTGCAGCAGTCGGTTCTCAACTGCTTGAAGCAGTCCGTGTATGGCCGCCCTTACGATCAATTTCATTCAAATGTAAAATGTTTCACTTTGCATATAATTGAATACGCTAATGGATTTTGATGGTACAACTAGATCGTTAAATGGTTTTGCTGTGTTTTTTATTGCTCCGGCTATGATAAAGTTACATGTTTCTTGATGTGGGAAGAAAGAATTTGTAGATGTAGTTTTGTTTCTTATTATGTGTTCGCTACACAAATAACCGCTCCTTGATAAACGCAGTGTAGGACGCTCTCAGGCCAAGTGAAGTGACTATTTCAAAAAACAATAGTATATCTTGCAGTAGGCTAAGAAAGGTCGATGATAATGATGACACAATATTATGTTCGTGTATTTATTAATGCACTAGCTGTGCTCGCGACTTCGTCCGCGTGGAATAATTATTTTTTCCCCTTTTTTTTACATTTTCCATTATTTCTTCGCTCCTAATAGTTGCAATGTGATGTTATATAGCCTAAAGCCTTCCTCGATAAATGGTTTATTGAACACAAAAGAGAATTTTTTAATTCGTAGTATTTACAAAATGCGCAATACCCCATTCTTAATCATAGGAAATTATCTTAAACCAAAGGAATCGACCTCATTAATCGGGCATTAAATGCGTAAACACGTTTCCTCCGAGCCAAGTATCAAGACTGTTAAATCCGCGGAGGGTTTTACGAGCGTCGGTGCACGCGGCAAGGTTAGGTTAGTTCGCAACGTGGCCGCCTAGACGCGCCACCTCCGTGCCAACGTTCAAAAATCGAATGCGATAAACTCATTTGAAAATTTAAAACTAAATAGAATATGTAATTTAAAACGTTTTGTGACCGTGTGCACTCGTTTATGTCAAAACGATGTTAGGTTGTGAAGTGGTTGTGATGGTTTGACAGATTGACAACATTGTGGATTGACACGATTGACAGAATTCGACTTGTGTTGTTTGTAAACATGATTATTGTGTAGTCATTGCTTAAAATTTGTTTACTTACTTACTTGATGTACTCAAATGTTATTCCAAATAGTTTGTTTAGAGAAATGCAACTTGTTGAATGTCAAAAAGGCGTACCAAAACTTTGTATAAAGAAATAGAGTTGATTGAAGCGAAATATCTTACATTTTAGCTATTGCATTCTCATTTCATAAGAATGACAATTAAGTAGGTACCTATTTATTTATCACAGCTTACTGAAAAGAATTCGTAAATTTGAACCTTATTCCGCTAACATAATAACGATTTTCTATGTCATGCTAATGACGAATGCTGTTTTATGCTTATTAGCACATACCTAAGTGCCGATACTATTTATTATTGTACGATTAAATTCGTTGTCAAAATTTGTTTCCTGCCCAGTGAGATTGAAGGACTTAATTAGTTTAAGTATTTTATTTAAAAGTTTTAAGCTTTCATCATAGGTATCTCAAATTAAATTACCTATCTTAGGAGCACGAAACGTTTGTGACAAACGGATTCATAGTGATGCAGACTACTATTATTGAAAACGCATTGAACACGCAAATCCTGTAAGGCTTGTAAGTAATGCAATCAATAACAACTCGCAAGGCACGATTCGCTTGCGTATCTCCTGCCGGCCGCGTCTCCCCAAAAACAAATAAATTATAAGTGCACAGTGCAAGGGCCGCGGTGCAAGTGTTTACAAACAGAATGCATCGATTTCACATAAAGTGGCGGGAGCAGCGCGGCGCGGGACGGGCGGCCGCGGGGGCGGGACAGGGAGATGTCACTTTGACAGCTGTCAGTAATGGCGGGCCGTAAAAAGTTTTCTTTTTTTAATGAAAAAGTTGTCAGTCGACATTTACTTTGTATCATGAAGGACACAATAGATGCCATTAAAATAAGGGAATGTTTATTATGATTCCATATCACCATGACGTAACTTGAGTAACATTAACATCAAAACGATAGGTACGAATGCGGTTATATTTCCTTATTTAAATTACGTTTTTATGATTTTACGACATTTAATTAAATTACTGTTAAACTCAATTGGCCAAAGTGATTTAGAATAGGTTTGATATAGGCAGGCTTTAACTTTTTTATTTCGAAAGCTATAATAAAACTTAGATACCCAAGAACTTTTAATAAGAAAATGTTATTCTTTACTTCATTTGTTTACAAAATTATGTTTTTATTTAGTCTGAGTGCCGTTTCATTTCTTATCTCATGCATGATTTAACGCACAAAGGTTTAAAAGTTATGATGTTAGGTTTGTATTTATTTATTTTTTCTAAATGACTACGATGATGGTCAGGGCGGCCTTATCATCATCGCCGGACTGTTGGGGGAGCGGAACGCGCTCTCACCCCTAGATGTTAGGTTTGTACAAAACGACAGCGATGTTTGAGCATATGGGTGACATTGACATGAGTCGAGTGACACAAAAATGTCATAAATCGACGTTAAAAGTGACATTTCGATTTCGTAACGCAATAAGATTCCAAGTCTGTTCTGTACCACCGTGCCCTCTGCCTAATCCGTCGCGACGCCTGCAGCCCGGGTTTTACGGTGACTCACGCTGCGGAGACTTTGCCGCCGCGCCGCTGCCAGGCGCTTGCTCTTTTAAACATTCAAACGTTCCGCCTTTATCCCGTGAGCGGTGTGCTTTTTGTAATGAGCCTGACAATTTCAGTTTTACTGCTTAAATGCTATTATGAGGTAGTTACGTATTAAGTGACTGTCAAATCTTAACAGATTTTTTAAGATTCACCACCAATTAGTTGCAGTATAGACTGACAAGGATGTTTCGATATGTGGCCGAAACTTACGGCGGGAGCGCGTCTCTGGTTAGGCAGCGCTGGTTTTCAGCTTTACCCTGCCCTCTGAGGTGTTAGTGGAGCGCCTAGTGTGTATACTACCATATTAACTGACACAATATTTTTTTTTTATCAAAAGCAACAATATTTTATTTTTTTTTATTTTATTTATTAGGTACACAATACAGATTTACAGTAATACATTTCTAACTTAAACAAACACTAACATACAAGAAGGCCATAAATCCACGTTGATGTGTACACAGCGTGATAAGCAGCACATCGTAAAAAAATATGACAAATATTCTTATAATATATTAATAAACATAAATACTAATAAATATAAATATATATAATATATGTACATGTGGAAAGAAATAATTACATTTACAAGGAAAACATGATTTAGCATTTATATTATGAGTCTGTCAAGTACAGATCTCCATTTGTTAAATTTACAATTGTAGATGTCAGGCACTTCGACGTGTTTCTGAAGGAGGGTGTTGTATTCCCGACACATCCTGTGAATCGGGTTATGGGAGGACACATTGTTGTTACATAAGGGGACAAAGAAAGTATATTGTATTCGACAAGAGCGAGTGGGAACCCGGATATGTAGGTCGGATAGTAAGCAAGTGTTGATTGAACAGTGGAATATTTTGTGAAGACAATTCAAATCATGCAACCTTCGACGACTTTCCAAACTTTTAATTTTAAAGTAATGAAGACGTTCCGTGTACGTAGTAAGCTCACGTTTGAGGCCGTATCGGAATGTCAGTACCCTGAGTAGGCGCCTTTGGATTGACTCGAGCATGTCCACGTGAGTGTTGTATTGCGGTGACCAAATGGCTGACGCGTAGTCGAGCTGACTAAGTATCAGCGATTTATAGAGCAGAAGAAGGCTCTTGGGGGATTTGAACTCGCGCGTTGCCCTGCATATAAAGCCCGATAACTTATTGCATTTCTTACGTAATGCTTCGTAGTGGTGGTTGAAACCCATTTTTGCATCGAATATAACGCCTAAATCTCGTATCACAGTTTTCCTCTCCAAAGATGTGTTGTTGATGGTATAGTCGAAGAGGATAGGACTTTTCATGCGAGTGAACGTTACCGTAGAGCATTTTTTAATGCTTAAGCTCATGTCGTTATCTTTACACCAGTCAAGCAACGTATCTATCGGCCGTATTCACAAACGCTACTATGCGTCGCACGAACGCACAGGTACCCAAAAACGTATACGATTTTGGGCACTCTGCGTCCGCGCGCCGCATAGTAACGTTTGTGAATACGGCCGTAAATCTTTTTGCAATTGAATACAGTCGCGAACAGTTTTAATTTCACTGAATATTATACGAGTATCGTAGAAAAATCCATCTATAGTTTAATGTTAGTACGTACCTACTAAAGATTACGTAATTAATAGATTCAATTATACATTCAGACAAGCTACAGTTTTTCTCTCTTCATTGCCACGAGGTTTGGAATCAAAACAAACGGACTATCCATTCGAAAATGAACTCAATTTCATTGCAAATCGAGTTCATATTCTTTTGTTATTTTTTGAAAGGGGTGCGTCCCCTAAGTTTGGCCCAGACTACATCGCTTTGTGAAGATAAAATTAAAAATATACTAGTAGTTATATGGCTAAGTGTTTTGTATGATTAAGGACTGTTATTTTAATTATTTTTTGGGAAAACAAGTTGAGGTTTATATTTTCATTAAGAACTTTTTAGGTTATACATTTGATTAAGAGCATTTGCAGTGAAACCGGATACAATTGAAAAAGTATTGTTGGACTGTCAATGTCAATACTCAATCATATCAACAGCCTATCACAGTCCACTGCTGGACAAGGTCCTGTCCAATTGTTCGTCTCTTTGGGCAAATATCTGGAGAATTTATTATAGGTACCTACTGATTATCAGAATACCCAAACCAGAATCAATTTAAAAAAAAGCCTTTCCTAAATTGACCCGACTATGAATAGAACCCAGAATCTCGAAAGAAATCTTATCCTACTCCAAGCCACATCCGTTTGCCTCCAATAAATTCCTCTCAGTATCTTCTCGTCTAGATCTAGGTGTTAATTAAGAGGTCGCTACGACTGCGCGTCTGCGCTGATAACGGCGATGCGCCTGATAGCGGCTATCTGCCGGATAGGACCGTGGCCACTTATTAATTACGTGCCCTGATTTATAAGCGTGCTTACAGATAGATACATACATGTTCTTAATTCCACAAACAAAACGTTACCTAGAACTTAGAAGTACTTACATTACGATAATTATTTGTACCTTGTGGAGAGGAGAGGCCTATGTCCAGCAGTGGACGGATACGGGCTGATGATGATGTACCTAGTACTATTAAGGCAGTCTTATTGCTTTTAGCGATCTCTTCTGCTTAAACTACTGCACAACATTGTAACAGACAAGGATTTCAAATATTGTGCGCAATCCCTTGTTAGCAGTGTTAAGTGTAAAACAAAATTCTTTCTTTTTATAACAGCTCTACATAATGGCTACCCAACGCCTGTATTTTCTTTAGTAGTAAAGAACCTTGTTTAGTGTAGTGTGTGACAAACCTTAAATTAAAAATCGTTTATTTCAGACACATAAATCATACTATTGAGGAGGTTCAGTCCACTACCATACCAGTTAACCACACCATAAAAATTTCCTTAAAATTAGGAAAGTACTCAATTGTTATCCAATTTAGGCGGTCTTATCGCCATGAGCGATCTATTCCATTATCCCACGTGGTGACGGTAAAGAATACAGATCACTGTCCCTTATCTTCCACATCCGTGTAGTAAGGGTGAAACATAACTACATAGATATGTGAATACTTATTTTTCCTCTTCCAATAGTTCACGCCAAACCAAAATGAGAGGGAACTATTGTCATTTTGGCAACCACGTGGTCCCTCCTCTCTCCCCACACGCGGGCCCTCCCTGCACAGTGGGAGTGATTTATGGCGCATTATCAGCTCGCTGTGCCCTCTGTGCGAGTGTAATTTTTAATTTTATGACACTCGGTGAGTGCACCCTCGGCCCTCCAGTGAGGAATGTGTGGAGAGTACCAGTGCTTGACTGTGTCGGGTGGTTTGGGAAAAATATCCGTACAACCACTTAAAATTGCAATAAGATAGTATTCGACACAACAAAAGTCAAGAGTCACAGGAGCGAGGAGCTCTGAGCGTTGGTGATTACTAACCATGCTGAATATAGGCCTCTCCAGTCGCTTGCCACTTTGGGCAAACACCTGGATACCTTACCCATAATTGCCATGCAAGGCAGGCGGTTTGGCGATCACAGGGCTATAGCTATAGCAGGGGATAGCTTTCTAGCTGTGGTATTTAGCTACGCCTACACAATTGTGATGGTTGTACCGCCACCAGTCGGCCAGAGCCTCATCTGTTATTCGGCAGGAATCACCACGGGCAGGTGATTCCTGCACATCGGGCAGGTGGTTACATCTCTTATATTCTAATACAGGAAAGAACCTTAGTTTGAGATAAGTACTTGGTGTCGAGTGCCTTATGCGCAAGGTGCGTATTGTTTTCTGTAATGAAACCATCTCCACAGATTGCCTTGTCCAAAGGTGCAACAAACGATTAGGTCAAGACAGTGACAGACATACCCAAATAGTCTGGGAGTGACAGAGACAGGTAGTTAGGGTGCAGTCTGCACACCACTTACAGGGATGGATCTAATATATTATCATTATCGTTGCACACAATAACAGTAATCCCTCCTATAATTTCGATGCTCATTTTCTTGAATTTTCTCTGCTTCTTCAGTGTTCACCCTATTCGAATCTTATGTAAGGTGTTAGTAGATTAGACTCGGGATCGGACGAGCAGGGATACGGCGAATAGGCACCGTTACATGGTGCAAGTTCCTAGGACGCGCACAGCGCATTTCGCTTCTACCTTCATAGTGCGAACTGCTAAACTATGGAACTCTTTGCCGGGCTCCTTGTTCCACGAGAGATATAATCTTCCGATGTTCAAGGCGAGAGTGAATCGATTTTTGTTGGGTGAGCGCGTTCCATCGTAGACTACGATATCGCTTACCATCAGGCGAATCAAGTCATTCAGTCACTGCGCTTCGAAATGAGTTTGCGCAGTCAAGCGCAAACTCATTTCGAATAAAAAAAAAAGTAAAATCCGTGCAGTGACCGATAAAGAATACTTTTTTTAATTACATAGAAATTATTTTTATTTTATTTTATACAAATTACCGCCCCTCCTGTTCCTGTGGATTTCGTGTGAGTCGACTTTATTTCAACTTCTCAGTCCATGGCAGAGTTCGGCGAGGCGGTGGCAACTACGAAGCAATGCTCCGTGGTGGCAACAGACTCACTAGTCATTGACTCCTACAAGCATATACCTCGGCATCTCACCACTGATGCAGTCCATCCATAATTGTCTTGGTATCTGTTTCACACAAATTGTTGATCACCATAAAGATTCCGTTTTGATTTACTGTCGGTTAAGTTTTCAAAGAGAATACTCTACATTGGCTTGTCTGGTTAATGTACTAGCGTTGGTATTGTATTATTTAAGCGCCATTTTAATATGAGGGTACCTCAAAAAGCATTTTCTAATGTCCCTCTAACAAAGATGTGCATAACAACACTCTTACGCGATAAATCACTTAAGTTTAATTAATGTCGCCTCTACGCAACCTCCCTGCACGCTCCGTTTAGTCGCACGTCACGTTCGTCGCCCAACGTTGTGCTGCGACTAGGCTAAGCTGAGATGCAGGCCGCAGCACTGCGCAGCAGGGTAGAGCAGGACAGTTGGCCCAAGACATGCCACGCTGGGCCATACTTCGCCATCTAGCCCCACACCAAGCCGAAACTTGTACTGTAGGTAATAGACAAATGATGAATTTAATAAGATACGTTTTTTTTGTAACAGGCACAAATGTTTGTATTCATATTGAAATTCTCATTTCTTATTCAGTCCGTATTTAGATTATAAAAATATATTAGACACGTATTTTTCCTTTTTTTATTTAAACAAAAAATAACAAATGCATGCAGTTGTGAATGCATTGAGCACCGTCATGCCACCTCCTAGGGGAGGTGACATGGTGTGTGGGACTCACACCTCCCGAAATGGGAGGGTATACCCACTAAACCCCCCTGTGTCGCCAGTGGGCAGCAAGTTGCAGGGACACGGGCAACGCCGATGCATACCGCCGCATCCCTGCATGCCCTGGCCAGCCGGAGATGACAAGCGGCCGGCACTCCTGGTCCGAGGAGGGCAAATACCCCTACCCCCGGCTTCCGGGGAGCAATAGATTGCTCCCCAGGCGGACCTCGTGCAACGGTGTGGTTGCACCCACCACACCGTTACGCCCCTATGAGTGGATCGCGACCCCGCACTTACCACTCGGGGCAATACGCTTAGCCCTAGTCTTACCTCCATACTTCACTTGGCAGGCTCGGTGGCTCATTTGGTAGTGACCTCTACCCTCTGAGCCAAGGGTCGTGGGTTCGATTCCCGCACAGTACAAACATTTGTGTTCATGAACATGTCTGTATGTATTGGTCTGGGTGTTTTCTATGTATAATATGTATTTATTTACAAAAAAAATGTACCTAAGTAAGTTTATCAGTTGTCTAGTACCCATAGTACAGGCTTTGGCTTAGCTGTGTGGCCCAGCGTGGCATGTCTTGGGTTATTACTTTTCGTGCGACAAGACTCGCCTCCATACTTTTCCGTGCGACGAGTCTTCCCTGCACTCTGTCGCGCGACACAGGACCCCAAGCCATGGGGTGCACCCTCTTATGACAAATTATAGTAATTTTAGTAATGGTATCGAACACCGACGCGTTTTAGATGAAACACTATTCGTTTAAGCATTTTGTTTGTTTGATGAGTAGGCGGTTATTTTTGTCCCAATCTGTAATTGGGGAGGGTAGTCTGTTCGTTTGTTGGGTGATAGTTTTGTGGTGATCGTTTATTATTACATAATATGCCATTTTCGCTTAGAAAAGTTAATGTTTCAAACCTTAAGTCCGCCTTTTGTAGCATAAAATAAATCTTGTGTTCATTTTTTCATTGTAGCTCGACATAGCTCCGGAAACCCTACTCACCGGCAGAAACACGACCCGGAGGTCATTTGGCTGCGGTATTCTATAGGGTGGAGGTCCTTCCTCGGACGGGCAGCTCAATTCGAGCGAAGATTTGTTATACCTATACCTCTCATTTATATTCAAGGTTAAATTCTAATAAAATTAAACCTTATTTTGAAACCAGAGGGTTAGAATCCACTGTCTGGTGCATTTATTTCTATATTTCAAAGTTCAGCTATGTAGCTGATATCATCCCCATATCTATAGGGATGTTCCCCCACGCGCGACTAAACCGGTATTTACCGTATCCGCCAAATTCGGTAAGCCGTATTTATTAGCGTGTCTCGATCCAAATGCGGTGACATTAATTAGAACGCGATTAATCCAATGCGCATGCAATTGATCTGTGTTTGTTCCTCATCGATCGAAAAGCCAAAAGTGTTACCATAGCCTTGTGGGAAATTGACAGATGGTAGGAAGGAAAGAAGTACCCCCACGTGTGCTTTCTATCAGTAAAAAAACACACCAGGTTTTTTTCACCTGCGCCCTGGCCATCCCCCTAACACATAGACTGCCTCTGCTACCTAAGAAGTGTAATTCATGACTCGTTCAGTAGTTTTGTTGACGTAAAGTTTTAATTTGCACCAAACACCCCATACATACAAACAAATTCTCGAAAAATATAACCCTAACTGATCAGACAGCCTTGAAACCTCACCTTGTTCATCATCAAGATTTTATCCTTATCATCTTGATAGATGGAAGTCTTCCACAGTGCGTTTTGCGCGCAATTTTCTACCTCGTGCAGCTGCTCTTTGGAATCAGCTTCCGGCTGCAACTTTCCCGAATGGATAGGACCTAGGGACCTTCAAGAAGCGAGCCGACAGATTTCTCAAGGTCCAGCAACGCACCTGTGACTCCCCTGGTGTTGCGGTGTCTATGGGCTGAAGTGATCACTTACCATCAGGTGACCTTCAGGCCTGTTTGCCCCAAAATCATCAGCCTTTGCACCACTGGATATAGGCCTCTCCAGTTGCTCGCCACTGGCAAACACCAGGAGGATTTACCCATAATCGCCACGGCGCTGTGCAGGCGGCTTCTCGCTCCAGTGACGCTGCTAGCTACGCCTTGGTGATTGAACTACAACCGGCAAGGCGCGGACGTACAGTAAATCAACCAAGCTAACGTGTAGGCATACAAACGCAAATTCATGTGTACATTATACACCCATTTGCGTCAATTAATATCAGATTGCGTCGCGTGCGAACGCGATTGCGTTGATTGCGTGTTCGCGCATTTATCAGTTATGAATGTTAAACGCGTGACCCACGCTCGCCCAATGAGCCAAAATTTTTTTTAGTTTTTCTTTTATTGCTTGATCAAACTCGCTACATTCACCATTGAACTGTACAATGAACCTTCTGGCAACATAATAATATGGCATTCACGATAGACTGTAAACAGCGGATCAGTTGCCACGGCTCTCGGCAAGGGGTTAAGATTTACGAGCGACGACGCGCTTTTCAATGCCAGACGAGGGATTATTCTGGTTGAAGGGCCAATTTTGGAGAATATCATGGTTTACACAACAAGTTTGAAATATTGTTACTCAATTAATGTGATTAATGAAAGAATATCGACAGAAAAGATAATATGTAATTTAAAATTTAAGAAAGAAATTTATACAAAATTTAATTTCCTACATTGCTTGGGTGATCTGGGAGATGCAACAATATTAGCTAGTACAAGCCAAGACGTTTAGTTTGAGACCTGGGGCTCTGGTGGTTGTTCAACTTTTTCGGTGAGAAAGTACGTCACCTAATGAAATCGTTAGCTATATGAAATGAAACAATAACTATTACGAAATATTAAGAATTTAAATCATTTTGAAGGCTTATTGTCGCCGCTAGCAGAATAACCCGCTGCAAGGGGAACTTTAATAATGCTATTTTCCGAAGGGTGCTAAATGCAATCGTCTAGATTGACGATTTCGTCTCCCACGACTCTCTAACGTTCAACCTTACCTATGAAACCACAAGGTCCATTTTAATTTATTCTGTTATCAGCATCTTACAGTGTTAAACTCTGGACAAGAGTTTCAGCTGCGGGTTTAGTAGCTCTTGTGTTCTGAGTGCTAAAGCTTGTATTGTTTTGATTAGTTGTTTTGTAATTTTGAACTGGTCTTTTGCAGACATTGTCTATTTAATCCATTATCAATCATTGTCTGAAGATTTAATAAGAGTTCGGTGAAGGATTTGAGGGATGAGGTCGCTGAGAGGTCTCGGAGTGGGCGTGAAATATTGGAATGTTGAGAGGTTCGGGAATTGTGTTGGATGTTGATTTATCGCTGTGTAGCTGATTTCCGAAGGGAGGCAGGTGCTTAGGGCTAAGGAGTCGATGCAATAAGAAGTGCCCTTACATAATTTTATTCATTATAGGCTGGAAAATAAGATAATGATGTTTAACAAAATACCGAATCATATAAAAATTCTTCCATACACCAATTGAAATTAATTGCATTGTCAATATGGCTTCTAGAAAAGTAATAGTATTCCGATAAGGAATTTCCAAATTAATATAAATCAATGGGTGACTTGATGACTAAATTAATTTTAGTTTATATTTTCAAATTCAAATTTTATTTATTTATTATTTTTTTTATATGCCTTAGACTTAGTTTGTAAACTTAGCGTACCAACTTTTACCTTATACTGATATTTACATGCTCTTTCTAATAGCTAACTTTTTATTGTAACACCTACATTGCATATTAAAACCACCCTATTTGCATATTGCATACCATAACAAAATTCTTAATGTAAACTATATAAAAATTGATGACAATATGAGTTTTTTAATCGAAAAATAACTATTACTTATTTGATATCCAAGTTGCATTTCTCTAATACGAGTTAAACAAATCAGTAGTAAAAACAAAAAAAAAAATCGGTAAATACTAAAAAAACGATATTTTAGATATATATTTATAAAAAATCTTGTGAAAAACATTGTGCAGTGAACTAAACCTTCGGAAGACAGTGTAATCCAACCAAAATGGCGGACCACTGGTCGTGGCTGACTGGTGCCGAGGCCGCGGAGTACACGTACAGCCCCCCCACGCGGCCCAGCCGGCCCCCCCACCGGCCGCTGGTCAAGCTGGCCACCAGCGCGCATCTGCATACTATAGCCAGGTAAGCTTTGTTTTGTTGCAGTCAAGCCAGCAGCCGGTCTGCTTACTGGAAGAGTGATCTCCAATCTCCAAGGTATCTACAATGGGCTATTCCACTATTTTTCACTTTGACTTGCTATCGATAGACTACCTCATTAAAGAATCATTGGCGAAAAAATTTGTTCCGTAAGATCAATTGTCACCGAGTAATCACAATTTCAAAATCATCACTAATTGACGAGTCCATAAACACTCCATACAAAATGGCTATGTGCGAGTGACGTCACTGGTATATTATTTCGCATGCCGCGTATACAAAGTTTGTTTGACAGCTATATTAAATATTGCGTTTATGTAATTGGTTTCATAACAAAATATGTTATATTTAATGCTACTTAAAAGATGGTAAGTATAATATTTTTGAATGAATTTTCCACTTTGAAAATGGTATTTTTCTGTCAATTTTGCAGGTCTATTGTCGTTCCGTTTTGCAACAAATTTTAGTTGTGATTTGTTAAATAGGTTTAGTTTTACGGATACTTTCTGGTAATCAATAAGTAACAAGCAAAATCAATCATAGTGGAATACCCTAAGTCCCGCATAACTGAGGATCGTGGTCACTGGAGAACCTGCCTCTGTCGATTCCGGTCCGACGTAGCCTTCACAGCTTGGTAAAACTTGGACGAGGAGCCATGACTAAACGCGAAACAACCCTTCTTTTAGATAGATATCCTCTACCCCAAAGGTTGTCTGGAAGATCGCTTAAAGCGATAAGACCGCCTAACTTCTACTACCTTAATAAATTTTCGTGTCTATATTTGCAGTGAAGGGAAGTGTAGGGAAAACGGGAGAATTTTTTTACTGTATGTTTGAACCCGCATCACGCAAAAACTACTGCATGGAATCTAATGCGGTTTTCACCAATTGCTAGAGGTCTAACTTAAAATTTAGGTACAATTTTATGCAAGTCTGTTTATTTTGAAACCCGATATCCACGCGTGCGACGCCGCTAGCACAGCTAGTATGTACTATTGTTCTAATTAAGTGAATTTCCGATGTAAGTAACTAATGAACGAGACAAAACTTTCTAGATGGCACCCTCAAAGTCTAAGGACCCATACAGAACTTTACAGACACAAAGACTCTGCAGAACTGAGCTCCCTGTTTTATTTTTAAAACCTTTTAAACAAGTCGCATGCTGTCTTCATTACCTTGAGAAATAACATCCTAGAGACTGTAATAGATACTTAGTAAGTCAGTATTACTGACTAACGTTTAAGGTATGTAATTATGCATTCATCATTAGGATGGTACAAGTCATGATATGCAAAAGATCATGAGTTAAATGACGGTTATGTTTTTTATTATTGGATTCGTTTATTTTTGATCGTTTTTAAATTCTATTTATAGCCTTAGACGACCTTAGAGGTGCATTGTGCATAGCGATGAATCGAAAGTTCCATGTTCGATTTCCGGTCAAATTAATTAAGGAGCGAAGTTTTCTGATCTACAGATAAGTGGAACTCGGCACCAATATAGGCAGGTAGTACGAATATACCTACCATATTTAAATGCGAGTACAATACACAGAAAAATCACAGTGATTTATCCTGGATTGAGATTGAATTCACGATCCTCGGTTTATAAGACAGGATCACTACCAAATGAGTCACCGGGATATTTATTTACTTAACCTTTATTGCACATGAGATAGTGTACAAAAATGCGGACTTAATGCCGCATAAGCATATTCTACCAGTCAGTCATTGGTCTTAGAAGAAAAAATGCGTAGGTACTTAGTAAGCCACAATATTGGTAACATACAGGAAGAGAGATACTTAATTTAAATCTATACTATTTGCTGGTAAAATCTGACTAAAAGTATCCCTCGGGATGTGATAAGGGCTCTCTGTGACAAACCATAAATCCATTCGAGAGAAGCCGCGGGCGCAAGCTAGTTTCCATACATTTCCCCTCATTAACATTCAGAACGACGTTTTCGTGAAAAATGGTTCAACTCTCCAAGGAATCCATTTGTTGGGAAAAAGTACCTTTTAAAGTCGACTTCCGTATATTGCATTTGCGATCTTAATGTCGCATAATGAAGGTGCTTTTTGCTTAATGGTGTTTCTTAATGGAAAGTTCTTGCTAGTTTTTCGTGACTTATTTTTGTTGCGAAACATTTCCCTTCAGCACGTGACTTTTATCGCTTTTGACTTAGAGTTCAAATTCGTTTGATGCAGTTAAAGGTACAGTTAATGATATTTGAGTGCAAATTTCCATAGTACAGTTGAAAAGTGCATTTTTGTTCGTGTTTTGAGGGGTTCAGCGGCAGATGTAAGTTGGCAAGGAAGGCAATGACAGGTTGATGGATTGTTGCAGCCAGTTGAAGATTTAATTTCACGTGATGTATGAAGTCATGAATGTTTCATGGGAGGTCGTCTGGTGGAGCACCTATTGTTGGGTTTGTGGTAGCTTTATGACGATTGTAAGATATATTTGTGGATGGGTACACTTAGAATCTGCCGAGCGACGTGTTCATCTGTCATCTTCTGCTTCGTGCCCTCATTTTTGTGGTTAAGCCTCTTTTTTTATAGTAACTCGACAATAGTATAATGGCTTCCCTACGCCTGATGGAAAGCGAAAGAGAAGCCCAAGTCGCTGCGATAACTGGCAAGTGACTGGTGACTGCCCCGTGCCATTAAGTCATGGAATGCCCTTCCAGCTCATGTGTTTCCTTCTTCTTACAATCCTGGGTTCTTTAGGCGGGGCGTGAAACGGAATCTCAGTGGGCCTTCAGGGTGAGGGCGACAGGCGTAATGGGCTCTATTGTGCCTGTCGACCTAACTTTTGGACCTCACGACCGCTTACCATCAGGTGGAGTGAGGTCATCCTGAAAGCTCTTCTTATAAAAAAAAAAAAAAAAAGTTGCCACCGCCATGCCGGCCCAACCCTAACCCCCCGCGAGCTCCTGAAACCCTACTCACCAGCACCCTACTCACCAGCTGAAACACGACCCGGAGGTCATTTAGCTGCGGTATTCTATAGGGTGGAGGTCTTCCCCGGACGGGCAGCTCAATTCGAGTGAAGATTCGCTATGCCCTACCTCTCTTGAATGCCAGAATCTGCCGAGTGTCGTGTTCATCTGTCATCTTCTTCTTCCTGCCCTTATCTAATCTTGTTTTTGGGGTTCTCGTTCATAGGCGTCAAGACGATCTTTAAGATCAATGTATATAATGGTCCACCAGAGGCCGATGGTTTTCCCCTTGGTAACGCGTTAAGGCGGTCACCGGTGACCGACAAACAATAGTTTTTCTATTGTGTCTAGTTTTCGGCAGTCAGTCTTAACTGCTCTGTTTGTACCTATTAAGTCAATTTTTTACGATGAAAAGTTAAACATGCAAGTGACTTATCCGTTCTTTCTCTCTTATACTCAGAAAGGATTACCCTACCGAAAAGCGTGCACCTGATTTTCAATTTATTTGTACCGTTATCAACCTGACACCTACAAAAAACAAATTACTTATCTTTTACTTTATTACTTAATATTTTTAGAAATCTACCCCACAAAGATCGGTTCCAAATAACAAGAGAATAATAATAGAGACACAGTCGGACGGTTGATTGAAAACAGTAGGGAACCAGCTTAGTATCGCTAAAGGAAATAGTATTTTCTTTTTAAATAAATGGAATTGAGTCCCAAATCATATTTGTATGTAATAAGCAGCAGATGTGGGAGTGACAAGATATCGTGAAGGGTGGAGACAATGAGCGATCGCGTGTGTTGCCGTCTTAATGCGTAGGGTTGCTACTTCTCTTAGTAAGTAAGGACAGGTAGGACCATGTAAATAAGTTACACCGGTGTACTCAATTTTGTAAAGCGAAAAAGAGTGTTAATCATCATCATCATCGGTAGTCCTTAGCAGTTTTTTGCCACTTAGGGCAATCTGGACGTATTGCCCATAATCGCCACACGGGCAGGAGGGTTGGGTCAAAATCAAAATACCTTTATTCACATAGACTTAAATAGAAAATAAGCACGTCAAGTAAAAAAAAATGAAACCGACTTCAAAATAAACACAAACGACCAAAACTAAAAAGCGATAAATAATAGTAATTCTATCCATAATACATAATTATTTAAATACCTAACCTAACCTAACGTAGACTGTTGTTGAATGACGCGCGCAGCCGGCAAACACGACAATATATTTATTAGTTTGGCACCGATTATATAATTTCGGTTGGTGCCCTCAATTTCTCCAGGATCCCATCATCAGATCCTGACTTGGTGAAAATGGGACCACCTCGGAAGTGTCCTCTGTCGAACAAAGAATTTTTTTTTGAAATCCATCCATAATTGACGGAAATAACGGTGAACATACATAAAAAAAATTAAAAAAAAAAACATATTATACATACAGACGAATTGAGAACCTCCTCCTTTTTCGAAGTCGGTTAAAAATAATGTTATAAGTAATGTAAAAATGTGAATAAAAGCAATGTAAAAGAAGCTACCGCCGTGTTCGGAAAGTAGATTTCTATCGCGGGGCGTAGCTTTTCGCCACGGTAATGCTGCTGCCCGTCATCAGCCTGTGGTATATAGCTTCGAGGACACCTCCTATCGTGATGGTTATACCGCCACCAGTCGGTTGCCAGAGCCTCGTTTGTTATTCGGCATGATGCACTACGGGCAGGTGAGGGTTGCTTGGATCGAAAAGATGATAGAGGACGACTAAGGAAATATCAGGAAATGGGCAACAGAATTTGCTTGGGTACAAACAAAACCTACTGCGATGACTAACCCGCCTGCCAAGCTTGGCAAGGCAAATCCCCTCTTAGGCCAGTTCAGTTAGAAGAGATTTGAAGCCCACTCCTCTTTGTACAAACAGTATACACTAAACCAAAAATACTTAATTACATACGAGCACGTTTCAAGTAGATAAACGCCTCTGACACAACACAATTACGGCTGTCAGCCCTACGATCCACCACCCAAGTCACGTGCTACCACGGGAGATATACTCGTAAATTCTCCCTGAAAATCTCAACTGGCTCTATATGGTAATTTTTATATTTCCTCCCCGAAAACACAATGTTTGTCGTTGTTTTTATTGTTTACAGTAATGGGGTGAGCAGGTGGTGTGAAATTTGAAGTGCGTGGTATGAATTTGAAATGATAAGATGTGGTGGTGGATTTGGATGGAAATTGCCGGGTGGGTATCAAGATTGTGCTTCTAAAGGCTTGTTGGGGGTTTTGAGCTGAAATTTATTGCCCAGAAGGTTCTGAGACAAAGTGTTTATTTAAAATCCTAATTTCAACTATGTTACACTTTGTGAATGCGGACGAAAGTTGTGTGCCAGGATCTCTGCTTACCCCTCTGGGAGAAAGGCGTGACGTTATGTATGTATGTAAACTAAGGATTTCCATTGTAATGTGAGTCTGACTGACTTATGATGAGATCCCATAAGACCACCCAATTTAGATGAGTCTACCCTAAAATACCCGACCGGGAATCGTTTCCAGAATCTTCAAATCTTAAACTCTGTTTAACATCGCATAATAAGATACAGTTATGGCGAAATCACACTACATAAGTGCAGATTGAACAACTTTACAAAACTTTAGAACTTCTTCATTAGATGTGTAGGTTCAATTTTTACTGTAAGAGCTTCGTATAGACGATATAAGTTTGGAACAGAATTTGAAGCTTTACTTCCCACATGCTCTAGTTCTATATAACATTCAGTTTCTACATCGACTTAAATTAGTTGCAAGAAAAATGTTTCTTTACAATCATTTATCTCATTATTTCCACCCCATGTCTAAACTCGGCGACAGCAGAACAAACACACTGTTTATGGCAGCCATGATCGATTGTGCCCGTGGGTAATGAGACAAAATACCGGCCCGGCTAATGATAGTTCAGAAAGTGAGGGGATATGGTATCATGATGACATGCGTGGAAGGATGTAAAGCACGAATAGGTGCACGATACCTACCCTGGATATTCTCGGCACTAATCTATTCTGCATGTTATTTGATGACTGCTAAAAAGAACCTTTAAATATTTCTGTAACGCGATTATAATAATATCCCAAGACATGCCACGCTGGGCCACACATCGCCATCTAGCCCCAAACTAAGCCGAAGCTTGTACTATGGGTACTAGACAACTGATAAACTTACTAAGATACTTTTTTTTTTGTAAATAAATACATATTATACATAGAAAACACCCAGACCAATACAAACAGACATGTTCATGCACACAAATGTTTGTACTGTGCGGGGATCGAACCCACAACTCTTGGCTCAGAAGGCAGAGGGCACTACCAAATGAGCCATCGAGCTTGTCAAAATCATGATTTTTTTTATTTGTTTATTTATAGTGGCTCGACATAACTCGGCTTGGCTCGGCTTCCCTACGCCTGATGGAAACCGAAAGAGAAGTCCATGTCGGTGTGACAACGGGCAAGTAACTGGTCAGTTACCTGTCAGTTGACACCGCCATGCGGCCAATCCTAACCCCCCAAGATTTTCGGAAACCCTACTCACCGACAGAACCACGAACCGGAGGGCATTTGGCTGCGGTATTCTATATGGTGGAGGTCCTTCCCCAGACGGGCGGCTTAATTCGAGCGAAGATTCGCTATGCCCTACCTCTCTTACTACACCTCTTTTCTTTCTTTCTACACCTCTTTTTCCCGCTACCTTGGCCATCATGACGATTTTGAGAAGGACATAATATCTGTCGTGTCGCAAATCTTGACCTAAAATCCATTTTGATCTTTTGATGGTCCGTAAAAGTAAACGGCTTTGGCTTACATGTTTTAAGACTAAACCCAGGAAACGGGCAGCAGAGTTTACCTGGGTACAAATAAAATCTGCGGTCTTCAATTCGCCTGCCAAGCGTGGTGACTAAGGCAAATCATCCCAAATGACAATTGTTATTGGGCCTATGTCCAACTGTGGACGTTTCCAGGCTAAAGAGACGTATTTAAATAGAAAAGTGTCCATCTCTTTTTTATTTCATACATCAGCAATACATTCGCATCTCATGTCATACGTCAGTGCCCCGCCGGCGTCGAACCCGCTCCAATGGGCCGTGGGATGGGCGCCGCGGACGGAATACCAAATGCCCGGGTCATAGGTTCTGGACTGAAATGGGACATTATTCACTTTCGCTTTGGAGGAAAGATTAAACGGTTTTGGGTTACTTGCAAAATGTTTATGTACGTTGATGTTCGATATAGGTGGGCTTTCGTATATAAGAGATACGTTTATTTCGCTTTAAACGTAAAATTGTTTACTTTTCACCTATTTATAATGTAGTTTAAAAATTTTCACATTCAACGTTTAACAAGTATTACATATAACAGTTTAGTTAAGGTATATTAATAATTTATCTAAAACGTCTATATTCCTAGGGCTACAATTATTCAAGACGTAATTTCTGTTCTTTTGTACCACTTATGAAAAGGAATATACTGTGAAAAGTACTGAATATTTCAACTTCTTTTCATAAGTTAATAAAACCAATAATGTTCCAACATTCATAGAATCAAAATTTCGGAATGAAAAATCAATTCTCGACATTAAAACATCCTTCACCACATCAGTAAGAACGGAAGGCATTCTATCAATAGTCGTAACCATAGATTCATCCTATTAATCGTCATGTAAGTGACCAGCAATCATGTCTAATAACTTATCGCACAACTACCAGCTTTTACATGACTTGCAATGTCGTTTCTCAAACCTGCTATTATCCGCTTCTGAAATTCATATTAGATGAAACCAAAAGGTTAATCTAAATACTTTAAATGTAAACCTTACCTCTTTAAGAATAAGAATGATCGATGAAGCACTTTACTTTGGTAAATTGTTAGAACTAACTACAAGGCCTGACCTGTCCAGTTTAAACCTTCGTTTATTGACAATAAGAGTCACTGATTTTACATGGTTTTATACGCTCATGTGATACGGTAAATTAATGAAAATATACTTAAACACATTAACAATAAGGCTTACCTATGGGTCTTGTTTTGGTGGTAGAAGATTAATACAAGGTAGACATATTAGGGATACGAAAATATACCTTAATCTTACAAAAATAAGAGTTCAAGACGTGTCACGTAGTAGTGGAGGGAGGATAATGAGGTAATCGAAAGTAAAAAAATAAATGCATAATATAATGAGAAGATCAAGCGGTAGGAGGCATTGTTGTCAGAAGCGAGCGAGGAAAAGGCAAAGAAAATGCTGCCCATTTGGTTGTACTTCGGTTTGGTGATGGCCGCGGTGTCGTCGGTGAAGAGCACTGCTGAGGTCATGAGCCACGTGACTGCTCACTTTGGAAAAGCATTGGACGAATGCAGGGATGAGGTGAAAACTCTTCAAAATTTTTAATTTCGTCCTAGTTTTACAGAATTTGGTCTACCATTTACTTGAGCAGATAAATCGAGGGAATATCATGATTTTCTTTAAGGTTTTGTATTATATAGACTACATAAGTTAAAGAATATTATAAAAAATTAAAATTTATTGAAATCTCCATACAAAACAAAACAATTAAACTGTTAACAAAAGCTTAATGCATATAAGACAAATGTTAGACACAAAATTTAATAAAATTCTTTGAAATCTTACTACACAAGCTACATTTTTATAATAATAAAGGTATTTTAACTTCCACCTAGTCCGGGCTCTCTCCTGAAATTCTGGAAGAGTTCAAACATTTCTGGAGCGAAGACTTCGAGGTGGTGCACCGCGAGCTCGGCTGCGCGCTCATCTGCATGTCCAACAAGTTCTCTCTGCTGCAGGAGGATACCAGGATCCATCACATCAATATGCACGACTATGTCAAGAGTTTTCCTAATGGTAACATACTTATTCTCTTTGTTATCATCACTTGTATCATTATTTTTGTCTTCCATTACATTTCTCACCAATCAATCATTCTTCAGCCCTTTGCAGTCCACTGCTGGACATAGGGCTTTCCAATTGTTTGTCACATTTCTCTATCTTGGGCTTCTCACCAATGAAATTAAACTTTTATCATAGGTCATCTTAAAGAAACTCAAATGTGGTGGAGATCTATAGTATCGTTATCAACATCCTACGAAAAATCTCAAATTAATTTAGACAAAAAATCTAAAATATGTTATGATAATTCATAAACTACGGCAAAACCTTCAGATTTGTTGCCTCATAACATATTTTATTTATCCTGTTCCCGAGGCAATAAGGAACTAAATTTATACATTATCAATCTTTTGTAGCTGGTATCCATTAACGTCTTAAAACGATTTATTTATTGTAGCTAAGCTATTTGATCCAAAGCTATTCATTGAGCACTTCAATACTATCGATCTAACGGCCATATTTGAAATCTTAGCATTTCAAAGCATCTTGTTTGCCTTCATACGACCACCTTTTACAACCATTGATGGCAATAATATCATCTTCACTTTTCTTTTGGACAACTTTGCCCGCTATCCTTCATTATAAATTCATCCCGGACTTGTCATATCTCCTAATGATGCCGGTTTATGCTCGCGTATTTCTTATGCCCTGCCATTTACGGGATTTCGTCTGCGATCCCGTAACCAATAGTAAATGAGCAAAAACCATGTTGTTGACCTAAGCCTACACCAAGAAAGATCTTAAATAGCCACTAAAAGTTTTATGATGTAGCTAAAGATCGCTGTTAGATATTTAATATGTACGACAAACGCGGTTTACTGCGCTGGTGTCGCCTATTCAATAGCTGTTTATTGTGGGGAAAACTTATGTTCTGCACAATATGAGTTACCCTTTCAACGTTTTTATTGTTAGGGACTTAACCCCTTTCTTTTACGGTCAGTAACTCATACATAGCACATCGTAACCTTTTCCAACAGTATACGATGTGAGATAAATATATTTTCTGGGATTTGAGCTCCTCAAATACAAATTTTACTTTAACAAATTCCTGAATACTTGTATCTACATAAATGCAGGGGGCATTAGAAACTTGTCCGTATGGTTTCCGGATTTAGATTAAGATTACTCCATCTCATCCCGTGGGTATCGTAGGCGACTAAATCCAGCTACCTGATTTCAAATAAAACTTACTGCTTTTACCAACCCACCCTGCCAAACGTGGTGACTAAGACAAATCCTCAAATAACAGCTGTCATTGAGGAAGGCCTATGTTCAGCAGTGGACGTTTGCAAGATGATAATGACCTTTTATTGCTAATAAAACAAAAAAATCGCACCGTATCTTTCAGGCGAGGTTCTCTCAGCAAAAATGGTGGAACTACTTCACAACTGTGAGAAGCAGTATGACGCCATCACTGACGACTGCGACCGAACTGTGAAGGTGGCTGCTTGCTTCAAGAATGACTGCAAGAAGGAGGGCATCGCCCCGGAGATCACCATGATCGAGGCTGTCATGGAGAGATACTGATACTGGAAACACTAATGTTGTATGTAATCTTATTTGAAATGAAACGGATTCAGTGAGAGTAGTTTAGTATCCAAAAATATGTATAAGTAAATTTATAGTTTTTCCCTCGATGAGGCTTTTAGTAGAATTATGTTACGTAGGAAGAAAATTTGTTGTAGTCCAGTAGTGAAACATAGTAGAATTTTTGGATTGTTCAATGTAAAACATAGGTCAGTTTTGAAATAGTAGCAATAAGGCAACAACAGGGTAAGTTACGGGTAATGCTATAGATTTCTTTAAAATATGTTAGTCATTTTATGTTATACCATTTCGCCCTAATACTAGTTTATCTAATTACTAAAAGCTGTATAATTTTCCGAATTATTTAACACAAAGTTGGTATCTGTACTTAGTTCAATTAACTTAGATTCTTTTCTAGAATTCAATAGCGAGATTTCAAATGTAACTTGGCAATGTGAAAGATAATTATGATGAAGGAATGTTAGAAATTTAGTTATAGTTAGTAAATTAAATGTATTTATGATGAATTGAAAATATGTATAGCCAGTATTCTGTGATTTATTTAGTAAAGGGATTCTGCAAAATATCTAATGTTGCACTTATTTAATCCTTGAAATACGAGTATAACAGACACTAAAGAATAGTTTTTGCTGAGATGCCTGCGGATCAGAATCCAGCCTTAAGGCTGTGAAAGACACTAAAGTTAGTAAAATGTCAATAAAAGACAGATTAAAGTTCCCTTATATATAGGACTAGCTGTGCTCGCGACTTCGTCCGCGTGGAATAGTTATGAATAAAAATATGAACAGACACAGACAATGAATGAATGCATCACACAAGTTGTTTTGAGATGATAGGTACTTTAACAGTCTCCAGTACCGACATAAATAAATGTCTACGGGACTTTTCCAAGAACTTGCAGACCCGACCATTTAGAACAGTTCATTTTCTAAATTGACTACACAGAATTTCGAATCGTTACGGAAATCGATCCGAAAATCGGCACAGAATGTGTAATCGCCTGTTAACAACATTTTTAATGTTCTCTAAGTATATATAGTTTAGTATATAGTTTACTTACAGTCTTGAGCGGAGTCTAATAAGTAACTGACACGAACCTAAAGATTGAATGATCATGTGTGGGACATATAACTCGCTATCTCTAACAAGCTCCTGCTAATTTGCCTTCATGGTCAATGAATGGGCAGCCTTTATTGTTACCTATGCCATAACGTGCTATTGGATAATTACATCTTGCTGTGAACTATACTGTCATCAAATTAGCACTACGAGTGATCATTTATGGCTGACTGATGTCGGGTAATTAACAGCACTTGCAAGCTTAAGGTTGTGTGTGATAAAAATGAATGAGATGAAGGTTTTTCTTTTTAAAAGTATTTTTGGAAACAAAAAATTTTTCTGGGGGTAAGTTTCTTCTATTAAAGAAAATTTGTAATTGAAAGCGATAAGGCCATCTTATTTGTACGTCGAGTTGTTTTTGTACCTAGTTTTAAGTCATGTGTTTGGTGTGCAAATAAAGAATATCTATCTATACGTCTAAGAAGGTGCACAATAAGTTGCATCCGTCTAAGATACACTTAAATACTTATATCAGAGCATTTTTTGTACGTCAGGAATGCCTTTACCCATTCACCAAGTCCCTAGGAACGGTAAACCTGTGTTATGTGGCTTGTCCTTAAAACGGTGTATTTTCATTAAATATGACGGGCGTCCGATGCAACCGTTTATATAAGGAGGGTCGGGATGACTATCGGGACAACTTAACCACTCCTCAGTTCAATACTGCTGCGCGGCGTTAGTCGCTTCTGACGATAGGCAGGGATACCGCGGTAGTATAGAACCTACCACAATAAACCGGAACGAAATTTAGGAGTTGCCATCACTGGACACGGTTTGGATGACGTCATGACGATGATTTTATTCCAATGATTGATTGGGTTGTGACTTCTTGCCTGCTCTACATCTGCGCAGTCATTCTGAACGCTAACTTTCCAAAAGTTATATTTAGGTAATTGAAAAGTAATCTACGGAGATGTAGCGACATCTCGCGATCTTCCATAGAGATTTGAGAATGATTGAGATTCATGTTACCCTAATCAAGTATTATTCGCATGAACTTGCACGTTAAAATATCATTAAAAGTGTAAAATGAATCTATCTCCAAAATATTTTTTAAAATAAAGTTTAAAAAATAAACTGGCCTACTTCAAACACCTTGAGCATCACTCATTCAAGATCACCGATCTATTAACTCTTTTATCTAATTACTGTTCTCAAAGTTTTGTACTTGTGCAAACAAAGAGTAATTAAAAACGACACGTTTCCATGTCCTATATAAACACTACTACACCGGTTTTAACACCAGACATATAAACAGGATTTCTGTACCTACTGTGTAGGCCAATGTAGGCTTAGGTTTAATTTTTGGTTTGTCTGTGATCTAAATAGCCTTAAAAATGTGGTTGAAAAATGTAATGGTCGTGGCAACGGTCGTGATGATGAGCGTGAAGGTAGATTCATCACAAACGATGATGAAGGATATGACGAAGAATTTTCTGAAGGCGTATGGTGAATGCCAGCAAGAGGTATGATTTTTTAAATATAGTTATGTCTTGTGTAAAAGCTAATATTTTTAAACTATAACATCGGACGTGCAAAGACCAATGATAAACGTTTATGTTCAAATTCTTGCTATTTACACCAACAGCTTCATCTTACCGATGATACTGCTAGAGATTTGATGTTCTTCTGGAAGGAAGACTATGAGGTCACCAGCCGGGAAGCCGGCTGCACCATCTTGTGTCTCTCCAAAAAACTGGAAATCATCGACCCTGAGGGGAAACTGCATAAAGGGAAAACGGCGGACTTCATCAAACAACATGGAAGTGGTAAATCTAACTTTGTTTAAAATCGAATATAGTGATTATAAATATATTTACTGCGGTCGCCAACCCGCCTGCCAAGCGTGGTGACAAAGGCGAATCCCCCTAAAAGACAAAGTTTTGGCAGTGGACATTTTCCTATGGTGCATCCTGCTGAATAATAATGAGGCTCTGGCAAGCGACTGGTGGCGGTATAACCATCTCGAATGAAGGCGTAGATTTATACCACTGGCCGGTGACGGGCAGCAGCGTAACTAAATAAATAACCCAAGACATGCCACGCTGGGCCACACAGCGCCATTTAGCCCCAAACTAAGCCGAAGCTTGTACTATGGGTACCAGACTACTGATAAACTTACTTAGATACATTTTTTTTGTAAATAAATACATATTGTATAATATGTATTTATTTACAAAAAAAATGTATACACCCAGACCAATACAAACAGACATGTTCATGCACACAAATGTTTGTAATGTGTGGGGATCGAACCCACGACCCTTGGCTCAGAAGGCAGAGGTCACTACCAATTGAGCCACCGAGCCAGTCAAAACAACTGGAGCAAGGAGCTACTTCCTGCGATCGTCAATCCGTCTGCCCAGAGTGGCGAATATGGGTAGACCCTCTAGATGTTTTCCCGAAAGTGTCGTACAACTGGAGATGCTTATGTCTAGCAGTGGATTGCGATAGGCTGATGACGATTGATTCTAATCAAAATTCAACCCCATTCTCAGATGAGGAGACAGCTCAGAAGGTGATAGACGTTCTGCACGCTTGCGAAGCCAGCGCTGTTCCCAATGAGGACCACTGCATAATGGCTCTGGGCGTGGCCACCTGCTTCAAGAAGGAGATACACAAGCTGAACTGGGCTCCGGACACTGAAGTCTTGTTGGAAGAGCTCATGGCTGAGATGTCAGAACGATGAGGCGTAGACGAGGCAGTCTGACTAGATGGTCATTGAAACTTTACTAAAGGACCCCCTACACTGGCGTTTTTTGAGCGTCTTTTTAACGGCAGCGTCGGGCGGTTGTAGCTTGACTAAGGCGTGCAGAGGTGCGAGGGGGAAGTGGGAGTCTGTAATACATTGTACTTGGTGGCAGTAAACGCTGCTTGCCGTAAAGACGCTCGAAAGACGCCAGTGTGGGGGGTCCTTAACAACAACCAGGCTTGAAACGGACAATTGAGACTTTAGATTAGGGTTTGAGGCATATTAAAGTTTAGATTAATAAATGCTTTATATATTTTTATTATTTATAGAAACGATTTAGAGAATAGTGATGAATAAAAAAGTAAAAAAACATTTTAGTGTACGGAAAATCTGTACTGTTAGAGTGAGTAGTACCTACATATGTAGATTAATACAAAATTATGTCTTCTGTTTTATTTCACAAATAAATTAAAGTATATGTTGTACCTGTAGTATGTGTACCTTATTTATCTCATTCATTATCCTGTATTATATGAAGGCCTTATCAAGTGAAATGAATTTCTTTGTTTTCAAATGCCTATCAAATCTTTATGCGAGGTTTATTACCGCCAAAGGTTTTTTCCTTTTAAATCAATGGATTGAATAAATTTCTACAGAGGCAAAGATATGTCGCAG
The DNA here is from genome assembly GCA_031163375.1 of Conogethes punctiferalis. Taxonomy (NCBI): domain Eukaryota; kingdom Metazoa; phylum Arthropoda; class Insecta; order Lepidoptera; family Crambidae; genus Conogethes; species Conogethes punctiferalis. The sequence continues at coordinate 16,169,635 of CM062094.1, forward strand.
GACAACAAATGAAAAATCGGATTTTCGATTAATACAATACATTTATTCTCAAAAAGAAAGTAGTATGTAAGTAAGTTTATCAGTTGTCTAGTACCCATAGTACAAGCTTCGGCTTAGTTTGGGGTTACATGGCGATGTGTGGCCCAGTGTAGCATTTATTTATTGTCTCGGGTCATTTATTTATTAATTATGTGACCTTTCTACAAACCATTAATAAACTTAATTGTAAGCTCGCGTAAGTACACGCTACATTCTTGAATGACACGTTTAATTGTCAAACTGGAAGTGAATCTGTGAATGGCAGATTAATTTCTGCGAAACATTGTTGCAAGTGGTAATTAGCAGTTGTAATTAATGAAACAGAGGGTATATAAGCAAATTGTGAGGAGACGACTGACAGTGACGTCGAGGGTCAGTTTTGAGATTGGTTTTGTTTGATACACTGTTCGCAATAGCATATAATTTGTTATTTTTACATTTTGTTGAAATTAAAAATAATAATTAGATTAGTTGTATTAATAGCAATAATAACTCCGAATATGTCACTGTTAAGAGCAATTCTTTTTGACACAATGTTAGCTCTTTCCCTGTTCAACGTCCAGACACCATAGAATTTCAATTGTTATGTATCATATTATGTAGACGCGACGAAACTAACTTGAAACTCTATTGATGCTCTACTTGTAATGTTAACGTAACGTATTTAAATAGATAAATAAGTATTCTTTAAACCTTACATTTGACTCGAATCTAGTATGTTGTACAATTTAGGTTGTATTTATTTACAAAAGTATGTTTTTATCGAAACGGTGTGTTGAACAAGCGGATCAAAACATTTATAATAAAAATTGCGGTAGATTACTAAAATTTTGTATTTTTCTTAATTGCGTTTAATGATAGCAATGGGTATGTTGGTAAAGTTACTTTTGGTGATAGTGGCAAGTGTGGGGGTAGAATGCTCTCAAGATATACTGAAGAAAATGACTGTAAATTTTGGAAAAGCATTAGAAGCTTGCAAGAAAGAGGTAAGTCTCATCTATGACTACATTTATAGGGATTTTTTAAGGGAGCGACCAATCATCTTTTCGTTCCAAGCCATCCTCACCTGTCCGTGGTGCATCTAAATAACAAACGAAGCTCTATCAACCGACTGGTGGCGGTCTAACCATCACGATGGAAGGCGTAGCTAAATACCACAGGCTAATGGCGGGCAGCTGCGTCACCGGAAGCGATCGCCAACCCGCCTGCCCAGCGTCGCGATGATGGGTAAGACCTCCCGATGTTTGACGAAATTGGTGGAGCCAGGTGAGGTTGGCTTGGAGCGAAAAGATGATAGGCTGCTCCCTTGTTTGAAAGGGGCCGATTTCCACAACATGACGTCTGAGCGTTTATTTCTCGCGGGGTACGCCGCTTCCTTACATCTTATCATCAGACACAAGTTGTTGGCATTTTCATACCAACTGTTTTTCCTGATACAAAGTTACTCTCAAGTTTTACAAATGTGATCATCCAAAAACCTTCTTGTAGATAGACCTTCCGGATTCTGTGAACGCGGAACTGTACAACTTCTGGAAGGAGGATTACCAGCTGACGAACCGGCAGGCGGGCTGCGCGCTGGTCTGCATGTCCACCAAGCTGGACCTGGTGGACCCCGACGGGAACATGCATCACGGCAACGCGCACGAGTATGCTAAGAAGCATGGAGCTGGTTAGAAGTACTCGTTTATTTAATCTGTACTGTCCTGCAGACCAGACATAGTACTCTTGAGAGAGTTAGTACTAGTTTGAGAGAGGTAGGGCATAGCAAATCTACGCTCGAATTGAGCTGCCCGTCCGGGGAAGGACCTCCACCCTATAGAATCATCATCATCAGCCTATTACAGTCCACTGCTGGACATAGGCCTCTCCAGTTGTTCGCCACCTAGGGCAATCTTCTGGAGGATATACCCATAATCGCCACTCTGGGCAGGCGGGTTGGCGATCGCAGGGCGTTGCTTCTTGCTCCGGTGACGCTGCTGCCCGTCATCGGCCTGTGGTATTTAGCTACGCCTTCTGTCATGACGGTTATACCGCCACCAGTCGGTTTGCCAGAGCCTCGTTTGTTGATCGGCAGGATGCACTACGGGCAGTTTTATTTCAATATTAAGCGGCAATTGCTACAAATATTACGTAGTAAGGCATCGTAGTCTTACCAAAAATGTGCCTATAAAAATATTGAAATGTTCCATTGTAGATGACGCCACAGCCAAACAGTTGGTAGAGATGCTCCACACCTGCGAGAAGTCGGTGGGCAAAATGGACGACAACTGCGAGAGGGCGCTCGCCATCGCCCGCTGCTTCAAGGCCGAGATACACAAGCTCAAGTGGGCGCCCGACCCGGAGGTCGTGTTGGCAGAGATCTTGGCTGAAGTTTGATGATGTGTATTGGGGCTTTGGGTAGTATTGAAATCTGTAAAAGTAATAGATAGATGCACTTTATTGCACACCATACAATTGACTTAAAACTAAGTATCATTATCATCAGCCCACATCAGTCCACTGCTGGACATAGGCCTCTCCCAAAGCTCGCTACTTCGATCGGTCCCTTGGAAGAAGTTTTGTTTTTATTTCTTGAATTTGCTTACGTTCCATGGTTCAACGTTAACGTTATTTTCTGAATCTGGGTGTTAATATTTGTATTTAAGTATTTATTTGTGGTACCTTCGTTGTTCTGATACCCATAACACAAGTGCTTAAGCTACTTACTTTGGGATCGGAGCAATGTATGTGATATTGTCTGATGTTGTTGTCTTGTCTGATTTTAAAATCGGTTTATTTTCTATAACTATACATATATAACGCTTTAATATTAAATAAGTGTTAAATAGTAAATGGACAGTACTTTGAACTCTAAAATAGAGTACAAAGTACTATCCATTTTAATGAATTTGACCAAGAATATACAATTTAAAATTGAGTCAACACAAAAACTTAACTCATCAAACTTCGTTATCTTCACCGTCTACAATCATATTCTCTTAGCTACGATTTTGTCAGAACTTTGCAAGAAATTCATTATTATTCCAAGTTGTGGCGGCACGCTTCTGAAATTGTATTATTAAACGCTGAAGTTTTCAGCACATTCATGAATAATTCAGGTACAACTACTGTAAAATTTTTGAAAGCTTTGTTTAACTGAAAATTGAGGCTTCGTGGCGTAAGACGACTTGCTCAGGATGGATAGCAAGTGCTGAATACCAGAATCCCAGGATCGAGAAAAGTGACGAACAATTTGAGACGTCTTTGTCCAGCAGTGGACTGCGAAAGTCTGATGATGACTTATACTGAAAATGAAGGCCTTGGGACGAGACGTGTCGAGAATTTACGTGACACGTTGAGTGTCTTCCATTAAAATAATCTAGAAAATCGTCTTTTTATACGAGGGTTGGTTAGGTAAAAAACCTTTTGAAATGTCGATTGAGTCCGATCAATATATGTACCTACTAAATTGCCACTGGTCTGTGATGTTATTTACAAAATGACTGTTGGGCGGTTCTCTCACTGTACCGCCCTCCGCTGTGCGTATTTAATCAAGCTACACTGGTTGGATAGAATCTGCGTGTAGAAGCAGATTGGCCCAAATCGCAATGTGATAATTAATCGTCATCACGGGGACGTATATACGATCTTACTATGACGTTGGACGTGTGACGTGTGAATTTATATTTTACAGATTCCAATACCCAAAGCCTTACCGGGATTCACAAAGACCTTGGCTAGTTAAATGGAGATTATTATAATAAGACAAGAGGTATGTCTTTGGTTACATTGTGTGGGAAATAATCAAATTCTGCTTAGGAGGTATAATGTTGATTAACTCAAGTACTCGTTGGTATTAATTTATTAAGTACATAATATAAGTTGTGTTTAATCATAAAAATAAAGTGTTTTATTTGCGGTTGTTACTTTTTTCTAATATCCCGAGATTTTGGAGAGGCTTCACGCCTGGCTAGCTATCAGCGCACACGCTTCAGAACACCCATGAAGTGACTTCGGCCATGTTTCGGGACCAGGCAGGGCTTTCTTATAGATCAGGCGTGGCGGTGGCAACTAGCAGTTGTTAGATCTATTTAGTTACTTTTCCGTTTCCGCAGCAACTTGGGCTCCTCTTCTGTATCAGGCGAAGGGAAGAGAAACCATTGCTATATTCCATTACAAAAAAGGGCACACCTACCTACAGAAATAATAAAAAGGAAAATTAATTATAGCTTGTCCTTTCAAAAACCAATTAATACAACTGATTAACGACTCTGAAGCAATTAACTGAACGTGTTAAAGATTAATACCATTTCGTTAGCACCTCCCTTTCATTAGTTAATCAAACATCCGACTGACGAATTCCTTTGAAATTTCTTTGGTGAAACTTTCAAAAATGATAAAGTACGGTTTTACAATAGCATTGCTTGTTCAAGTCCTTGTCTTACACTGCTGGGGTGTGAACGGTAGCCACGTGGACGTTATGAAGACTATGAGCTTTGTAATTGGTGAAAAGGTCAATGAATGTGCTCCGGAGGTATGTGAACATTTGCATTAGAAATGAAAATAAGTTATTTGGACGTTTACAATTTGGTAGGCAATTATCTATAACTAGCTGTGCCAGCGGCGTCGCACGCGTGGATATCGGGTTTCAAAACTAACTGACTTCCATAAAATGATGCCCAAATCTTAAGTTAGACCTCTAGCAATACATTGGTGAAAACCACATTCAATTCCATGCAGTACTTTTTGCGTGATGCTCAATCAAACATTCAGATAAAAAATTCTCCCGTTTTCCCAACACTTCCCTTCACTGCTCTGCTCCTATTGATTGTAGCGTGATGAAACGTATCATATAACCTGCACAGGAGTATGATGAATAATTGTACCAAGTTTCGTTAAAACCCGTTGAGTAGGTAATTTTTGTTTCTATAACGAACATACAGACAGACAGAAAGACAGACGGACAGACAGACAGTCAGATAAAAATTTTACTGATTGCATTTTTGGCATCAGTATCGATCACTAATCACCCCCTGATACTTTTTTTGTAAATATATTTTTGAAGCTGAAACGCCTGTGCAAAACTATCTACCTATACCTACTTCACTTAAAAATAAATACTTATAACTACTTTAATTAATAAAAGTACCTACGCTTAATAATTTTTAATTTGAACGAATATTTTACAATATAACAACAAAAGAAATTCAAATAAACTATTTAAAAACTAAAAGTCGCGCTGGCACGGTTACTCAATATCAATTATTGTCTGTCAATAAGGTCGATCGCTCTGAACGCATCAACAGCCAAATATTGAATGAAGCTAGCTCTCGGACCTCCCGCCTTTTTATACCCTACCGCCGCCGCGACCCGTGTCGAGCGCGGCAACCGTTACACAAAAATAATCCTTATAGCATGATTCAGTATTCACGTGCGACGGCGCGATGGCTTATTTCATGTATAAGTTTGGTGTTTCTATACCGATTTCTATGATTCTTTTTTTATTGAATAGGTAATAATGATAACTTTTTAAATTAGGGATGAATGAGAGTATTATAAACGTAAGAGTAAACAAATATAATCAGAATGCTCCGAACTGCTAAGCTATCAGGAGTTACACGTGTTATTGTGAGTCAACCATAAAAGATAGACATATGCTGTTGCGGGATATTTTTTAGTCAATTTTATGTAAAATATTTCTGTCATACATAATTTCTATGTAACTTTAACCATTAAGGCTGCACACGCGACGGAAGCTTAAAAAATGGAGTAACTTCTCCCGTTTTCCCAACATTTCCCTTCACTACTCTGCTCCTATTGATAGTAGCGTGATGAAAAGTACCCTATAACCTGCCCAGGAGTATGAAGAATAATTGTACCAAGTTTCGTTAAAATCCGTCCAGTAGTTTTTGTTTCTATAAGGAACATACAGACAGACAGACAGACAGACAGACAGACAAAAATTTTACTGATTGCATTTTTGGCATCAGTATCGATCACTAATCACCCCCTGATAGTTATTTTGAAAATATATTTCATGTACAGAATTGACCTCTCTACAGATTTATTATAAGTATAGATTACATACAGTTCTGTACATGCATCCAAAAAGAATAAATAACTTATTCGAGTCGTAAAGGTATGAAAATGCAATTTTTTATACCTCCCTACGTCTGATAGAAAGCTGGAAAGGAACCCCAAGTCGCTCTGACAACGGGCGAGAAACCTCAGCTTACAGTCAGTCACCACAGCACTGCTGGCCCGCAAGATATCTCTTCACACTTTAAAAGACCTCACACTATAAGAATATGGCAACACATTTGTGCTGGCAGAGAATTCCACTTTTTAATGGTACGGCATAAGTAGGAGTTATTGAACTCTTTAGTACGCGAAGGTATATTATCTATCGTGAAACAGTGTCAGCCCGTGTGGTTCTTTGCCGGAAAGGAGAGGGAGGGATAAGAGAAAATAACCCAGAACACTTCCCATGGTAAAAGCTCTTAAGCTGCTTCTCGTTTTCGTAGCTTAAACTCGGTGAAGAAACCCTGACGGAAGCCAAGAAGTACTGGGATCCTCGTACGTCGATGATGTCGGACAGGAACATCGGGTGTCTCCTAGACTGCGCCACCAGGAAGCTCAACCTCATGTCCAACGGACAGATAAACTACAACCGCTTGTCTGATTTCGTCTTCTCCGCTGGTGGTGGTAATTGTTACTTCTTTTTTATGCTCCTTAATTTTTCAATCAATCAATCAACAGCCTTGGTCCGTCCACTGCAGAACGTAGGCCTCCTTTAATTCATGCAACTGCACCTGAGTTTGCGCACACGCTTGTGCTCTTTAATATCTATTCCGTCCTTGACTAATCCCCATAGAGAAGCTGTGGCTGATATTGGTCAGATCAGGTATTATCATACAACTAGAAAACGGGATATTCTCCTAGCTAGCGATCCTTATATGGCTCGAATTGTTCCCGCAGATGAGGAGCTGTCGAAGAGTGTCACGAAAATGTACCGCGCATGCGCAAGCACCATCTCGACCCGCGACCACTGCCAGAAGGCCCTCTCTGTCAACAACTGCTTCCGAGGGCTGCTCTTTGCCCAGTTTCTGTACCTCCGCAGCTCCATCACGGTGCCCATTTATTGATACTAATCAGAGTAAATGATTTGGAAAATTTAATTATTCTTTTTATACTTGCATCCGTTTTCTAGTTCCTTTTGTAACGATGTAATTGGAGTCCTTTATCTAGAAGAGTAAAGACAATCTTCATCATCATCATCACAGCCTGTCAGTCCACTGCTGGACATCGGCCTCTCCCAATGTTCGCCACCTTGTTCGGTCCCGGACAAGGGCACTAGGGCACTCTTACTACCAGACAAATAATTTGATCGTCGATCTAAGGCCAATCGATCGAAGCAATTAATTAGTCAACGTAGACTGATAGCGGAGTCTGTGGAAGAAACTTTCGATCAACGTTGAGGTTGAATTTGAATCTTTCACCTAGCGACGATTCAATAAATATTGATGATCGACGGAATGGTAAAAAAAATCTAGCTTTATTTTCTTTACATGATTATGTACGTACATGATATGATTATATACGTGGTCCAAAGAGAGTTCTCTTCTCATGGTAGACAGACACTACTTGTCTTTACGTCTTAGACTGAGTTTGTACAATAATCGTTTAATAATAATAGACAGTTTGCTCATCTGGCCAACCTAGGCAATAACTTGTAACATCATACTTACTTGTTACTCTATTTCCTCCGGAATTACCATTTTGCTGGATATCCAATCATCCAGAAAAATCACGTTTGTTCTCAACGAGTCACACCCAAACGTGTCACCCTGTGACTGGTTGCGAAAAAAATTCTTATCGAGTAACAGTGTGACGCAAGTGTGACTTGATGAGAATATTTATTCTCATCTAGTAATACGAATTATAAATAGTGTTACTGGTTCGGAAAAATAAATCTCAACAAGTAACAGTGTGACTCGATGCTAATATTTATTCTTATCTAGTAACACTATTTTTAATGGTATTACTGGTTCGGAAAAATAAATCTCAACGATCAACAGTATGACTCGATGCGATTTTTTTTTATTATTATACAGACACGGTATTGGTAGTAATCTACACGACGTATCCTATACAATGCACTACCAAGAAAGTGCAGTTATAACTCTTTTACAGCCCCTGTACAAGTAAATGTTATCCACAGACGATCTTATGCTGAAAACAGTCTCAGAACTGTACACAGCCTGCAAGATGCGATCCAACTCCACCACTCCTTGCGATCAGATCCTGGAGACCATGAACTGCTTCCGGAAGTCCATCATACGCTCCAGCTGGCTCCCACAGATGAGTGACAAGGAAGTGATAAGACGCAAGCAGATGACTGAGAGGGAACAGACTGGACGCAAGTGCGGAGAAGATGTGATGGTTATGCCAGAGGGAACGTGACTCGTGGAATAAATATATTGGATGATACTTACGTAGTTTCTTGAGGTAGAATATGAGTATATTAACCCACATTTTCTCTTTTGCCGCAGTTTCCATATAGGTACAGAACATTTCTCCACATTCTTCATTTTGTCGCGTTATTTACTGGTCGCTAATGTATTGGTCCACTTTACTTGCCCGTAGCCAAGGTGATTTAAACTATTCTTTCTACTATGCTGTGTTTTTTTAAAGAATTTATTTGACAAAGTACCTACATTAATAGTAGCTTGCTATACCTTTTTAGCTCCGCACAGTAGCTTTGCGTCGCTACCCGCGTGCGATAACGCATCACACAGATTTTCATCGTACGCCTTAAGATTTAGCGCTACACATCCACTCTGGCTCACGGTCCTGAAGAATAAGAATAATAATAAGAATACTTTATTACATTGGGACATTACAACATAAAAAATGATAACTCAACAATATACACAAACACAACATAACAATGACTAGACACATACATTTAAGATTCCAGAAAAATAAGACATAACAACAAAGACATAACAACAAAAACATAAAACAGTCGGACCAGACGTGGTGTTGTGACGTCCAATATAAAAGGGCCCCACTCAGCATTGAACCGTGGCCCGCGTAGCAAGCCACGGCGCTGGCTTGAAGATGTGAGAATATGTTAAGAATCGGATTAATTAAATCTGTAGGTGTAATATTTTGTATAAATGGACTATTCATTAGTGAATTGCACTTATACACCAGGGCAAGCTATTTTTAATTGTACATTTATTACATAAAGGCCACTTATACCATTACCATGGGCGGGTACTCCTATTAAGGCAACTTTGCAATCCATTTCAACCTCTAATTAATTCCCATTAACACCGATTAAGACTCATTACTAAGACGCATGCGGCATTTATAAGATCTTACAAAGAAGCAATTTGGATTACTTGTCCAAAACACAGAAGCATGAAAGGGTTCTTTGTTACTCTTTTGGTGGTTTTCATGGGAGGAAAGGAGGTAGAGATGTCGTCTGATGGAATGAAGCAGTTGACTACTGGCTTTTTGAAAGTTCTTGGTGCTTGCAAAACTGAGGTAAGTGAACAAGTCAACTGTGCACTTTGTTTTATACGATTTTACAATCCCATAGGACAATTATACAAGTGATATTGAGTTCAAGTTAACGTTCGGATTAGTAGAAAGAACAAAAAGCTTGGCATGCTGTTCGATAGTGCTGGGACTAGATGGTAGATGAAGATATAATAGCCTCTTTCCTCAATTATACGGAGTAGCAGACGTTTTTCTTTGTCTTTAAAAGCTCTGTAACAGTTTCTGGCTGGACCTAGGAATCTAATCCGAGACCTATAGGTCTTTAGACCTTATTTGTAACTACTACACTGAATGCAGTCGATGTTATGTAAAGAAAAACTATTAAGCCGCTTACCATTTGGCCGGCATCCATTGCCTCTCTAGTTTTTAGTTTTTATATTGGACGTCACAACACCACGTCCAGTTTTATATCTTTGTTGTTGTGTTTTATTTTTGTGAAATTTGAAATGTATGTTATGTGTCTAGTCTAGTTATTGTTATGTTGTGATTGTATATTGTTATGTTGTGATGTAAAGTTATCCAATATAATAAAGTTTCTTATTCTTATTCTTAGTTGTATATAAAAACCCTTTCAGCTCGGTCTATCAGACGGCATCCTGAGCGACATGTACCACCTGTGGAAGGAAGAGTACGAGCAGGTGAGCCGCAACTCCGGCTGCATGTTCAGCTGCATGAGCAAGAAGCTGGACATCCTGGACGAGGACGGGAAGATCCACCATGACCACACCAAGGAATACGTGTTGAGCAACGGCGGCGGTAGGTGCAACAAAGTTTGATTGTAGAACCTTGGTAAATAATAATAATAATAAATTCTTTATTTCAGATAAGCATCCATAGTAAAGTTAGTAACAATAACTTATAGCCTAGTGTTAGTAAAACTTATTACGTAAAGACCAAGGTTCAGAAAGAAGGTTCGGAAAGACTGTCGTCTAGGTAAAAGTACCAGGACATCATAGACGACACTCTTTCCGAACAGCTACGACTTGAGCCTTCAAGAAACGAGTGTAGGCACTCCTATTTAAAAAGCCGGCAGCGACCCCAGAACCCGATTTGGGTGTCCATGGGCGGTGCCGACTGCTTACCATCAGGCATTACATTTGCTCGTCTGCCGGCTATTGCATAAAAAAGTCAGTTACCTTATTAGGGCTCTGTAGCCAAATGGCAAGAAACGGAACACTTGTAGATTCATCGTGTCTGTATTGCAATTGAAAAGTCAACCCTTATAGACATGGCAGGTGTATCGGCATAATAACCAACCAAAATCTTCCAGGTGAAGACCTAGCACGCCAGCTCATAAACGTAGCTCACGACTGTGAGAAGCAACAAGAATCTTTGGAGGATGAATGTGACCGAATGCTGGAGATTGCCAAGTGTCTCCGGACGAACATCAAGGAGATACAGTGGACGCCCAAAGTGGAGGTCATCATCACCGAAATTGTGGCTGACATGTGATCCCAAGTGGATATCATCAGTGAGACTGAGAGTTTGCAAGTAAATAAACTCAGCAGACAGGTTTTTTATTTTCCTCACGATCGGCAATGAGTTGCCTGTACCTATTTGTAACAATATATGACCAGCGGTAACCGTTTAGCGTTCTTTGCCTCATTATCATCATCATCAGCCTATTGCAGTCCACTGCTGGACATAGGCCTCTCCAGTTGTTCGTCAATTAGAGCAAACTTCTGGAGGATATACCCATAATCGCCACGCTGGGCAGGCGGGTTGGCGATCGCAGGGCGTAGCTTCTCGCTCCGGTGACGCTGCTGCCCGTCATCGGCCTGTGGTATTTAGCTACGCCTTCATTTGTGGTGGTTATACCGCCGCCAGTTGGTTGCCAGCACCTCGTTTGTTATTCGACAGGATGCACCACGGGAAGGTGAGGTTGGCTTGGAGAGAAAAGGTGATGGGCCGCTCCCTTACATCCCCATTTCTTTGCCTGTTTTCGTCATAATTTGAGCTTCTTTGAAGCGTTCCGTTTGATGGAGCGTTCATTATGACCCTGAAGATATCCACATCTGGACATAGGCTGCCCCCAATGATATTTATCATTTGGGGTGGGTTTGCCATAGTCACCACGCTTAGCAGGTGGGTTGGTAACGGCAGTAGGTTACATTTGTACCCAGGTAGACGCTGCTGATTGAAGGCATAGATAAATACCACAGACCTATGACGGGCAGCAGCGTCACCGGAGCGAGAAGCTACACCCTGCGATCGCCAACCCGCCTGTCCAGGGTGGCGATTATGGGTATATCCTCTAGATGTTTGCCCTAAGTGGTGAACAACTGAAGAGGCCTATGTCCAGCAGTGGACTGCAATAGGCTGATGATGAGACGCTGCTGCCCATTTCCTGATAGGTATTCCCTGGATCGTCTTGATTCAACATACATCTTTTTTAATTCTATATGTTAGATCGAGCCTAATCAGATGTACCGGTAATCGAACCCGGTGCTTTATATAAGTAACGTTTAAATAGGGAGTGCGGTAAAGTAGATACATTTATAGGTATTCACACTACGCGAAGACTTCTTTATTGAAAAATCCCCACAATTGTAAACGCATCCGAAATCAATTAGTCCGAATTGTATCTAACAACACAAAACAAAAAAATACAATACCAATACCAATCACATACGGCCGTAGTCCCCGCTATTGGGGGCCCTCGTAAAGCAAACAGACCTCAGGTGTTCTATCGAAGCTTCGTTGCGAGGGATCCGAGATTTAACGCCACTTTGTAGTTTCGTGCCGTAAATAAACGATGAACTAAGGATCCGTTCTTTTAGGTTGAACTATAACAACGAACTATACGGAACTAAATGAACGATAAACGGCTAATCTTTTCGCATCAGTTTCATATTAATGTTGCAACGTTCGTTTGACGTTACATTTTGATGGAACGACAATGAAATTCTCTTCTATTTGTAACTTATATTTTAAAGGAGTGTTTTGGCTGAAATGTAAACGGAGCTGGCGTATCCGAATCCGATTCGAAACCGTGAAAATATACTAGATACTACCGACAGACGTAAAGTGAATTAGATGATGATGTACTGCGAAACCGCTCTTAATTTCTAATATCAAAAGCTATCAGAAATCTAATTCGCTGAGCACATTCTTTTTCAAACAAAACTTTTTCCGAATTGAATAAATTTTCTTACTTCTGAGACACACACGCAAAATGTGTCACAACATATTACTTCTCCGCTCCTGATGACATGCAAGTCGCAAATAAGACATGCAAGTCACTTTGGCAACGGACAACCAATCAAATGAACCTCGCCAAATTTAATTGGCAATGTAGCTGATGTGATGCTTACCATCAGGCGAGTTTTAAAAACCACGTGTATCTTATACTCGTAGGTTGAACTGAACTAGTTCATCTGGTACTCATAAGATTGAACTCTAAATCCCCGCAGGCTCGACACTGTGTGTATTTTTTGTTTAGTATTTTCAGCGCTACTGTTTTCTTTCAATAAATACTCGGCTGTGTTTTCCTCGTTTCGTTTCTGACGTAATTCAATTGGAATTTATTTTTCTAGTTTTGTAACGGTATTATGGCGGATACATAGGATATTCACGTTGATATTAAGTATGTTGACTGGTTTTTCTGAATAAATCAAAATAAATGACACTAGCTGCCATCAGCTAGGTAACAGGTACCTGAGCCTTTTTTTTTCTAAATGACTACGATGATGGCCAGGCAGGCCTTGTCATCATCACCGGACTGTTGTGGGGAGTGGAAGGCTCTCACCCCTAAGTACCTGAGCCAATTTACTAAAGTATTATAAAGTGACCTTGTCAGAAATCAAACTTTCTATCTTTCCGTACTCTGCGTTACATACTGAACTGCTGAAGTCATCATCTCCTTATTACATGGCTGGTTTCCTTTCAAAGTCAGGTAGACTGAATAAACCCAGATTGTATGACTTGCTTGGGATTGTAACCCACCTTCGATTACAAACAGGACTACTATTTACCGTCAAAATGTAGATATTTCTGAAACCAGTTCCACGTATAAATACAGATTTTACTCCGGCAAGAAAATTTATCAATGTCTTGTTAATTTCCTTAGAAGTAACTAAAACTACAACTCAACATCCAATAAGTATTAAATAATTACATCAATAAAGCGCGTAGGAGATACCTTTACTAAGCTTAGATGTAATCAGATAGTCTAGATAGCATTCACTGATTACTTAGATTTCAAATGACTGCAGTTAGGCTTCCGACATGGTTAATGATCAACATTATTGTAATTAAATACGTAAGCTCTGGAATATTTAATTAAAAGAGAAAAGATGGGAACATGCTAAGTATTTTAACGACTCATGACAAGGAAATACCGACAATCAATCAACAGTCCTGGTCCATTTACTGCCAAACGAAGGCCTTTTTAGTTCGTGCCAAAGCTGGCTCAAGTAGGTTTTAAAAAAATACTTACTAATCTTCAAAACTACCACTACACCGTTTCAGAAAGTAGTAGGTATTCTACCGAGTAGAAGCCGGCAAGAAACTGATGTAGTTTTTTTTTATAGTAAATCGACATAATGGCTTCCATTCGCCTGATGGTAAGCGAAAGAGAAGCCCTAGTCGCTGTGACAACTGGCAATTAACTGGCCTGTCAGTTGCCACTGCCATGCCGATCCAACCCTAACCCCCCACGAGCTCCAGAGACCCTACTCACCAGCAGAAACACGACCCGGAGGTCATTTGACTGCGGTATTCTATTGGGTGGAGGTCCTTCCCGGACGGGCAGCTCAATTCGAGCGAAGATTCGCTATGCCCTACCTCTCTTTAGTAAGATAGTAAGTCTGTTCAATAAAGTGTTACATACTTAACTCCTTCTCATCAGATCCAGCCACTGCCAACAGTCCTTCTAAGGTCATCAGCCCAACAGGTTGCCTAGTCTACCTACCCAAGAACGGAGTCCACTCCAAGACTCACTTTGTTTTTGGCAAACGTAGTCTGGAATGCCTTCATTCCAGGTGGAATGACGATTTACGCTCGGAGTGTTTATGAATAAAACTCAACATTTATTTCTATTTTAAATTATATTTATAACGCGAATAACAATTTAAATAACTTCTACAAATAAAGCTGGTGAGTTCAAAGGAGTGTCATTAAAATTAAAAATCTTATCCGTTATGCGTTTGCTTAGTTTGTAAGACAGTTGTTGATGATTTTGTTGGTTAAAAAGACCAAGATCTCAGGACCTTCAGACGAAACCGATATACACATAATCCGCAAACAAAATGAGTGAGCTCAAAGAAAACAAGGGTAAATAATTAGTTTTAAAGTGCATATTTACTAAACTTATTATGATACTTAAGTTACGACCAAGAGTTGCGTCGGACCGTCTGTCTACAAGTCTGTTCCTACACCGTCTTCATTTTCACGCTTGTATTTCCCTCAAATATTTCTTTCTTATTCCTCCGCATTTTTCTTCCTAATAGAATCTTGGGTTTTCTTCGCTAGGTCCTCAATTATTTCGAAGAAAGGGGATTTTTTGGCCAAATCTATGCGTCTCACATTCGCAACATCAAAATCACCAAGAGCTCTTCAACTAGGCTTCACCTAGCATCTCCCCGATGAGCAACTCGATGGAAGGCGCCCACTTGAGCCTGTGGATCTCGTCTCTGAAGCACTTGGACACCTCCATGACGCGGGCGCAGTGGTCGGGGTTACTGGTGAACTGCTCCTCGCATGTGTGGATCACCTTCACGATGGCGGTCGCCATTGCGTCATCTGGGAGCAAGAATTTATTAGAAAGCAAACAAACGATGTAATGGAACAAAAAATAACAACTGCTCACGCCAAATTTTTCGCAAGAGGTTAGACTAACAAGGAAGAAGAGTTTAGGCTAACAACACTTAGCATTAGGCACATCTATTTCGAAGGCACAACAATTATAATCTAAGAGGGACCAGATTAAGCGAGTGGTATCAACATTATGTACATAGTCAAAGCACTATGATGGTATAGTAGGCTAACGTTAAGACAACATCAATATTTTAATATGCAGGTTTCCCCGCAATCCTCTCATGCTTTCCACAACCTATAACAAAAGTTCTCAAACATTTACATTTCTTGACGCAATTATATGTTTAGCATCTGACGACGCTCTAAAAGATATAATAAATCAGCTACATAAGCTATGTAAGTTAAAGTTCCATAAGCTTTCGAGGCCCCCCTTCCAATATTCATTGCGTTCCAGGGCGCACACTTTGAGAATCTCGACCTGTACCATCTAATATTAAAACATCATCACCTGCTCCATGATTCTTAGCGAAGTTGTAAGCGTTCTCGTGATGCATCCTGTAGTCTTCCGTCACGATCAGGTCTTGCTTCTCGGCCATGCAGATGATGACGCAGCCAAGCTCGCGCTCCCCCAGCGCAGAGTCCTCCAGCCAGAACCGCACCAGGCCTTGGATCATGTCGTCGGTTACTGATAACTAAAGGAGAAACAGAAAAACAAGATCAACATTGGCCATTCCAAACGTCCACTGCTGGGTCTCCCCTAATGACAATTATCATTTGCCTTAATCACCGCGCTTGACAGGCTGGTTGGTGATCGCTCGTTTCTTAGTGACCACCGTACATTCCGCGAAACATCCGAGAAGTGGTGTCGGTTACATGCCAGCATGGCTGTGACAAGTGATTTGGTTACTTGCCCGTTGCTAGAGTGACTTGGGTTTACTATATCCCTATAAAAATCATGAATATCTAACGAGGTTAACTTATATGTATAATTAAATGAAAAAATGA
The DNA here is from genome assembly GCA_031163375.1 of Conogethes punctiferalis. Taxonomy (NCBI): domain Eukaryota; kingdom Metazoa; phylum Arthropoda; class Insecta; order Lepidoptera; family Crambidae; genus Conogethes; species Conogethes punctiferalis. Next base: position 16,185,985 of record CM062094.1, read on the forward strand.
CACTTTTTTTAAAGTTTCGCAGGTTAAGCGCATAATGCTTGTTAAGGGTGCGTACTTAAAGTATCTAGTATTACGTTCTTATTAAGCAGTACGTAAAGGTACTTTCGCATCGCAACAGCATTTACTCAATAGAATATTTTGTACTTACTTCATGCTTGCATTCTTCCAACAGTTTAAAAAACGTTGCGCTCATTTTCTTCATCACCTCCTGAGAGGCTTCCACCCGTACGTTGACAGCTAAACCCAAAACCAAGATGGCTAAAAACCGCCATTTGAATATCGCCGCCATCTTGTCTTCTTCAAAAGAAAACGGAAACTGTTTGCATTCGATTCCTTTGCGCGTTTTTATCGAAACATTGCCGCTTATTAAAAAGAAAATTGCAACTTAGCTGCCCCTGATTAATGCCAGTAAATAAGTATTTAAATGACGGTAGCTTGAAAGTAATTACTACTTAATATCTTGTGTGTAATTGTCGATTTGATATAGGCGTGAGTTGTGACGAGTCTTGGCATGTTTAAACAACTTAATGATATGACGGCATGTACTTTGTGTTTACTTGTGAAGGCATTATGTGCAATGATGGGGAATTCAAGAGGTAAAAGGAATTCTACTATAAGGTCAGAATGTCCGTAATTATGGTTTTAATTAGTAAAGCCCTGTTTGTTTCAAATCATCACATCATCAGCCTGCAGACTTCCACTGCTGGACATAGGCCTCCCCCAATCAAAATGGCCCTTTGGGGGCTTTGCCATAATCACCACCTTTGGCAGGTGGGTTTGTGATTTAATTTGTACTCAAGTTAACGCTGCTACCTTGTCGTATTCTACGACTCCCACGGGATAAGATTAAGATGGATCGATCATATTCTAAATCTTATTTGAAATAGGCAAATAAAATTTGACTAGCTAAGCGATCGCCCCATAAAAGTTTGCGTGGAACCCTCTTTCGCTAGTCTCTGGCTGGCTTAATTATAAACTTATCTTAGTTTTGTTAAGCTGGAGTCCCCAGTCGGATTAGTTTAAGATACTTTTATAATTGGGATTTCTCGGGGTTCTTTGAAAATATCTGGGAGACAACTCCAGCCAAAATCATAATATACGGTAAAGCCTGACTCTACTGACTAAGAACAGATAATATAATCTGTGTATATCAGCAACCAACAATGAAACAAAATTAAAGGAGCATGTTTTCACAGCGAATCCATCTAGCGGTAATAAGTTTCGACAAGAAGACATATTAAATTCGAAGTTGGGTTAATATTTTAAGCCGCATTCGTAATGAAGCTTAATGACTGGTTAATTGCTGGCACTGATGTGACACGACAATGTGTTTAGGGTTGAATTAACTGTAATAGCTCTGCACACGCCCCTATGAAGGGTAAAAGTTTGCATTGTTGCAATACTAATTGTTAGAAGTCTACAACTTTACTAACTTTTGTTTCGTCTTTTTAATTAGGATTCTTACTCTGTACTGGACCCATATTATACCGTTTCAAGACATCTACTTCATTCCTTAATAATTGTTTTACTTTTCGGGGATGGGCTGTTTTATTAGTATAATCAGTGAGCTTTTTCTATAGTGTGTTTGATAATGTAAATTATTATCGATAATGTGGATTATCAAGAAACATTCTTTATATTTTTAATTGTTATGAGTTTTGAGATGTCGTCTACCTATTATATTAAATCTAACAAGCCTATAATACACATCACATTGAATATATTGTTTAAAGTATTCTTTCGTTTGTAAATTAGTAAATTTTAAATCAGTATAATAAACAACCTCATTTATTTACTTTTGTATTCTTGTTTCAGGTGAGAAATTCAACTTTTAACATCTACGAAAAATTAAGACTTTTGGGGCAAGCGGTAAGTAATTTTTAACCCTGTGAACTCCAATGACGCTTAAATGTGATGATAACAATAGATTTTCTAACAAATCTCATTTTCCACCGTCAAAAGAAATATTAATACGTAAGTATTTTAAGCAAAAGAAAAGTGACTAATGACTGGTAACCGTAGTTGATCAGTATGGAGATTTATTAATGTTGCTTGCGTTGCGTCTTCAATTGACAATTTAGTTGCATACCGACACCGAATACTAAACTTAATCATCACTAATATTTATTATGTGGAAGCAACAGTACCCGTAGAGTAACTTTTTGCGAGAATTAAACGTACCTATCGCGTTTGCGTCTTAAACTCAATTTGTATGAAAACCGATTATGGGCCTTTAGCGGCGAATAGCAGGCAAGTAAAATATTTTCATACAAATTGAGGTTTTTTTTTCTTTTTTGTGTTTTTTATAAACTTGTTTAAATGCAAACCGTAGGTCAAAAAGTACAAACATGATATTGTATTAATGTTACCCGGCCGCCGCGATACAATCTGTACTTAGTGCAGTGGTTACCTACTAGAATAAGTTATTATTTGTACTCTTCTCTGGTAATAAATAAAATTATTATTATTTATTATTATCATTACACGCAAACGAGATAATTAGTTACGTTTATTTCTCCCAAAAACTTACACTCGGAGCAGGTACTGGACACAAGATAATGTTTACGTACGCACAGAAGGTAATTTCGTTCTGGATAACGTAACGGATATGTACCCAAACATTACTTGAGTTATGAAGAAGATAAAATGTATTTTATTGTACAACGTTACAGCTCAAAATACAACAGCTAAGTGAACCTCTTTTGTAAATCGTCCTATGCTAGCAGTAATGTAAATGTCCTTTCTTGACCCTTACAAACTAATCCCCGTTCGTCTAAGAACTCTTGGACATCCGTATAAATCCCGGGCATTAGCAGGGCTCGTCCACCTGGCGATCCCGGGATTAGCCGGGATCCGGGATTGCGGCGACAGCTGTAGCTGCGTTATCGCGCGTTGAGCGATCGACGCGATTCGTCTTTGGTCCTAAGAGGGTCGAAACCATAGAGTTCAGAAGGGATGTAGATTTGTCGGTACTTATTGCGAAGTATAAAATTTAGTGATGTTTATTTATGGCGTGAACATTTTTTTTGGTAAGAATAACTTATCTTTAATGAAATAGAAGAGATAGGAAAAGACATTATCAGGACGAATTATATAAAAAATGTACATCGAAATTGATGGATTGAATCGATCGCTATAGATCCTTGGCTTATGAACAGGGTCGTGTGTTCGATTTTCACCCGGTCAAAAATTCTTGTGATAAATATTTGTGTTTGTTTCGTGTCTGCGTGTTTGTATTTTAATTTGAGTATAATTTCTGATTGGCCTTCGTTGTTCTGATAACACAATTTCTTAAGCTACTTACTTTGGGATCGGATCAATGTATGAGATGTGGTCTAGTCGGATATTTTCTGCTGCCGTTTTACGCTGCAAAAAAAGGCGTGTTAATTTTCAGTTCAGTTTCAACTACTATAACAACAATATCAATATTTACCACTTCTACATCTTCATAACTAGTGCAAAAGTGACCTAAGTCCTCTCAAGACAACGCTTATCTCCGCCCCGGACATTCCGCCATATCGTTACGAATCCAAATGTGCTAGCGACTCGGCCTAGATTAACTGCAATTTGTTTATCCTGCGTGCTATTATTGTTGTTTATGTCAAATGACCAATCTGAGCTTCAAGCCAGCCTGCCGTGTGCCGTAACGTGAGAAGTGTACCGATTTCATACATTTAGTATGGCTAAAAGCACACTGCGATCGCCAACCCGCCTGCCCAGCGTGGCGATTATGGGTATATATCCTCCAGATGTTTGCCCTAAATGGCGAAAAACTGGAGATGCCTATGTCCAGCAGTGGACTGCAATAGGCTGATGATGATGATGAAAAGCACACTTGTACAGTGTGTTCTGCTGTGACGGCATTTGTACCTATATTAATATATTTTTATTTATTTACATATTTAATTTTCATTGCACTAGAGAGTAAAATGGTGGTGTAATGGCCGATCTCTACCAATTGGACCAATGTTTTCTTTTTCAATGTCCTCCTGATAAATATCAATATCGTTACAAAAACTTTACTTACGCCTGTCTAACGGTGCTAAAAATATAAATTCAGTTAAAAATATAAATTAAGATTCGGTATTGCTTAAATTACATAATGAATTAATTAATATCATAAAGTTTGCTAGGGATTTATGAATAATCATTAGTAGACTTACCACGCCTGGGTATCTGTACTTATAATAAATAGAGTTAAGTCATAATATGTACTAAAAGATTTACGAATCCAGTTATTATAACTTACACAACTAATATTATTATTACATTTAAAACTACTATCAAAATGGCACAAACATCTGGTTATGGAGCGAGATAAAATTATTTATAAAATTTATAATAAATAATATTTATTAACCCCCGCGGCGGCTGGACGGTGGCCAAAGTGCCGACGTGCGGGGGGTTAAACCGACGGGTTAAACGTTAATGGCGCTGGTCAATTGGATGCTGTTGCCGATAATACGTGGCCTGAACATAGCTCGGGGCTGATGTAGTGCACCAACTATTTGATTGCAATGGGATTTTGCACTAAGTTTCGATGTGACGATAAATCCTATGTTAATATAGTCATTTTATCATCATCATCGTCATCAGACCGCAAGCTGCTGGTAATATGCCTCTTGTGATGACAATTGTCACGATTGGCAGGCGGGCAGCAAGTTTTATCCGTATCCAGGAAAACGCTGCTGCCTGATTCCCGATGTTCCCGTAGTCGTCGACTACGACCCCCACAGAATGAGATCCAGAATCCACACGAATTAGTCTAAATATCAGACAATTACTTACTTTAGATAATCTTCCTTTCAATCAACAATCTTTTTTGTAATCTAAATAATATAAGCTTTAGATAGAACCCAACATTCACATAGACAAGGTTCCAAACAAACGAAACACATTAACACGTTATCAGCAAATTATCAGCAACAAAACAAATATAAATCAAACACCAATACGTTTCCCATTTGCTTAATTAAAAGGCGCTCACGAATTCTCAGCGTTAAGTTAATACAACCGCTTACTGAGGGCGGAGCTGCACCGCACGCCACTTGTGCCGATAAATAACTGAAAGTTAGTAAGTGACAGATAAGCTATGATTTATTGGGAACTGTTGTTAATTATAACTGTTGGATAGGGTTGGCGATTGTAACCAAATGAGCTATCTGAATATTTCGGTTTGAAATCGATAGACTACTTACTCCATTAAAGAAACATTGGTGATAAAATTTGTTCGTTATCATTAACTTTGAACAAATTTTTAAGAGAGGTAGGGAATAGCGTATCTTCGCTCGAATTGAGCTGCCCGTCCGGGGAAGGACCTCTACCCTATAGAATACCGCAGCCAAATGGCCTTTGGGTCGTGTTTCTCGGGGCTAACCCCCCACGAGCTGCGAAAACCATACTACGAGAGAACCCTACTGCGAAGCCCTAAGGCTGGGCTGGCATGGCAGTGGCAACTGACAGGTAACTGACCAGTTACTTGCCAGTTGTTACAGCGACTTGGGCTTCTCTTTCGTTTTCCATCAAACGTAGGGAAGCCATTATGTCGAGCTACTATAAAAGAAAAAACAAGTCCACTACTGGACATATCTCTGCTTCAGTATTTCCGAACAGCTACGACATGGGAGCCTTCAAGAAACGAGCGTACCTACTCCTATTTAAAATTCCGGCAGCGACCCTAAACTCGATCTGAGTTGCGGGTGTCCATGGGCGGTGTCGACTGCTTACCATCAGGCATCACATTTGCTCGTCTGCCGCCTCTTGCATTTAGATGTTGTAGATGACATCCTGGCTGGACAAGATGCGGGTGAAGGCACAATTTTAACACTACTTGATTTTTCCCGTGCATTCGATGCCATCAATCACAATTTGCTAATTTCAAAACTGTCTTTCTATGGTTTCGATGATACCGCGCTCAAATGGTTTTTTAACTATCTTAATGGTCGTTCTCAAAGTGTTGAGATATGTAACGATGATGGAAATAAAATGCTTTCTGAACCCGTATTAGTAAACCGCGGTATCCCTCAGGGATCTATATTAGGGCCTATACTTTTTATTATATATAGTTCTGATCTGGTCCAGTATATTACAAATTGTAAGTATCACATTTATGCAGATGACTTACAAATTTATCTCTCATTTAAACACGATAACGTAGACTCCGCTATCAACAAAATTAATAGAGACCTCGATAATATCAATAGATGGGCTTCAAGAAACTGTCTAGTCCTAAACCCGCATAAATCTAAATTTATTATACTTGGTTCTAATACGCAGATACAAAAAATTAAGTCTTCAAACCCTACAATTAAAATTGGAGGGGCAAATGTAATTGAAGTTGACGAAACTCGTAATCTGGGAGTATTAATGGATAACGAATTGAGATTCCATAAACATGTTACAGAAACGGTAAGAAATTGTTTCTTTCGCCTTAAAATTCTGTACAAAGTGCGTGATTATCTGGATGCCAGCGTTCGAATTACGCTGTGTGAATCACTAGTTTTATCAAAATTAAACTATGCGGATACGGTTTTTGGCGAGTGTCTCTATGGGTATACCAAAAAGCTTATCCAGCGCGTCCAAAATGCGTGTGCCCGATTCTGCTTCCATATCCCGCGTAGAGCACATGTCACTCCCTTTCTCAACCAAAGTCATCTTATGAATATGGATTCAAGGCGCGCATTTCACTTTGCGTGCTTACTGTTCGGAATTATAAAAAACGAGTCGCCATCATATTTGTATAACAAACTCTCATTTTCCCAGCGTCTTATCAGAACTGCATCTCGTCTTATTTGTCCAAAACATAAAACCTCAGCGTTTCGTGGCAGCTTTCGATACTCTGCCACGAAATGCTGGAATAATATACCACCTCCATTAAGAAACTGTCACACTGTAGGGTCTTTTAAACGTAAATATAAAGACTATCTTATAAAAAACCAACAGGAAAAGATGTAGATGTAGGTATTTCAACAACAGAAAATATATATTAATTCATGAAACTGTATTTATACTAGTTATGTACTGTCTATTTATACAATAGATACACTCTAACTGTAATAATAGATTTCTGACGATATAGATTTATAGATAACGTAGAAGTTAATTTTTTTTTGTTATTTGTTTGATTGTTTTGTGTTTATTTTTATTAACAATATTTAAAAATTCTGTAACTTTTGTATGTTGTCGCTGCGCCCAGCCGACCTCTTGGTGTCTGCGGAAGACCAGTGTCGAGGGTTCTTACAGGATACCTCGGCTTATACTGAGTGGACACCCTTTAGTGTCACACTGTATTTTTATTGTACATTTTAATGTTATTTGTAATATTGTAATAAGTGATACTAATAAACTTTTTTCTTTCTTTCTTTCTTTTCTTTCTTAAAAAAAAAAAAAAAATGGCCACGCTGGGCAGGCGGGTTGGCGATCGAACCCTAGATCAGGTAATAATTAGCTATTTGTCGCAAGACCTGAGCCAGCCCTAGCTCGGGGCGTGGTGACCGTGATATACGGTGCAAGTTGACCGTTGACGCGGCTCCGAACCACACTGCCGAACGCAACACTCCGCTCGAGTTATTTACGAGTACGATTGCAAGCTCATGGGGGCTTTCAATACGTTCATACTTCTGCCGTATTGCTGTTTATTTCGAAATATTGAGTCTGTTTAGTGGTTGCAACGGTTCTTCGGAATTAGAGCCCGTACTAAACTCGACTTTGATGACTCAAAATCGACTTTGACGAATTTTAATTCGTATTTCGACCACGGGGGGGGACAAATGGGTGGGATTTATTATGCAAAAGTACTCGGTCCGTTCAACGAACGATCGTTTTCGATTTTGGTGGTAGGGGCCCTTCTTCCAGCGGCGACTTTTCCGAATGGATGCGACTTAGGGTTACTTCAGAAAGTGGACCTACAATTTCTTAAAAGCTGGGCAACTCACCTGTGACTCCTTTTTTGTTGCGGTGTCTTTCAGGCTGTTTGCCCCCTCTTTCGTTAAAATAGAATTATACTTATCATTTATTGAATCTCTAAGAAGATTTTTTTCTTTTATACAAAAGAGACTTGACAAGACTACAAGAGACTACAAGATAGTGACTTAACTAATTACTTATAAGTTTCTCCTAGTACAGTATGTAAACACTTAGCGGTAATTGGCCTTTATAAGCATAATCAATGGTGCTTAATTCACGACTCCTCATTAATTACACTTGACCTCAGTCGGCGGTAGCTTAGCCCAGACTTAATTGTGAGTCCCGCCGGGCATCGAACCTGCGCCCTTTCACGACGTGACGGCGTTACACCGTTAGACGCAGTCTGGATGTTGAGTGGTGTTGAATATTTAAGGATACCATTTGTAAGCTTTGGTTTACCTATAATTCAATAGTTTAGAAAAAAATGACATTAGAAACCTCAACATCATTTTAAAATACCTATCCTTATATACCCCACACGTATACCTAGGTTTGATGATAAAAATTGTGTTTTAGTTCTATGTATGGGGAAAAACAAAAGTTTCAGATATTTTTCTGATTTTATTTTAAAATCATAATGCGTTAACAGAATACATCTACGCACCAAATTTCAATAATGTAGCTCATATAGGTAGTTTCGGAATAAACTGGCTGTGACATACGGACGGACAGACAGACAGACATGACCAATCTACATATTTTATAAGGATCCCGTTTTTGCCATTTTGGCTACGGAACCCTAAAAAGGCCTTAATCCAATTCATTGTTTATTTTGGAGGTCTACTTTTGAATATAATCAGGCGCCGACATTAAATCATACAAGTAGCGACATCTATCAACTTTTAAAGAAAACACTACACCTGTTTATGTTTAGTTCGTGTGGCCGCCGACAGACGGCATTAATTGATAGTTTCATGACTTACCACAGGCAAGGCGGCCCAGTACAAGTTTAGTGCGCGCCATTATTATTGAAAGCTTTATAAAGCTCGCGGTCATCGCAATATCAACCATAATGTTGTAGGTTAAGGTTTAAAATTGGGAAAAGTCAAATGGCTTGGCTCGTCTTGGCGGGACATTTTTTCTTACTTTTCCTAAGGACTAAAATAAGCAAAGTAAGAAAAAATGTTTAAGGTTGACAGGTATAGAACCAATGAAAAACCTAGCCTGTCGACATCGTTCGGTAAGTTCACTGAGATGCCGTTTCACGCCATGCCAAAAAGCTCCTCGTTGATTATGAAGAAAGATTATGAGAAAACGTCATGAACTGAAAGGAAAGGAAGGGCATTCCATGAGTTGATGGCACGGGGCAAGAATGATTAACTTAACCTCTAGGGACTGTCCAGCACGTGTTGTACGGGAGTAGAAAGGAGATATTTGTAAAAGCTTCTACATCGCTCCGATCCAAAGTTTCGTAACGCGTAACAGTTCAAAAAGAAGTGAGTACCTACCTGTCCGCGTGTGATAAGTCTGATAACAATGATAAGATAAACGCGGTACAAATGGGGGGTTCGTCGGCTAGGGTCAGACGATCAGTCCTCATCAGTCTCAATGAGAATTTTTTTAATTAATTGTATTTCTTCACGATTATTGTCGCTACAACGTCATTCAAAACTACCTAAGGAACCCAAAGAAAACACAGAGGAAACAATTTTATGAACTTAATATCCGATATAATTATGAAATAAAAATGGCTCGGTGGCTCAATTGGTAGTGACCCCTGCCTTCTGAACCATGGGTCGTGGATTCGATTCCCACCCGGGACAAACATTCGTGTGATGAACACATGAATACTTGTGTTTGTTCCGTGTCTGGGTGTTTATATTTGTATTTAAGTATTTATTTGTGGTACCTTCGTTGTTCTGATACCCATAACACAAGTGCTTAAGCTACTTACTTTGGGATCGGAGCAGTCAAATGTATGTGATGTTGTCTGATATTTATTTATACCTATCTCTGAACCTTTTGCGCTCAAGTCAAACATTTAAGTTAAAGCGATGTAAAGGATAACTTCAAGCTATCCCTCGTCCGTTCTTATCTGTAACTTAACATCTTTCGCAGCTCAAACTGTTTAGTCTGAACCGCTCGTAAAACATAAACTATTGGTCAGTTTAATTTCCGGAGCCACTATCTGGGCTACTCCCCTTTGCAAACATAATAAATCCCCTTGTATAGATATAACTGTAGTATTATATATCAACTAATGTAGTTTGGTCTGTCTGTCCACTAAATTTTTATGCTGAAATTGCTCAGGTCATGAAAATACTGTGCTGTCACACGTAGGTATTTCATAGTACTATAAATCTTACATCTGCCATTAAGCTGTGGAACTTAATGGGAGATGTAAGATTAAGTTGCCCTAAGTGTTGCGGAGGTCTGATGGCAGTCGCTCTGTGTAAAAGCTTAGCCCTCGCCAAATCTCTCAGTTTGGGAAGCCGACCCTGAGAAATCGGGAAAAAAGGCTAGGATGATGATGAGTTGTATGAAGAAAAGCCGAGTATAGCCCTTTTTATAGCTCGATAAACTAGTATGTATTAGCACTTAAATCAATCCTTACATTCCAGCGAACCATTGCGTAACGCCGTTCAATCGAACGGACTCCGAAGCGTTTTCCAAGTGTTTATTACTCAACAAAGACGCATTAACCAATTGTTTACGTTTTGCACGCACAAATGAAATCGAACTCCGCCAATCAGTACATATAATAAAACAATAAAAGAGTGTGTCTGTACATTAAAATTTTTTGCAATAAAATTTAGAAAAGACACAGTATGTAGCAAGAATTATACAAAAAAACTGTCAGCTTATACACTTCTTGAAGGATTTAATGCAACTTTCTTGGTTTCATAAAAGCTACACGCAAATGTTGCCTATAATTAAGTATTTTTTTTTAGAAACTAGAACATATAGGGAAACTCAAATAGACCACCTCAACTAAAATAGATATGAGGAGATGAAATAGAGCGTTTGAAAAAATTATCCGTCTGATGAGAATTTTTTGTTGACTTTAAATCGGTGATCCGGATCATAATATGGTGAAATGTTCAGGTTGATCTGGTTAAATACTAAGAGAAAAGGATTGACGTCTAATCAAAAGACGTTGTTTCTTTCATTATGACACCTATGCACTTTGTGCTGCTAAAAAATGTTTTGATTTTCGGTCGCGAAGACTCCGAAATTAATAATGACCGAAGTCGCTGGCACCAACTAGTCACTAAAATAAAATAAAATAAAATAAAATAAAATAGTTTATTTCAGCAAATAGATTCACTAGTAATACTTTTGCACGTCAAACTTTTTTCCTACCAGCACTTCGACGTGTAGCCTGCTGAGAAGAAGTGCCGCAACAAACTCAACAGTTAGCCTTTTTTAAATATATGATACAATACAATAATATCGTTTTAAAAAGCGCAAGCGAGCAGACTATCATGTCCATGTAATATTGTCATCCATATAATCTTGTACTTTATAATAACCTTTTGACATTAAAATGGACTTAATGCGAGATTTAAATCTATGTATAGGTAGATCAACAATATTTTGCGGTATTTTGTTAAACATTTTTACACTTTGTCCTATGAATGAGTTACCAGTTTTACGAAGCCTGAGATTGGAAACAGCAAGTTTGCTCTTAATTCTAGTGTTGAACTGATGAAGATCTGAGTTTTTACTATATAAATGTATATTCTTACGTACAACCATAATGCAGTCAAATATGTACTGTGATGCCACAGTTAGGATGTTAATTTCTTTAAATAATTCTCTAAGTGATTCGCGAGATTTAAGTCCATATATAGAACGGATCGCCCTCTTCTGTAATACAAAAATAGTTTGTATGTCAGAAGCTGATCCCCATAGGAGCAAACCATATGACATAACACTATGGAAGTAACTAAAATAAACAAGTCTCGCCGTTTCAATATCAGTGAGTTGCCTAATTTTTTTAACTGCATATGCAGCTGAACTGAGTCTTCCTGCCAGGGCTTCTATATGAGGAGCCCACTGTAACTTGGAATCCACAGTAATCCCTAAAAAGGTCGTAGACTCAACAAGCTCAATGTGTTCACCATTCATAATTATATTAGTATTTACTTGCCTCACATTAGGCATCGTGAATTTAATACATTTTGTTTTATTAGAATTTAAAAGTAAATTATTTGTGTTAAACCAATGCAATACCTGCGAGAGAGCATTATTTACTTCGTCAGATACTTGCTTATGTCTGTCAGTTTTAAAAATTAGAGAAGTGTCATCCGCAAACAATACCGTCTCACATAAGCCTTCAGCAAAATAAGGAAGGTCATTTATATATATTAAAAACAGCAATGGTCCCAATATAGAGCCCTGGGGCACTCCCATACGTAGTAAGGCGCCAGAAGAATCAATTCCGTTAATAACAACTTTTTGAATTCTGTCAGTTAGATAGGACTCTAACAAACTTAAAGCAACATTCGAGACGCCATAATGCCGCAACTTCAGAAGTAAGATTTCATGATTAACGCAATCGAATGCCTTAGATAAATCACAGAAAACACCTACTGCATCCTGCTTATTTTCCCAAGCACCAAATATATGTTTCATCAGCGCCACTCCTGCATCAGTAGTGGACTTACCTTTTGTAAAACCAAATTGCTTTTTATGCAATAACTCATTTTCCTTAAAGTGAAATACTAATTGGTTAAAAATTATTTTTTCAAAGATCTTACTAAGCGCTGGTAAAACAGAAATAGGTCTAAAATTGGATGGGTCACTTCTTTCACCAGACTTAAATAAAGGAACAATCTTACTGTATTTCATCAAATTTGGAAACTGACCTATATCTACACACTCATTAAATATGATTGCTAAATGTGAGGCAATGGTGGGTATAATGGTTCTTAATACCACTACTGAAATTCCCCACAAATCCTCTGTCTTTTTTAAGTTAAGTTCGTTAAAAGTTTCTAAAATCGTTATATAATCAATATGGCTAAATTTAAAATTGTTGAAACATTCATCCACATTTGCTTTGAGAAGAGATTCAGCTGCAAGCGGACAAGAATTTATTTTACTTGTTGTTATTAAAGGTATATTGGAAAAATAAGTTTCAAATGCTGCGGCTACCTCTGCGTCAGAACTAAGACAATTGTCACCTATTTTAAGAGAGATCTTGTGATTATGTGATCGAGTTTTACAAGTCTCTTTATTGATTATTTTCCAGGTGGCTTTAACTTTATCCTTTGAATTTTTAATTTTTTCTTTAAGATAATTTGCCTTCGCCATTATACAAACTTTCTTAAAAAGTTTCGAATATTTTCTAACATGTTCTATAATATTCTCATCTTTTGAAGTGGCTTTAAGTTCATAGAGTTACTGTATGTTCACTAAATAAATGATTAAGTTAGCGGAAAAACACGTTCATAGAAATCCATAGGTACTTAAATGTTTCACTATAATTGGGCGGTTGTACACAAGGCATTGAGACTTCAAGCACTCCTGATTTGTTACTTAGTTGTTCTTACAACACAGACTGTTTATAGTTCAAGTGGTTACGACGCCCAAACACAAACATTGGTACTTAATGGGGTTTTTTGCCTGTCTAGACATCTTTTGGCGTTGGCGGTGACACAATCGGAAAGCACGTTATGCCATTGGTCTAGTGCCAGGTCTTTCTTCAGTCATATCGCGTCAAAGTCAACAGGCTATTTGCAGTCCTCTGCTGGACATAGGCCTCTCGAGTAGTTCGCCACTTAGGGTTAACATCTGGAGAATAGACCCATAATCGCCACGCCAGTTAGGTGGGTTGGCGATCGCAGGACGTAGCTTCCTTCCCGGTGACGCTGCTGCCCGTCATCGGTCTGTGGCATTTAGCTACGTCTTCAGTTGTGATGATTATACCGCCACCAGTCGGTTGCCAGCGCTTCGTTTGTTATTCGGCGGGATGCACCACGGGAAAATGCCACAGACAGATGCGTTTTCAGGGTCAAAACAAGTACATTATATTTAGTCCGTATTTTAGATTATAAAAATATATTGGACACGTATTTTTCCTTTTTGATTTAAACAAAAAATAACAAAGATACGAGGCATCAAAATGTAAGAGGGCTCTTTGACGTCACTCAGCGACGAAAAAACTCCCACTGTTTGACGTCACGCGTAATTTTAACGGGCTATATCTATGTCATTTTTGGTCTAATTTACAAATGAAAAAATACTTGTGTTTTATTTTTGAACAATCTAAAAGATGGACTAATTACATTTTGTATGGCAACAGGCCTTTTATCGGTAGCCGCGCTGATTCAGGAAAATATGTACCTAATGAATGTTTAACCTTTCCCGTTATTACTTCATTCACATCGGACGTATCGATCGTGTTTTAATAATGTTTTAAATGCTTTTCGCTGATAAGGCGAGGTGTAAATGCGCCGTCAAACGTCCGAACGTTCGCACCGATATCGGGTAATCAGTTTAAATATTGATAAGTAGGTAAGTTAACAACAAGATAATACGAGTTAAAATCAATGACGAAAGTGTCAAATTTGGTGAATCTTTTCTACTGTGTCCCCAGTAAATGCCTATTTAGTATTACTTTGATCAAAATTGATTTCAATCACTCTAATTAAGGCTGTCCAAGACATTAAACTTATTTTTGATTTTAAAAAAGAAATGTTATGTCGACTTGCTCTTCCGGTTAGGCCTCCGGTCTAGCAACACGCATTATGGCTAATTTGGACAAATAAATTCTTTCTTCTTCTTCAAACAAGCTTTTAATCCACAAAACCTAACTACAGTCCGCTACAGTCTCCGACAAAGGCCTCCTCGGAGGTGGCGCGTTGAGTTGCGTGGCACTTCTAATTCTGTCCCTAATTTTTGGGGTTCCGTATGATCATCATCATCAGCCCGGGTCAGTCCACTGCTGGACATAGGCCTCTCCTAATGTTCGCCATTTAGGTCGATTTTGGGCCTCTCGCATCCAGCACTTGCCAGCCGCCCTGCGCAAATTGTCACTCCATCTGGCCTGAGGGCGTTCCGTATGCAATGGGCAAAAACGAAATCCTATTTACTAAGACTTCACTGTATGTCCGTCCGTCGTTGATTTATTAGTATTAGTATGAGGTAGGACACACTGATTACTTTTGAATGCGCCAAAAATAGATGCAAGAGAACGATCTATCATCATCTTTTAGCTCCAAGCCACCGTCACCTGCTCGTGGTGCTTTCTGCCGAATAACAAATGAAGCTCTGGCAACCGCTTGGTGGCGGTTTAATCATCACAATGTAAAGCACTTAATACCACAGGTCGATGACGGGCAACAGCGTCACCGGAACAAGACGCTGCGCCCTGCAATCGCCAACCCGTCTGCCCAGCGTGGTGATCATGGGTAAAGCCCAAAGTGTAAGGCACGATGATGATGATGGTGATGCCCCAAACTGCGCTATTACCCTTTAAATAAGCACTATTGCCTTAAAAATGTGATATATCGGCATTTTGCGTAAACGGTTGTCATTTTCCCCCTATAGAGGCGCCACTGTCACGCGACAAGCTAGTTAAATATGTAAATAATTACATGGGCATGTTAATAGATATTCCTAGTCAAGTTACAACTGAATCGTTAACATACTTGAAGTAACTATATTATTATGTACTTCGCTGGTATTTATGTAGATTTTGATCGCCTGTTTGTCGTGTTTGTACCTACTTACAAGTACTTATTGTGGTACCTTCGTTGTTCTGAACACAAGTGCTCTAGCTACTTACTTTGGGATGGAGCTGTCTACGTGATATTGTCTGAACAAGTCTGCTTGCATTGGTCTGGATGTGTGTGTATGTATAATTAATTAATTAAAGTACGCTGAATAAATTATTTTCCATTCTATTCTATTCTAATTAGAGATAGATAGCTAACATCAGTTGTCTATTAGGTACGCATAGTTCAAACAAGCTTCAACTTGTTGCATGGCTGTGGTGACAGACTGGTAACCTAAGTTACCCGCCCGTGGCCAAAGCAACTTGGGCTTCCTTTTCAGCTTTATACTTATAAGGCGAGAGTGAGCGAGCCACTATGCCGAGCCAATATAAAAAAAAGCTTAGTTTGGGACTAGACGACGCTAAATGGCCCAGCGTGAAACGTCTTGGGACAGTAGTTATTATTTGCATTAGCTAATATTCCATGTACGAGTATTATTACCCGGATTGCTGAAACCGCTTCGGCTTCGGGAATTTTCGAATGGCTATCAAATTTGCCTAATATTATGGCGTACTTATGAGTTAGGTATGTACAAAACATAAGTTTTGATTAACCACATGAAAAAGATTATAGTAATATTTTTTGTGGTTTTATAACGAGGGGTTATGTATGGTTATGGGTTATCCCATGTATGCCACAGAGGGCATTAGTATGAATACTAAAATTAGCGCGAACGAATGCTGAAAGTGCGTCATGGGGAAAATTCTGATAATTACATACGTGGGGCGAATGCTGACCACTGAAACTGAAAGCCCTGAAAGCGATCACAAAAGTTATATTTGGGGATAAAGCCGAAAATTACGTCTGACTAGGTATACCGAAACCGAGTCTAGCGTGGGGCGAGGTTAATGCCAAAAATGCTTTCGGGACTGATTTTGAGTGGGCACTTCATGAAGTGCCACTAGGGTAAGTCCCGAAAATGCCACTCAGCCACTCGGGGCGTAAAAAAGGTTGCAAGTAGGTAAGTAGCAAGCCGCCATCTGTAAAAACTGCAAATGTACGTCCTTGGTTTGTAGTTTCTTTCATCGTCTGCATTCTCTCGTAGTCCACTGCTGGACATAAGCCTCTTCCAATTAATTGCGATTTTGCTTGATCCCAGACTTTATTAGAAACTAAAAACCGGCCAAGTGCGAGTCGGGCTCGCGCACAAAGGGTTCCGTAGCAGCAAATATAATAAACTTAACCAAAATTACAGTTAAATCAACCTATCTCAAAAACTATAAGAGATACTTTGATCAAACCAAAAATCGTTGAAAGAGTTAATTAGCATGCATCACCTCTATTTTTTTTAGAATTTTATACCCCGTAGTTATAAAAATAGAGGGGGGGGGACATACTTTTTACGACTTTGAGAGCTGATATCTCAAAAACCGTTCACTTTAAGAAAAATGTTTTTTAGAAAACTTTATATCATTTTAAAAGACCTTTCCATTGATACCCCACACGGGTATGTACATCGAAAAAAAAATTTTCATCCCTCAGTTACATGTATGGGGGGCCCCACCCCCAATTCTTTTTTTTACTATTTAGTGTCATAATTTTGTAGCGGTTCATACAACACATATTCCCATCAAATTTCATCACTGTAGTACTTATAGTTTCCGAGTAAATCGGCTGTGACAGACGGACAGACGGACAGACGGACAGACGGACAGACGGACATGACGAAACTATAAGGGTTCCGTTTTTGCCATTTTGGCTACGGAACCCTAAAAAGTTGAAACCTCTTACCACATTTGATTGTGACGCCAGAATTTTCAATGAGTCTAAAACATTCAAATACAAACACTAAAAGCTACTATATCAAAAAAAAAGTATTAAAAATAGATCGACCGAGAATCCCGTTCAACTGCACGTTTTAAGATATACAAAAATAAAAAAAAACGAAACGAGTTACTGCCAAAAAATTATCAGTAAGGTCTCTCAGATACCTGGGTCCGAATTTGAGTAGTGTGCAGCAAAATTAGATTACGCTTCCGATTCTTAACTCAAGGTAATAAGGTCTATTTTGGATCGTCTACTGTTACTGTTGGACGAGCGTAAACAACTCACGCGCTTCAAATTCCATAATCCCAATGTCATCGCGCCTACGTAGCGTATACATTCGAATTGCGACCTTATTTTAAAGGGGAATGAGTCCACAAAGGTTGTTCATTACGGACGAGACAGCAGGTAGACAGCGCCATTTTTCGCTTTTTTAATAATGACATCTTAGTTGATCTTTGGTACATTATTTTGTGACATTCATATAATAGGCTATTATGGCTAAAACTTGTAAGTAATTAGTCCGTCTTTTAGCTTATTCAAAAATAAAAGACACGTATTTTTTTATTTGTAAATTAGACTAAACATTACAAAGTTATAGCCCGTTGAAATTACGCGTGACGTCACTCGGTGATGCATTGTTACGGAAGCGAGTGACGTCAACTACTCCCACTCCTAACTTTTGACGCCTTATATCTTTGTTCTTGTTTATTTGAATGAAAAAAGGAAAAATACGTGTCTTTTATTTTTGAATAAGTTAAAAGACGGACTAATTACAATTTTTGACCATAATAGCCTATTGACTTACCAAACAATTATTATGTGTGTCTACGCCTACCATCAACGCCATCTAGCGCCGTCGGCGCGCACACTACGGGAAGCCGGTGAAAGAAGCCCAGCGCAACGGCCGCCCCTCACTTGCCTTTCAAAATTCGTTCCCTCCACACCCGATCGCTAAGCGCCTCACGCACTATTTTAATTATATACGTTTTTACAATTAATTATTGTTGTAACCAAATTACTGCATTATACACCATTACAAGAAAGAAAACTGAGCTATCATTTGAAGGAAGACGGGAGCCCTCCTGCCCTAACATATGCTCCTTCGGCACGGATCAAGTCTTCAAGCAACGAGACTACGCCAGCTGCATCACGTCATCAGCAACGGTCAGGTCTTTGTTCCCGTCTGATCCACATCCCTAAACGATTTGTGTAAAAGCAGTGCATTTTTTATACGTTTCAGTGTCGTGTCACGATCGGGTGCAAATTCAAATTTGAGCCGTTGGTACCTACATAACCGTGAGTATTCCATTTTTATTCCATAATCGCCAAAATGAGTGAAAGTAATTCCAAATTAAACGTTCCTTCTGTTTCTCCCGGCAAAAATAAGCCCGGAGATGACCTTTTATTTAAACTCAAAAAGCAACGGGGTATCCTAAGGGGCAAAATATCCCAATTCAATAAATACGTTGACGCTTTAAATGTAGATAATTTAACTAAATTGCTCTTAACAGAAATTAAATTAAGAATGCAAGCGATTAAAGAGGTTTTTCATAAATTTTGTTCAGTGCAAAGTGAAATAGAATTTATTTCCCCAGATAGTGAAATCAATAGCAATCTGGATTACGTAGAATCGCTAGAATCGTTATATTTTAGTGCTATGGCTACTGCAAATTGTTTTGTAGAAGGTGCTAGGACTGGTGATAACGGCCAGGTGAATTTAAAATCACTACCCTCATCATCAAATTTAAAATTGCCTGACATCAAATTGCCTCATTTCGATGGATCATACGACCATTGGCTAGAATTTAAGAATTCGTACATTACTATTATCCACAAGCGTTCAGATTTAGACGAAATACAGAAGTTTCACTATTTACGTTCTTCACTCAGTGGTAGTGCACTCCAGGTCATAAGCGCTTTAGAGTTCACTGCCTCAAACTACATACACGCATGGGAATTACTCGAGAATCGTTTTCATAATACCAGGCTCCTAATTCGTAATCACATAAATGCGTTATTTACCATTGTGCCAATTAAACAAGAATCGCCTCTATTGATTAGGAAATTAATAGACACTATTTTACGTAATTTACGCGCCTTAAACACGTTAGACGAACCCACAGAATCATGGGACACATTAATAATTTATTTAATCGCATCCAAGCTTGACCCATCCACGGAACGCGAATGGGAGAACCACAAAGGTTCTATAGCTTCGGAGTCCAAAGTAAAGCTTCACGATTTAATGTCTTTCCTAAGAAATAGGGCAGATACGTTAGAAATGCTAACCGTTAGTAACAACACAAAACCTAAACTACCTTCCAGTGACACCAAACACGATACACATAGGGGTACGACTCGCGTACATAGTTATGTTTCCACTAATACATACAACGACACTAGAAATCATTTTAGTTCGAAACAACAACCTCACTGTGTATTGTGTAACGGAAGTCACAATTTATACGCGTGCATTCGTTTTCTTAATCTAACTGTAGACGAAAGGAATAAATTCGTTAGTGACAAACGGTTATGCAAAAACTGTTTACGAGCGGGGCGACATTCATTAGACGTATGCAGGTTCGGTCCCTGTAAACAGTGTCACAAAAAACACAATAGTTTATTGCACGTAGGTAAATTAAAAATTACTAGCGACGGTAGTGCGTGCGCGAACGCATCAGCTGAGCCGTCCGCTACCACACGTATAGGCACACATACATCCACAGTCTTGCATTCATTGTCGGGTGACCATGATGCGACAAATATTTCTGCGGATGTAAATTCGTTAACGCCGGTTTTGCTTTCTACAGCTTTAGTAGAAGTGGCCGACAGTAATAATCGTTACCACACTGTCAAAGCGTTGCTAGACAGTGGGAGTCAACATTGTCTCATTTCAGAGAAATTGACTAAATCTTTAAATGCGTCTACTATACAGTCCACTGTTCAGATTTCGGGTGTAGGACAATCAGTTACTCACTCAAATCAATTATGCGATATTTCTATACGTTCCAAATCATGCGATTATAATACACGGATTAAATGTTTAGTCTTGCCGAGCATAACATGCAGTTTGCCCTCGATAAACATTAGTCCAAATTCAATGCGTTTACCTCATAATATACGTCTGGCAGATCCCAGTTTTTATGAGGCTTCAGAAATAGATCTCTTGATAGGTGCACACTTATTTTGGGATCTTCTAGATTCTGACAAAATACGTTTACCTAATGGACCTCACCTTCAGAGTTCCAAGTTAGGTTGGATATTATCTGGTCCAATTCATACATCGGATTCAGATTTATCTCAAACTCAGTGTAATTTTACACAAACACATAATTAAACTTATGTTTCAATTCGAATACCGCTAAACGAGTCACCCAATGCGTAAGGGGATTCCATACGTTAGCCAAAAAAGCGTTTTATTACTCGAGCGTAAACTGAAGCAGTTGCCAAATTTGATGCGTGGTATACCCAGTTTATGCGAGAGTAGACATATCAATTCCGGACACGTGACCAAACAAGGTCCGTGTGGTTCCGGATTTAGAATAGGACCACCCCATCTCGTCCCATGGGTGTCGTAAAAGTCGACTAAGGGAATATCAGGTAACGGGCAGCAGCGTTTACCTAGGCACAAATAACACCTACTGCGGTCACCAGGTCATCAACCCACCTGCCAAGCGTGGTGACTATGGCAAATCACTCCAAATGACAATAACTATCATTGGAAGAAGCGTATTTATTCTGCACATTTGCAGACCGATGACTAATATTTACATCGTGTGGTCATCCTAACATTTATTCACTTCACTATGGAGTGTTGAGTGAGTCCAGCAGAACTACCAAGTAATGCGTTGGATTCGATGCCAGTACCATGACTAGTAAGTCATACGGGCTTGCATTTCATAATTCGATGGAATTAAGTAATTTCATTTGTACCTATATGAGGTACAAACCAAGCGTTTTTATACTTAATTTCAACAATATTCTTCGTACAGTAGGCTAATGCGTTAACGGTAGACAGCTACCTACACCTACGTACTTAGAATCATATACGTTATCATAATTCGTTATATCTATTACACATATACATTTAAAATCGAAAGAAATTAAGTAATCTCATTTGTACCTATATCAGGTACAAACCAAGCGTTTTTATACTTAATTTCAACAAATATTCTTTGTACAGTAGGCTAATGCGTTAACGGTAGACAGCTACCTACACCTACGTACTTAGAATCATATACGTTATCATAATTCGGTATAATCTGTTATAGACATACATTTAAAATCGATGGAATTAAGTAATTTCATTTGTACCTATATCAGGTACAAACCAAGCGTTTTTATACTTAATTTCAACAATATTCTTCGTACAGTAGGCTAATGCGTTAACGGTAGACAGCTACCTACACCTACGTACTTAGAATCATATACGTTATCATACATAATTCGATATATCTAATACACACATACATTTAAATTGAAAACAATTAAGTAATCTCATTTGTACATCAGATACAAACCAAGCGTTATTATACTTAATTTAAAAAAAAATATTCTTCGTACAGTAGGCTAATGCGTTAACGGTAGACACCTACCTACACCTACGTACTTAGAATCATATAATACACAACGGTAGGCTCAGGAATGCAGGCAAAAAAGATCTGCAAACCGGTTCTTTATCAGTTGCCGAGTCGGACGCGTCGTTGCAGTTGAGTAAGATGCGCACAGCGTCAATCATTTCCTTACGTGAATAAATCTATAAATAACATTCGTAGTAAAACAAATACTGAGTCATTTAATCGTATGTCGAGAATAAACGTAGATATTTCTAGACGATAGTAAGCTAATTAATTCGTTATAGTGTCAGTGATGACAAGAAACATTTTAGATTTTATTGTGTTGCAAATATAAGTTTACGGTGTTATTGTTACAGTGTAAACACAAGCGTTTGTTACATATGCGAGCCCTCAGCTTCTGTTATCCACAGTGCGTAAAAGGTGGTGTCCTCTGGGTGCTTATGGCTTAGTTCGGACACTAACACGAGAATGTGTTGCCCGCAAGCGTTTTAAAGGTTAGACATTGTCTACTATCACGGGTAACCTAACATCTGAGCGCTTGGAAGCTGTAGGTACTTCCGTTCATTCGAACTGGAGTTGATTACGCAAGGCCAATGCATATTTTAAATCGAAAAGGCAGAAATTTACGCCTTATCAAAGCGTACATCTATTTATTCGTTTGTTTCGTAACAAGGGCAATTCACTTGGAACTTGTCACTAGTCTTACCACTGAACATTACATATTAGCATTAAAACGATTCATTAGTAGAAGGGGTAAACTTCACATATTATTTTCCTACAACGGAATAATCTTATAAGCGTTTAATTTAATTTCCCACATTTTCCGCTCATTTTGGAGGTAGGAAAAATGGAATACGATCGTAAATACCATTTACGAACTATGCGAATACTAACGAACGTGGAGTTTAGCACGGCTTTAACACAGATCGAAGCCGTCCTCGATTCCCGTCCAACGTTTCCACTGTCCACAGATCCTACTGATCTTAATCCCATGACACCAGCTCATTTCCTCATTGACCGGCCGTTGACTGCGCCTGCGTGCAACGACCTGACAGAGGAGCCGACGTCCAGGCTGGTGCAATACGAGAGGATTATTGTACAGCAGCGCCCACACTTCTGGCAGCGCTGATCAAAGGACAATGTGGCGGAACTACAAACAAGGACGAAGTGGAAGACGAAGAAGGAAGATACCTCCCTCGTTACCCTTTTCCTCATTAAGGACGACGGACTACCGCCACTTAAGTGGAGGTTAGGCCGCGTCATACGACTGTTCCCAGGTACAGACGGCGTCACACGAGTCGCTGACATCCGTACTGCTTCGGGACTAATTCGACGGTGCTACAGCCGGTGCTACAGCCGGTACCACAGCCGATGCCACAGCCGGTGGCACAACTCGTTTACTAGTTGGAAGCTGGTGCTTCCAAGGCCGGGGGCATGTCTACGCCTACCATCAACGCCATCTAGCGCCGTCGGCGCGCACACTACGGGAAGCCGGTGAAAGAAGCCCAGCGCAACGGCCGCCCCTCACTTGCCTTTCAAAATTCGTTCCCTCCACACCCGATCGCTAAGCGCCTCACGCACTATTTTAATTATATACGTTTTTACAATTAATTATTGTTGTAACCAAATTACTGCATTATACACCATTACAAGAAAGAAAACTGAGCTATCATTTGAAGGAAGACGGGAGCCCTCCTGCCCTAACATGTGTATGTTACTGATTTAGAATAGGACCACATCTCATCCAGTGGGTGTCGTAGAAGACAACTAAGGGAATATCAGGAAACGGACAGCAGCGTGGAGCTGGGTACAAATAAAACCTACTACGATCAACAACCCGCCTGCCAAGCATGGTCATTAATGCATGTAAACTTTATGTAGGTACCTATTTATTCCAGACATAATATTATATATATCTTTTCCTATTATCTGTGCTGTCAACTTCTTTTTTTTGTATTTATTGTGCTTTGTTTAATGTGATGTCTGTGTGTCAATTTGCGGGCTAATATTTTTTTTTCTTTATTTCTTTCTAATGCGAATCCCCCCAATGACATTTGAGGGGATGGTCCGGTCCAGCAGTAAACTATTGTAAGCTGATGATGAGGTACATTATTTTGTTGAAATGAAATAAATGACTTAGCAAACAATTCTAAGGATTTAATACGTAAATAAGGAAATTTATGGCGGACCAAATTAATGCGCTTGACTATGCGCATAAAATATGTACCTACTTACCTTCGAATTTAGCTATGCTGATTTGTTGAGGTAAATTGTAAGATAACTTGAACCACTTCCTTCTCGGCTTACGCTTTAACCACTCGACTGTAGAATTCTAATTCATAAATTGTCCAATTCTCATCCTGCATTTTCCTGTTTACAAAACTGAGTCATTAAGGTTCGAGACTGTATTCAGGCTTCGTCGTACTAGCACTTATAAATTATTATACCTATAATGGGGATGTTTCCAGGGTCAAAATAATTACATTATATTTAGTCCGTATTTTAGATTATAAAAATATATTAGACACGTATTTTTCCTTTTTTCATTTAAATAAAAAATAACAAAGATACAAGGCATCAAAATTTAGGGGGTCTTTGACGTTACTTAGTGGCGAAAAAACTCCCACTCTGTGACGTCACGCGTAATTTTAACGGGCTATATCTTTGTCATTTTTGGTCTAATTTACAAATGAAAAAATACGTGTCTTTTATTTTTGAACAATCTAAAAGACGGACTAATTACATTTTTTACGGAAACAGGCCTATTGTGGTTGTTTATAATGCAACAATAACATCGTAGATGGGTAAATCAACTCAAACCGATTCTACAACATTTATTTTACATGTTTTTTTCAAAATGAAATTATGCAAAATATAACATTGTAGTGTCTTTAAGCAATATAAAACAAACGTTTTTCTGTTTAAGGCACTGTTGTGGCGTAAGTATGTTCAGAGATAATTAATTTTGAAATTAGGGGCATTACCGGTAATGACGACAAGGGGTTGGTGATGACGATTTAATTACTGGTGATGATATCATGTGCCTGGTAATGACCATTACCTTTATTATTAAACAAATTTTAATTATTAAATAGTTATAATTAAGGAGATTATGCTCACATAGTACATTATAAGAGTTCCCTACCATCAGTGTGTCAGGAAGGAACCTGTCACGACCTACAATAGATACCAAGCATAGCTATCTAGCTAGGCCTGGTATCTCGCAAAAAGATAGGGTACGTAACGAGCATATACGTCAGAGGATGAAAGTTCGACATTGCCATAAGGATGCTGATGATAATGCTAAGGATGAAGTACGCTGAATTGGCAGTGGGCTGGTCATATCTGCCGTAGATCCGACAATCGTTGGAATTGACGAGTCATGACGTGGACGCCGCTTTTAAGCAGATGTGATGTAGGACGCCCTGCAACCTTCAGCCTTGACGACCTTAAAAAACTGCTGACATTGGTTGGAAGAGGAAATCTCGGGATAAAGAAATGTGGCGCAAATCAAGAAAGGCTTACGTTCACGTTCAGCAGTAGACGGACCAGGGCTTCAACAGCAGTTCCGTACAGATACGTACGGCCTTGGCCAATCAAAGCCTCATTCTTGTTGGTAGTGCAATTTTCATCCTTACCTGGAAAGCACATTCAAGTACCTGTACGTCAAGGCATTAACTTTTTTTCTTCAATTGCTGGGTATATGTCCTCCTCGGTCTTCCTCTTCTGCTTCTATTTCCTGCCTTCGATTGTTATTTTTATTAGTTTGTCACATACAAGGTGTCCCACCACCCTAGGTGATTTCCTCTTCTATTCCCAATACTTTGAACTAAGGATCTCTTCTATGATCCACCATATTCAATACATCCTCATTCGTCTTCCATTCCATCTAAATAGCTTATTCTCTTCAATCTTATTCATCACCGCATCTCAAAAGCTTCCACCTACACTCTGACCTCCAATCTTTCTCTATCTCTTCGTCATTGTCCACGTCTCATAGCTGTACAGAGCAATTCTCCAGATGAAATATTTTTTATGCTTTTTTCTTATCTTAAATGAGTTGAGTCTTGATGAAATGTTGAGATTCTTGATATAAATGGGTGTTTCTTATTCTTAAATGTTTTTGCTGTAGCTAATAATAGCTATTTGAGCTTTAATATCTGGAGTACATCTGGTTATTAAACTGCCTCAATATTTATATGAATTTACCTGTTCTAATATTATATGATTCTTACTTTTGATATTTACACTGGGAATTTTGATATTGCAAGTGTTTTGATCTTTCAAGTGTACATGTAGGTATTGATTTTCATTCCAGAATCTTAGAATATATTATCCATTTCATCTATCAAATCTTGTAATTGATCTGGACTTTTTGCTATTGCGGCTATGTTGTCTATAAATCTAAAAAATTCGTACTGTACATTAATCTACAACCCTCCTTTTCAATATATTTGTAAAATGATCGTTGAGAGTGGACAACTCTTGTAAGACATATGTATACTTACACCTTGACTTATCCTAGCTCTTTCTTTCTCCTCTCCAATTTCAACAATCGTTTCTTGATCCTTGTACTATTCGTAAATTATTCTCCTGTTTTTGTAGTGTACCTTGATTGCTTTCACACTGTCCAACTTCTTTTTCAATCTATTTTATCAAATACTTTTTCTAAATCTATGAAAGCTATGTGAGTGTTAAGATCCAGATCCTATCTTCTGTCTACTCATCAATCTTAGTGCCAAAATAGCCTCTCTCGTATCTCGTTTTGTCGTAAACCGTATTACTCTGGTCCAAGATAGGTCTTTACCTATTGATTTTAATGTGTAGATTGTTAAGCACTCGTAAGCACATGCCTAGCTAAACGTACACCACAAATACAAAGAACTAAGTAAAGTCTAAGTGTCCACCTGTTTATGTAAATTAAATTAAATCATAACCAAATTTTACATACAAAGGCTCAATTTTCAATGTAAAAATACTTTAATTTTTACGATACAAGCTGACCTAAGCGTAAAAATATAATTATTTATTTAATTATATGCATAAAATTCAATATCACAAGCTATATATTAAGCTTGAAAGTCAAAATATATAAAAGATGTCATTACCAGGCCTCCATAATCATTACCGGTATTGTTAATTTTTTGGTTATGATGCTACCGGTAATGAGGTTTTTAAGAAAAAAAATTGTCGATGGGATATTACTTATTGAAAGTAGTTGGAAATATTTATGCAACTAAGGTTTTTAGTATATAATATAATATCAAAAACTGAGAATGATTAAATCAACACTTTTCCTTAAAAAAAAATATCTGGTAATGACGCAAAACGTGACAAACTTTATTTTTGAAACTTGAAACTGATATTTTTTTAATATCAATAATCTCAGCCACCAGCACACCCGCCTACTACACGGAATAGACTGGTGACATGGGCGAGGGGAAATATCAGAAAGTATAGGATAACTCTATAAAAAATATTGACAGTTTGACGCTCATTCCTGGTAATGATGAAAAACCCGTGACAATTTTTAATTTTTTTTTATTGTCTTTATTAAGATGTTCCCAATAATTGTGATTACCTTAAACAATAGTCAATGATCTTAACTTTATTGTGTTTCAATCGAAAACGCATTACCATGGCTGTAATCTACTAATTTTTATTTATTTATTTGGTGATCAATAATTTTTCAGCACCTGGTGATGACGTTTTAGCTATAAAAAGAGGTATAAAAAAATAAATAAAGCTCTTACAGATTTCTTTTCATAGGCACTTTATGAGGCATGAACTGAAGATTAAATAAAAAAATAGTAGTACAAAATTAGTCATATCTGGATTTTTTTATCTACGAAAACCTTTGGAGAATCGCTTTGAGTTGATTTACCCAGATACATCTTAGTCATTATGATATACTCGTACATGTAACAATTTTTTGTATGGGCGATTGCTGCTTAGGAAAACCTGACCAAAAAAAACACGTTTTCAATTTCATATAAACCCTGACAGCTGATTTAGTATGTGCAATAATTAAATATTTTTAGGATTTTAATATATTATAATCAATATTAGTACCATTAGTATTGAAGAGGTAGTTGATGTTCAATTTCAATTTCTTTATTTGCTCACTAAGTGTACAGTGTGGGTGTTACTGTTATACAATGTAGGAAATTTTCAAATATCCCTATTTATCCTACAGAAGCATTTTACAGGCCGTCATGGCAGTGGAATCTGACAAGTGACCGGCGTGTTACTTGGGCTTCTCTTCCGCTTTCCATCAGATGTGGGGAAGCCATTATACCGTTCTACTATTAAAAAACTGATATCAGCCCAACAAACACGGATTTCCACCCAAGTAGACTTTCCAAATTATTATTAAGAAATTCCTGATAATGGCGCTACTTGGCCCGAGCTCGTCCCTAACGAGAGCGTCCCGACAGAGCTGTCACAAGCCGCTGTACGTCATCATCTGCAAACCCGTCCCCCAACGAGCCATTTAGGCCTTTATTGCACACCGTTAGAGTACAAATTCAGTCGTTGATGGGCCGAGACGCCGGCTGGGCGCGGGGTATCGACCGCTT
Source organism: Conogethes punctiferalis (assembly GCA_031163375.1). Taxonomy (NCBI): domain Eukaryota; kingdom Metazoa; phylum Arthropoda; class Insecta; order Lepidoptera; family Crambidae; genus Conogethes; species Conogethes punctiferalis. The sequence continues at coordinate 16,214,596 of CM062094.1, forward strand.
TCCCTGTGGGTCGGAGATACCAAATGTGGGGTGTTTACCCTGATAGCGAGGTGTTTGGTATGTTGTTCGGTCATTTATGGGTACGGCTATCTACTACAGCAGAGGTGGACAGGTTGAGACCGTTAAACATAACCACAATCCAAAGGTTCTGATGCAGACACCGTCTCGGGTCTGGTAGTTCTGAGAGAAGCCCCCCAGTTATCATGTAGTACTCACAGTACAACCCACGTAAGGTGATTGGTGTGAATTTTATCGTCTGTCGCATTTAATTTAAAAATGTCTTTACCACAATGTTTAATTAATTGGTAGGTGAGTATTTAGAGCTTATAATTATAGCAATTAAATTTTCGGACTTACCGAGATAATAACGAGGTAGGTACCTACCTATTATGTTGACCCCAGAGAATAACAACAATATTGAAATTTAATTAGCTCGCGCGGCGATAATTGATATTCACAAAATAATAAAATAAAATACGAGTAATATTCTTGCCATTAAGTCATCTTTAGCCATTAAAGGTCCACGGCTGGACGTAGGCCTCAATAGCAAATTGTTACGTTAGTAAATAAATAAATATCACACAACATCACATACATTGCTCCGATCACAAACATATACTTAAATACAAATATAAACACCCAGACACGGAACAAACACAAATGGTCATCACACGAATGTTTGTCCTGAGTGGGAATCGAACCCACGACTCTTGGTTCCAAGGCAAGGTAAGTAGGCAATTTGCCTTCGTGACCACGTCTCGCAGTAGGCGGGTTAGTGACCGCAACAGGTTTTATTTGTACCCAGATAAACGCTGCTGCCCGTTCCCTGATATTTCCTTAGTCGTCTTCTACGGCATACTCAATGAGATGGAGTGCTACTATTCTAAATCCAGAAGCTTTTGAAATTAAACGGTTTAACCTACTTATCGCCATTTATCGGTCAGCTTACCCGATTGTCGTGTCTGTCGGGTAAACGAACCAGGGCGTGCTGGCAGCCCGCGCCGGCTGTCAGACGCGACGCGGCGTGGCGGCGGTGCACACGCCTTACGCCGCGGAACCATGCCCACACACACTGCGCCACTACCATGTGCTGGCGTCAAGTGTCCAAACTGCAGAAGACTGTGCTCCTAGTGCTCATCTACCTGACCGTCTACCTGCTCATCTCGTACGCGATCGCGCCAGAAACAAAAATGTCCTTCGTGCCGGACGAAATGCGCGTCGGGAACAAATACGCTTTCATTTTCGTCGTCGCACCCCTGCTGCCGGACTTCACAGACACAGAAGGAGTCGACGTCTTCAAGAGATGCGGGAAGTGCTTCATCACCAACAACAAAGGCTTCTTACCTATGAGCGAGTTCGACGCGATCCTCGTCCACGGAGACAGGAGCCTGCTCACCGAAACTGCCGCGTTCATGGACCCCGACAAGAGATACCTTCTCGAAACCACAGACAAATGCATCAGCAGCAAATTCAAGAAGTGCGGCCGTAAGCCCAAGATTACTTCCTTCGGCAGCAAGGACACTTACGACCTGTGCAGTCTCTGCCTCTCCCTGCACAGGAAAAGCCTTTAGCGAAGTTATGTGATAATAGTGTTTAACGAGATGCCTTGCTAGAGTAAGAGGTGTGTACCTGAAGGTCTGCCAAATGTTGATAGTTAAATGTTTAATGTAAGTTGGTGCTTGCTGTACTAAGTGTTGTAGCATTCCGTTTTGTGTGAATATTTTGCCGGTGTTTACATAAGCACGAACTGAGATCAAAATATAAGTACAATTAAGTTTTACGATGCCTAAGCTGAGCGGCATACTTACTTAAGTCACAGTTTTGTGATAATATTTATAATGTTATTAAGAATTTTAATGACTAAGTGATGTTTTGCCTTTGTATTGATGACTAATGGGAATTTCAGAATTTAAATTTGATTGAGAAATATGAAAGGACTTCGTTGCACAAAATATGAGGTTTAGGTTACGCCAGAAATGAGATCTGAATAACCTATCTACATAATAATAATTATTATAATAACTATTACGAGTACATTTACATCGTAGATAGATTCAAATCATAGTTTATAATAGATATTTCTCATTTAGGAGGACTGCGTCCTCTATTGAAGTGTAACGAGTAACGAGTCAAATAGTCAAGGTCATTTTAATGGTCAGTGCAATCTGTCTATAACGGAATCCCATATCTTAATGTTAGCAACAAATAACTTTAATATTAAGTTACTGCTTAGACACTAAGTACAAACGGCCAAGTATAAATAGTATAGGGTGAGTGCGCCAGTTCGCGTCCATTTAGCGCAGTTGGCAACTTTGAAGGAGAAAATAAAAATGTTCCAGCACCAATTTAAATAAAAATCTTATGTCATTTGTTCAGTAGAATAGTCTATTTTAGGGTAACATTTAGTTCAGTTCGAAATACCTTGTGGTTTTTTTATTAAAAATATAAACATCAGAATTAGGCGATTTGCCCAGTTTGCGTCCAAAAATTCCTATTCGCGTCCACACCTGGACCAATTCGCGTCCACCAGCTTTTATATGGAATTGAAGGATGATATTTTTATGAGAATGTTTATTAATATATTAATAAATCACTGTTAACGAAGCTGGTTAAGCTTTGTAGCTCTATTTCAAGAAGCTCGTTAGGTAGAGAGTTAAAATTTTCAAAAATTATGTATTTTTGCTGCTATAACAACATATACCTACTATAAACAAATTAAATAAGTTTTTAAGGGGGGCTCCCATACAACAAATGCGATCTTTTTGCCAATTTTTGATATGGTCCAGTGTGGACGCAAAATGGAAGTTTTATAATTTTGGTGTTCTAATTCGCGTCCACCCTATTTTAACTGTTAATTATAAAAAACATAATCAAATTCATAATTAATATAATTCCTTGGATCATTATCCACGTCTAGAAACAGCTATGTATCCAAAATACACATAAATCAACAAAATATTGACTATCAAACACACTGCTGCCCACTATTTTTTTTCTAGCGTCTGAGCTCTTTTGGTGAAAAGCCGTCATTAATTATTTTTTACACAGGATTGATTGAGCGCACGGAACTTTTGTCAATGTGCATAAATGTCATATATATTGAGCTATTGGCGGTAATTACTTTTCGACTTATTGGTATGTTAGTTTACTTAATATCGAGAGATTTCCGCGAAATGGACGCGAACTGGGCAGTGGACGCGAACCGGCGCACTCACCCTACATTTTGTTTCGAGAATCGTAGCATATGTGTTTTTGACATAATAACAAATGCATTTCTGACATAGTTGCTATTATGAAACATGTCAACATAATGTTAATGATTATGACGGGTAAACTGAAACGGGCGCAATATCTAGTTTGATAAAGTACAATTAAAAATAACTAATAATTATAATTTCATTCCCTCCGAAAATATATATCAGTGGCCTTGAAGAATGTTTATTATCTACATATTATAATATCTAATATTATAAGATATGGGAATTCAAATAATGTAACATACATTGTTCAATAGCCAAGTAAAAGCCTTTTATGACAATAAACATGTCTATAATAGTGGTTGTATGGAATAATTGCAGTAGTTATGCATTTTATACGTAAGTACCTACCAAATGATTAATGTTTAGTTGATTTAAAGTGTGGATGTTGAAAATAGATACAACTTTAATTTTGTTGTCAATGGTATTTTCATATTGGTAATACGACATGCTTTATAACTTTTAAGAGGAAAATAGGGTAAGTTCTAAATGCGATGTGGGGAAAGTTTATGTGTATAATAGTTTTGGAAATGTAAAGTCCTTGTGAGCACAAACATTACAGTTTAAGCTGAAGTAAATCAATTTGGAGTTCATTATGTACAACTCACTTGACTATTATTGCTAACGAGACAATTTATCTACATGTTTAAATCGATTTATTTCAACAAAGGATTTTTCTCTCGGCGGTGGGAATTATGTACGTTACACATTGCAATGCTATATGCAAGGATCAACAAAAATATATACAATCATTTCGTTTTTAATAGGTTCAACAAGAAAGTACAGAAAGTCAACTTAGCCCTAATTGAGATCTTAGTGACATTATGTGATAATAAAACACACTTTGTATTTTCTACACTTTTTTGCTTGGATCAAGGATCTCCTACGTCAAGTTGTGTTTAGAAGTTTTTTTTAATTACATGAAGGGAACGTTGCAGAATAAGTGGTCATAAATTGTTATTTCGTTATAACATAGATATTAACATGTACGTTAATTGCAATCTTATAACATTACTAAATCCCTTTTTTCCTCTTACTTAGTTATAATTACAATTAAAATGAAAATTGTTAATTTTATTTAAAAGTTACATATAATGATATGTATGTAACAAAATTTAGTTACAAAGTATTATATCTATTGGGTATTTGCCATATCTTGCTTTACTTGTATTGTTTTCATGTCGTTACAATTTATTAAACTGTCTGATAGATAAGACTCATTATTTTTAATTTATCGATGGCATAAAGTTACCTACATTGTATAGGTACTTCCAGTCTTCACATCGTCGATCCCACAGTGCCTAAAGACGAAACTCTTCGATGAGTGTGTTCTACCGGTAATGACATACGGAACCGAAACGTGGACTCTTACGGTACGGCTCGTCCACAAGTTAAAGGTCGCTCAATGAGCTATGGAAATGAGATGATATGGACCCGATCTTATAGTAAACAAATAAAAGCGAGAAGTTTGAACCCAATCACTCAAACAAAAACTAGAGGTCATATAGTTAATTTTTTTGCACGGGGATCCGTTTTGTGTCCTATGTGTTCACTAATAAATACTTTTTTAGATATTTTGGACCAAACGTCGAAGAGGTTCTAGGGTGTTTTTAACGTTCTAACTTCTTGACTAATCCACGGGTTTCGGATTTATAATAGGACCTCATTTCATACCGTGGGTGTCGCAGAAGACGATTAAGGGAAAAACAGGAAACGGACAACCCGCCTGCCAAGCGTAGTGACTAAGGCATGACAGTTGTCATAGGGGGAGGTACATGTCCAGCAGTCGATTATTGCAGCATAATGATGAACCTCTTGACAGCGTTCTCAAATATGTTTTTCTGTTGAGCAACAGTTATAAGTTGTAACCTTTTACCATAAACTCTGTTGCCTATGAAGTATGATGTACATAAATTAAAATGTATTTAAACAAAAGTAATTGTGTAAATTTAAATAGGTAATTAGAATTGCTAAACATGGTTGATACGACGCATGTAGGTACTGGGTACATCGTGTACTAGAAAAAGTAGTTAAATTCATCATCATTCTCAGTCTATTGCAGTCCACTGCTAGACATAGGCCTCTCCAGCTGCTCGCCACCTAGGGCAAACTTCTGGAGGATATACCCATAATCGCCACGTGGGCAGGCGGGTTGGCGATCGCAGGGCGTAGCTTCTCGCTCCGGTGACGCTGCTGCCCGACATCGGCCTGTGATTTAGCTATGCCTTCTATCGTGATGGTTTTACCGCCACCAGTCGGTTGCCAGAGCCTCGTTTGTTGTTCGGCAGGATGCACCACGGGCAGGTGAGGATGGCTTGGAGCGAAAAGGTCGCTCCCTTACATCGTCGTAGATAAATTGGTGGGATAAAACTTAGGAAAAGCATGCATTAAACTCAGTAAATGCGAAAATACCTTCGCGGGCATCGAATCAGGAACCTTTCACCAGGGTATCCAATCCTGAAAAAATCAGAGGTGTCTCACAAATCTACATAATAAACACCTAGAAAAGCGAGGTAACGCAGCCAGCGTCCTGGGGTCACTGCCACAGGGGCCCGTTTTAGAAGATTTTTAGTGTTTGTACATATTAGTTTAGTTTAGGTTTTATTTATTTATGTTTTATTTATAATATGTAACTTATCTGTAAAAATAAATATCTTTTTAAACCTAGAAAAGACAAGGCTCTAAAAGCCTGTATGTCGAGGTATTAAGTCGATGGTGCCACACCGCAACATAATCTAACGGCTATAGCAGATGTCATTTTCACTCACCCCTGTCAAATTGATAAACAAACCGTCTGTTTGACCTTAAAACAAACAACGTAACGGTCATGTTGATCAGACCGAAGGGGGTTTCAATTAACGTGAACTAGTTCTTACCCGCAGCGTCATTCGCACGTGTTTAGTAGGTAAATCAATGTACCTATCCTGCGTTAAAGACTACGGGTGGAAGACGACTACATGAAATCAGGAAACGGGCAGCTGCGTTAACCGGGGCACTGCGGTCACCAACCCGCTTGCCAAGCGTGGTGACTAAGATAAGATTCGCCCGCCCGGGGAAGGACCTCCACCCTATAGAATACCGCAGTCAAATGACCTCGGGGTCGTGTTTCTGCCGGTGAGTAGGGTTTCCGGAGCTCGTGGGGGGGTTAGGGTTGGGCCGGCATGGCGGTGGCAACTGACAGGTAACTGACCAGTTACTTGCCCGTTGTCACAGCCACTTGGGCTTCTCTCTCGTTTTCCATCAGGCGTAGGGAAGCCATTATGTCGAGCCATTATAAAAAAAAAATGACCGTCGTCATTGGGGGAGGTCTGTGTCCATCAGTGAACGTTGTTGATTTGCTGATGATGATGAGGATGATGATGATGTAAAGACTGTGGGTTGGTCAAGTCTTCCGTTGAACTAACAATCCGTGGAGCAGACGCGTCTTGGAGTGGACACCGCTTGTAACAAGTAGACGTAGTGTTGGACACCCCGCAACTCATTTGGATTAAATAAGAGTAGCGTTTTTGATTTATCATCAACCTATCGCAGTCCACAGCTGGGCATAGGCCTCTCCAGTTATTCGCCACATGGAGCATAAATCAGGAGGCTTTACCAATAATTATACTTCAGGGTTTTCATTGAAACTTGCATTTACAACAGAATAATTTTTTAAGAAATGCCCAAAGTAGTTTACGGATTTGCAATGTAAGACATGTCCAATTTATCAAGATCTTTTAGCAGTAATTTCAAAGCAAAATACGGTGTAGAAAAACAGTACTTCTCCCAGATTGGCTAGCCACATAGAGAAGGTCGACGTAAAGTGGACCGCTTCCAACTCCTCACATAAATACGGAATCAGTGGCGCCCTGATTGACGTGACGTTTGAGACTTCAAAGTAAACTGTAATTGGAACAGACGGCTTATACCACTACACATAGTATTAAGTACATACGAATGTACAAAGTGTTTATTCCCATTGGATAAGTCTTCGGTTTGGACGAAACCACTTATAACGTACTAAGTAAATGTACGTCACGAATTTTGCTAGCCAATTAACTGAATATGAATCGGTTTTAATGAAATTAAAAATTCAAATTATACATTCTCCTGCTCCGATATTATACAATATCTTCTTTTACTAGAATGGTGTTTAGGAATTTATTGCGTCTAATGAAATGAATGTAATGAAATAAGGGATGTAAGGGAGCGACCTATCACCTTTTCGCTCCAAGCCATCCTCACCTGCCCGTGGTGCATCCTGCCGAACAACAAACGAGGCTCTGGCAAACCGAATGGTGGCGGTAAAACCATCACGATAGAAGGCGTAGCTAAATACCACAGGCCGATGACGGGCAGCAGCGTCATCGGAGCAAGAAGCTAAGCCCTGCGATCGCCAACCCGCCTGCCCAGCGTGGCGATTATGGGTATATCCTCCAGAAGTTTGCCCTAGGTGGCGAACAACTGGAGAGGCCTATGTCCAGCAGTGGACTGTAATAGGCTGATGATGATGATGATGATGATGATGAAAGATTATTGCTAATTGGGTAGATACATAATAATTGATCAATGACTATAATAACTGAGCCCGGCGGCGCGGCGCAGGTCCCGGGGGCCGCCAAGAGGTCTGCGCTTGCGTTTGATCATGGCGGTCAACGTTAGAATGTCATTTCTGCACCAAGCATAGACCACTCCCAAGCCATGACAGATGTCAATGTCTTATCTTGATGTGACATCGACAACTGACGTTGGACAAATGACGTTTACAGATGACAAAGTGCCAGATAATCTAAGGTAGTGTCCATCATCATTTCCAACCTAAAAATTAAATAAAAAAATTCAATAACACTTTTACTTTACTTTTCTTGAATCTTTACGGTTTTTTTAAGCCAAAGAATAATGTGTACCTATGCTTAAATAAAATTACTAATTCAAGTTGTTTGTTGATCAAGTCGTTACTAATAAATAAACAGACAAACACTCGCTATCGGATTACACATAGCATCTGTTTGTTTTACGACTGTGTGTTTATAAAACATGATTACTATGGTAGTAATCATGTTTTATAAACATAATTATTACAGATGGTCCATTTCACTTGTTTGTTCCTAACGATTACGTCTTACGATTACGAACTGGATGACCTATTTTTAAGCACAGAAAAAAAATCTGTCTGTTTTGACTTAGTTTTTCGTCGTTGAATAAATAGGTAATTAAATAGAACGCTAAAACAAATTTAACGCATTAACGCTGATTGTACAGATCATCATCATCATCATCAGCCTATTGCAGTCCACTGCTGGACATAGGCCTCTCCAGCTGTTCGCCACCTAGGGCAAACTTCTGGAGGATATCATAATCGCCACCCTGGGCAGGCGGGTTGGCGATCGCAGGGCGTAGCCTCTTGCTCCGGTGACGCCTGTGGTATTTAGCTACGCCTTCTATCGTGATTCGCCTTTAACTTATTTCAATTGCTTCTTTAGGAATGCCTTAATTTCTCAATTGATTTATGTAGCTGTCATATGACTGCTTTCATATTTCTAAGTTAGAAAAGTGTTTACTTCATGGAAATTATTGGTTATTAATACATAAATGGAGTACATTTACTAAAGCGCACCGTGATTTATCGATGGTTTGAAATCCTCATCATCCATCTTCATGATGATGATGATGGCTTGAAATTCACATCTCTTGGATGTCAGGCCACGGTTCTGAGCTCGTCTCCGCTCCGCCTCAGTGCAACCGCAGCCTTACGAAATACAATTAGGTACGATATCCCTGGCTTTATGTGTACTGCTGGCTCGACACCTCCTCCAAGGAGTTCCCCGCCCCATCGATCAAATTTGAAAGGTCTGCATACAAAGTCTTCATGTTACCCTATCTAGGTCGACATCATAGTCAGTCATCAAGGGTGACAGTCTGGTTTAACGTCATCCATCTCACGATTGCCAGTTGCCACTCGATAACCTTCGGTATTGCGATATTCTATAGGGCGGATGTCCTTTCGGACGGGCGGTCAGCTCAATTCCAGCGAAGATTCGCAATGACCTACTTCTCTTACATTTGTTTATTTAATTAATCTTTATTGCACAGTTAATAAATGTACAAAAGGCGGACTTAATGCCACATAGGCATTCTCTACCAGTCAACCATTGGGCTAAGCAGAAAGTAATAAATAAGGTAGTGTGCCAAAAAAGTTTGAAAAACAAAGACTATTAATAATAATAACTCTTAATCCTCTCTTCTAAATTTTGTTTATCTTTATACTTGTAGTAAACGATTAGTGTTAAACGATGAAAGACTGAACTGAATACGTCATACGTCGTTAAATCAGTGAGGTGTGTAAGCCTGTTAAACGTCTACCTATTTCTGTATGCCTCCATTATGGCTCACACACACGATCCAAGAAAAAAATCGTTACATTCTGTAACTTTTTTTTCTTCTGTAGGATATGCAACAGACCCCTATCTTTTTGGTTACATACAACCTGCCAAAACAAGTCTAAGCCGAAATGAAAATATCCTCTACTTAGACTACGTAAGTCTCAAATAAACATTTAAGTACCTACTAATCGTTAAAAATGAAGCCACCACCGGTTTGGATTACAACATTCTACCAAGCAGATACAGGAAATAATTGTATGTAGTTGCTCTCCTTCAAAAGGATGGATTACGTTTACAAGGGTCTAATTTTTAATGCGTGCATTCGTGTGTGAATAAGAATAAAGAATATAATCTTCTAGTGGGTGTGGCTTCTAGATGCTTTCAGCGTCTTGGCCTGTGTAGTCATGGCGATTTGGGCTTTTTTTTCGCTCACCGCCAGACGAAAGGTACCTACCTACAATGCCACTATAAATAAGTTAAAACTATCCTATAAAAACTTTTTTTATTTCACAACCTTCCTTTCAAGGCTAGGGTAAGTCGCTGTTTACTCTAGTCTTGAAAGCCAGATGACGATGTCAAAGGGAACAAGAAAACCGTCAAATAGTTGTACACTTTGGTCGTCATCATCACCACGGGCCTTCTAGTCTATTGCAGACCATACAAGCAGTGTCGGGAAGGGCGACAGCGTGTTTCATGGCTGTATAAGCCAATGGGCCGTACACAAATGGAAACAATGCACTCTGTATGCGTTCTTGGGACGTGCACTAAGTCTTCACTCACCGACCCAGTGTTTATGCCATTGTAATCAAACCTTGAGCTTGTACGGAATTCGACTAAGGCGTTTATACTCAATACGAACTAACGATAAATCAATAGACTATGTAAACGTTCTAACGTCTCTATTTTAGACCGCTAGTATTAGGATGCCTGTCCACGGTAGCGGAGCGCGGTTGCAGAGCGATGGGCGAGGTAAAATCAACCAATCGTTTTAATTTAACCAATTGGTTAAATAAACACGATTATTTTGGTGGATTCTTCCTGATCCTCTGCTTTGCTCCGCTTCGGAGGACAGGCTACTTAATTTCACACAAAGATTACAGGAACCTGCTAATTTGAGCTTTGACGATCAGTTTGGTGTATTCAATTTTTTACCGTAAATGTTTATACGGTAAGAAATTTGTTTTACCTTAATTTTTATTTCGCGTCCTGCCTTATATTGTGTGTCTCGGGCTTTACAATCCACGTGCGCTTTCCACGGTCACATCACGGTAAGTAGTTTGTACTTGACACTATATATAGAGCAAGACATTTCGCCGATGGACGCGTCCGACGTCACAGGTGACGTCATCGATGGCATTCTGGTGTTGGCTGACCTAGATATAAGGATGAACAAGGATTTCATTAGGCTGTAGTGTATTTGGGTTAATAGTATTGTCTTTAAAGACTATGTTCTATTTACTTGCTTGTTGTCACAGCGACTTGTCGCTTCTCTTTCGCTTTCCATCAGGCGTAGGGAAGCCATTAATGTCGAGATACTATTGAAAAAAAATGTAGATAGATAGATAGAAACTCTTTATTGCACAAAAACACAGACATTACAGAAAAACACATTACAAACAAAGTACAATTTAGGCGGTCTTATCGCTTGTAGCGATCTCTTCCAGACAACCATCAGGTAGAGGAACCAGAGATGGCTAATGTACTTAGCTACTTTTTTTTTATACCTTATACCTGTTTTATTAGGTAGGTAGGTCATACACTATGAAATGAATTGGGCGATCTTCAGTCCCTTAACAAAAGACCGCTTAGTCCTCTAACTACTTCATCATCATCAGCCTATCGCAGTCCACGGCTGGGCATAGGCCTTCCCAGTGATGCTACAGCACATCATCAATCTTTATACTGCTACCAGTCGGTTGCCAGAGCCTCGTTTGTTATTCGGCAGGATGCACCACAAACATAGTTATAGATCGGTCGCTTTCTTACATCCCTTTCGGGCCACCCAAAATCGTCGAATGCAAAGATAAAAGGTTGGTATTACGACTTAAATTTTGGTAGCACTCAGCAGAATGCCAATAACCATAGTAAGTAATATACTTATACTAATATTACAAACGGGAAAGTGTGTCTGTCTGTATGTTTGTCTTTCTTTTACGGCAAAACGGAGCGACGAATTGACCTGTTTTTTCTTAAGTGGAGATAGTTGAAAGGATGGCGAGTAACATAGGCTACTTTTTGCCCCTTTCTAACCCCCCACTTCCCTAAAATGGGAAGTGGAAGTTTGTATGGAGCATTCACCCCGAATTTAACGCGAGCGAAGCCGCGGGCAAAAGCTAGTAAAGTTATAAACAACTTTCATTGGACGGACATACACCGCCAAACGGTCAAACGTATTTAGTAGTCTGATTTGTAGTGTCTGCAATATAAAGTACTCGTACCTACCTATCCTTGAATCAGACATGGCATGTCAACGCGGTTCAAAGGGCTTGCCCGTTAGTGTCAATTATAACCACTTTCAGTTTCTAATGTAGAATTAGGACGCCTATTAGCGGAGGAGTGGGCGCGCGCTAACCATTTCGGCACTCCTGTGTAATGGAGTCATGACCTGTTAACGATGTGACCTGTGTGTCATATTAGATAGATGAAGATAGATAAAAAGTTTATTTGCAAAACTACACACATTTACAACAACGAATTATTATCGGTACTAACATAAGTTACTAAGCTTCGTTCGCAAAGAAAAGTTTTTGGGTAGCATTTCTAATTACTTATTTAGAATTATTATTTTACAAATAAGACACGTTATTGTAAACTTGACTGGCTCGGTGGATCAATTGGTAGTGACCTCTGCCTTCTAAGCCAAGGGTCGTGGTTTCGATCTTACAAACATTTGTGTGCATGAACATGTCTGTTTGTATTGAACTGAGTGTTTTCTATGTATAATATGTATTTATTTACAAAAAAAAATGTATGTAAGTAAGTTTATCAGTTGTCTAGTACCCATAGTACAAGCTTCGGCTTAGTTTGGGGCTAGATGGCGCTGTGTGGCCCAGCGTGGCATGTCTTGGGTTATTTACTTTGACATTCAAAACTTGCTAATGTCCACTGCTGGTTTCCAACAATGACAATCGTCTCAACGTAATCTCCTTAAGCCGCGGTCACACATTGGAGATATTTGCACCAAACCGTAGTACCTAACTATTTATTAATCTGTGACTAAACGTAACCACAGATTAATAAGTAAGTAACGTTTTGCGCCCAATGCACCAATGTATGTATCGGTCGTACTGACGTAGTAACTATTTATTAATCTGTGGTATCGGTACTTTGACACAATGAAGACATTGAGCGCGTTAGTATTGGGAATAAGACAGTAATTGGACGCAAAGTTGAATCCAATTTGTAGGTAAGTGTGGTTATTCATAGAGGAAAATATTATTAAATGTGACGATTCTACCTAAAGACTAAAGGCTGTCACTTAAATCTATTTCCTTTACCGTTTAGGTAGTCTGGAAGAGATTGTTGCCAGCGATACCACTTAAATTGTACTGTTTTAAATTTAGATCGTACTTTCATATAATGTTGTATTTTGTGCAATAATAAGATATCTATCATTCAAAATCATGCCATCACCATTTAATGAGGAAAGAAGGAAGGATTGGCAGGAATCGGAATATGGAAGGAAGTGTGGATTAATGGTCTATGAATGAAATTTTTCAGCTAATCGCTTACCCAACGGATTTAATCCTTAAATACTTAATTGACATAATAATAACATCCTCATAAATATAGGGCTGTGAATTTGTACAGGTGTATAATAAGCGTTACACGTACCTACGTGTAAAAACCTTTTTGGGGGGTTTTGAAAATTTCAACCATTTTTCCACTGTTTCAAAATTTTTTGACGACGCCTTTGATCTAGCGGTCGCAGACTTAGTCGAGCCGATTTGTACTGAGTTTCGCTGTGTAGACCAGTTTTTCTTGCCTTGGGTTATTATTATACTCGTCTATCTTTAAATAACTATCCAATAATAATCCAACGAAATCTTAGTGCCGGTTTAAAAGTGAAACGCAAAAGACAAAAATTTTATGTAATTTCGCATTTTAATGGATTTTAAAGTGGTTTATAAAAACAATTTTACGATCTGGTAATTTACTAACTCTAAAATGTTTAAATGTATTAATATTTATTAGTCATTTTATTGTTTATTTTACGAGTTGCTTTAATTAACGCAAAGTTTTTATAACATTAAAGAAAGTAGCTATATCGTAAATAATAATAGACAATAGCTGTAAATTCCATTATGTTGTGATTTTTTTTTTGATATTTGTCAAAAGTAATACACTTGCAAATCTAAAAAGTGTATACTTACAGACATCACAACATAATGATAATAATAAACACGCACATATCAAAACATAAAAAAGACATTTTACACAGAGCTGTGACGTCCAATATGAAAGTACAAGTTGTTTCTACTATTTTTTTTTCTATCCAGACTTTGCACCTCATAAATGTACCTGTACATAAAATTAGCCCCCCTCTGCCGTAAGAAAACGCTAACTTTCAATTTCTCGAATGGATCCATTGTACATTTTTCTTTATTTTATGATTTTTGACACGTAGGAGTGGGTAGGTAGGTAATTTGTTTCGATGTGTTCACACAGTCAGATTCTTTAGTGTTTTTAATTCTCTATTTTTAATTTTTTTTAAGTCCATGGAATTGTTTAAGCTGCAAAAATTTTTAAGAAAAAAAAAACATCATTTAAATCTTGAAAATGGCACCAACTAGGTCTCCATACATCCTTTCAAACAAAAAACATAATTATCCAAATGAAACCACAATTCTCAAATTCTTCAAAAGATGTGTTACTAGAAGCAACACATACAACAAAATCTAAAAAAAGCAGTAATTGTGTACCTCCTTCTTTTGTAACTTCGGTTAAAAAGATAAACCCCACTAGCCTTACACCTGCCCCCACAACCCTAGAGGGTACATTTCCACCGCCGATTGCGCACGCGCTTGCAACACGGTCAGGATGCGGGCCCAGCGAACCGCGGCGATGCGCCGCTTCCCCAGTTGGGCAACTCAGTCTTCAGCTGACTCCAGCGCGGGCCCGAACGTGCCGGCCTATGGAGACATGGAACTCCTAAGGTAGGTTCGTGAACAATGTGCAGTGATAATAATTAATCGACAGGGATGTAAGGGAGCGGCCTATCATCTTTTCGATCCAAGCCAACCTCACCTGCCCGTGGTGCATCCTGCCGAATAACAAACGAGGCGCTGGCAACCGACTGGTGGCGGTGTAACCATCACAATTGAAGGCGTAGCTAAATACTAAAGACTGACGGGCAGCAGCGTCACCGGAGCAAGAAGCTACGCCCTGCGATCGCCAACCCGCCTGCCCAGCGTGGCGATTATGGGTATATCCTCCAGATGTTTGCACTAAGTGGCGAACAACTGGAGAGGCCTATGTCCAGCAGTGGACTGTAATAGGCTGATGATTATGATGATGAATTAATCGACATCAGCCTATCGCTGTCCTCTCCAGTAGTTCTTCACTATGGGCAAAAAGTTCGCCACTTTAGGCAAACATCTGGAGGTTTAACCGTAATCGCCACACTGGGCAGGCGAGCGCCGATCGCAGGGCGTAGCTCCTCGCTCCGGTGACGCTGCTGCCCGTCATCCGCCTGTGGTATTTAGCTACGCCTTCGAACGTGATGGTTACACCCCCAGTCAGGTGCAGTGATTCTTAGAAGAATTAATTTAAATACAGTGCGGTGACGGATGGAGAAAACATATCACATGTATTCTTCGTAAGAGTCGACTAAGAGACTTCTTGATTTGTGCAAAAGAATACAAATCATCACCCGATTGACGTTGTAAGAGTCAACTAAGAGACTTTGCTTGAAATCCACATCGACTTGGCAACTTTCTAGAAACGAGCGTATTCCTATTTAAAAGGCTGGCCTTGCTGGGTGTCCATGGGCGGTATTGAATGCTTACCATGAGACATCATCATCATCAGCCTATTGCAGTCCACTGCTGGACATAGGCCTCTCCAGTTGTTCGCCACTTAGGGCAAACATCTGGAGGATATACCCATAATCGCCACGCTGGGCAGGCGGGTTGGCGATCGCAGGGCGTAGCATCTCGCTCCGGTGACGCTGCTGCCCGTCATCGGTCTGTGGTATTTAGCTACGCCTTCAATTGTGATGGTTATACCGCCACCAGTCGGTTGCCAGCGCCTCGTTTGTTATTCGGCAGGATGCACCACGTGCAGGTGAGGTTGGCTTGGAGCGAAAAGACGATGGGTCGTTCCCTTACATTTCTTCATGAGACATCACATTTGCTCATCTGCAGCCTCTTGCAGAAATAAAACATCTCTGGAGAGAGTCAGAATGATGTGGATTTCAAACCATATGACTCACGGTACAGCTAGTCTCCGCTCCAACTCAGTGGAGCCGCAGCTTATAGAACTGATCTGTCTTCAGATACTTATTCCTGGTGATCCTGACGTTGTCGGTGAGGTCGTCGCGTGCGGACCTCTTCTCCAAAGCCACCAGGACCAAGGCCGATGAGAGGGACTTGAGGAACAGTGTGTTCGATTTCATTATTGTCGGGGGAGGTACTGCGGGTTGTATTTTAGCTAATAGGCTGTCGGCGGTGCCAGAGTGGAAGGTTAGTGTACACCATAAAAATGTATGAAGTATAAAAAGAGAGATTTGAGAATTGCTTCTAGGGCTTGAATAATTGGCACGCTGTGACTGTTCAGATGATGACGTTCTATACTCTAATTTTTTTTTAACCCAAGACATGCCATGCTGGCCCACACAGCGCCATCTAGGCCCCAAACTAAGCCAAAGCTTGTACTATGGGTACTAGACAACTGATAAACTTACTTAGATATATATATTTTTGTAAATAAATACATATTATACATAGAAAACACCCAGACCAATACAGACATGTTCATGAACACAAATGCTTGTACTGTGCGGGAATCGAACCCACGACCCTTGGCTTAGAGGGCAGAGGTCACTACTAAATGAGCCACCGAGGTGTGATTTATTTCTAATGGCAACATGTGCCAACATAAATTAATTTCTAAAGGATTAGGAATTGGTTCAATGAAATTATCTCTTTTGATAGGAGACTTTCTGATCGGAGTATCGTTAATTTGGTTCTCATTTATGACATATTATCTATTATTTTATCCAGTGGTTAGTAACGTAAAGAAAATACTCTAATGAAACCTACTATTACTATGTAACTATTATCTTCAAAACAGGTCCTACTTTTGGAAGCAGGTGAAGAGGAAAACGTAGACTATGACATTCCCGGGGTCCCCACAAAGGATTACCGCCCTATCTTATGGAACTACCGCACTGAGAGGAACGGCTACTCCTGCCTATCCCGACCTGGAGGGAGCTGCGAGGTCCGCAGCGGTAAGGTCCTGGGGGGGTCCAGTGTGACCAATGACATGAAGTATACGAGAGGCCATAAGGTCGATTATGACAGTTGGCATAGCGGTGCCTTGGGGTCTTTGGAGTGGAAGTATGGGAACCTGGTGGACTATTTCAAGGCTTCAGAGGACAATGGTGAGTGTTTAAAAATATGCTTTAGTAGTTCATGAAAAAGGATGTATTTTGAACGGGAGTGATGACCCCGAGGTCATACCTGCCGTTCAAAATACATTGTTCGAAGAATACTTCGTTCGAAGGTTCTTTGTTCGATCGGGTCAATTTAGAAAACTATGGACGGTGTTATTTGACAGTATTTTTATATTTTTTTATGTACCTGTCTCCTTGAAACTAGTCCACATTTAAAATTGATACAAGCAATTCGATTAATGTACATCTATTTTAGAACCCACTTACAAATTAGGAGGGCCGCTCCCAAAGTCTCAGAACCGAAGTTTCGAAGGCGTCCGATCTTTACGTTCAGCTAATTCTAACGTTTTGTATAGCATCGAGTGTATTTTAATCCGTCCCTATTATAATCTAAAAAGACGAGAGGGAAACATTGTCTATCTGGTGATCGTCAGATCATTACTGTTGTAATGCCAACAACAAAGCGAAAAGAAATCTTTTCAATAGATTTCTTTTCATTAATTGTTATTAATATTTATTTATTTTTGAATCAAGACAATATGACCTAACTTTTTTACTTAATTATAAAATGTAACATCAAAGATTGAACCTTTTAAAGCAGAGCAATAGGAATATCAGTTAGGTTTGGCTTTTTGTTGTTTTTTCAGTAGAAGATAATGTTTCGAACTAGAAACTACATTATCACTGCCATCCCTTTCCCCTACACATAGGTACATTACTATCATGTAGGAAGATTGTGACGTCCCGGTGGTCCCTACTCTAAAGCCTACGGAATAGAGTCATGCTTGGATAGCAATTACTTAAGCATGACTAATGAAAACCTCATAAATATTTTTTCTAATGTATCGAAACTTCAGTACAACTCGAAACATCGATTACGAACTATGAAGTAGACTTCCATATCTTCAAAGCGCCTCGTTCATTAGAAACAGAATGATATTTCGGTATTTAAATAATGAATGATAATGGCTTTCAGTTTTTATAGCGTGGATTTGGGTCGACTTTAATGACGACCATGACCTTTCAAACATACAGCTCCATATCGATAAAAACCATGTAAAATTTAATATGTAAACATTCTAGTTAGATTTTAATGAATTTATTTTGGATATAAAGTAAAATACATAGCAGCCACTAGTCTCATACGAAGGTTTTCCCTCGTACTATAAGTACCAGATGATTCGCGGGTCAGATGTGATGAGTGACTGGAAACTAAGGTTTCCCATCCGTTGTCAGAGTGACTTGGGCTTCCTTTCAAGCTTTCCGAAAAAATCAGGCGAAAGAAGGCCACTATGTTGAGCCAATAAAAAAAGGAGATGACTAGGGCCGTCTCCCAGAACAGCCAAATCTTAGACAATTTAGAAAAGTCAATTTCCTAAATTAACCTAACCGGCCTGAAACTTCGGATTGCCGCCCTTTTGGGGAAAATATTGTCTGGTGCTGTAGGAGAGTATCAACACTTTTAAGTTGATTTGGGGAAGCACGTAAAAATTTTGTTCATATAAACTAAGCTGATATCTATGTGATAAATATTATTATCAAACGGCTGATAACATATTATGGGCTGATACATATTATTTAAGTTAGGTGATAATATTTAACGGCCTAGTATTAATAACTACTACTAATCAACTAATGAGTATGGCGAGTGGTCTTAGGTTTGATATACTGCCGGACAGAGATAGTAGGAAAATTGATAAAAAAAACCGGCCAAGTGCGAGTCGGACTCTCGCACGTAGGGTTCCGTGCCACTATACAGCTAAATAAATGTTTTTCTTTACGTTTTATTATATTGGAGATAATTAAATGAAAAAATTAGGTAATTTGATTTATGACGTTTAAAAAAAAACTACTGGCTAGATTTCATTCAAACCAAATTTCGTTAGTAGTTTTTATAGTGATCCACATGATATATTTTTTTCAGTTTTATCATGCCCATATTTTAGAAGTTACGGGGGGGGGGGGGGGACACTCATTTTACCACTTTGGAAGAGTCTCTCGCGCAAACTATTCAGTTTAGAAAAAAATGATGTTAGTAACCTCAACATCATTTTCAAATACCTATCCATAGATACCCCACACGTATAGGTTCGATGAAAAAATTTTTTTTCAGTTTCAGTTCTATGTATGGGGAACCCCAAAAATTTTGGATTTTTTTCTGATTTTATTTTAAAATCTTAATGCGGTTCACAGAATACATCAACGTACAAAATTTCGATAATGTAGCTCTTATAGTTTCGGAATAAACTGGCTGTGACATACGGACGGACAGACAGACAAACAGACAGACAGACAGACATGACGAATCTATAAGGGTCCCGTTTTTGCCATTTTGGCTACGGAACCCTAAAAATGCCCCAGACAATACGTGTGTACCTACATATTACATTTTTAAGCAGTATACTTTTACAAGGAAATGATATTTAAGGTTCTATTCAACAAATTTTAATATCAAGCTTGTTTTAGGACATAACTAAGCACTAAATAAAGTACTTATATTATATTTTGCTTGACGATTCATCTTCGACTCATTTACTTTTAGGTGACTACGACACTCTAGTGAACACCCAGTACCACGCCAGAGGAGGCGAGATGCGAGTGCAGAGGTTCAAGAACACCGACCGCTACATCGAAGTGTTCACGACAGCTTTCGCAGACATGGGCCTTCGCACTCTCGACATAAACACCAACATAGCCGAAGCGATCGTCAACCACCAATTCGCAGTACACAACAATACGAGGCTCAGTACCAACAGCGCATTTCTCAAACCAGTCAAACATAGAAAGAATTTAACAATCATGACAGGAGTGACAGTCACGAAGATAATGATAGACAAACAGGAGAAAACTGTTGACGGCGTCTGGTACGAAATTGATAAAGGCAAAGAGAGACCTGCTTACGCTAAGCGAGAAACCATATTGACGACTGGTGCTATTAACAACGTGAGGTTGTTGCACATGTCTGGTATCGGACCGAGCGTGGAACTGAAGAAACACAACATCACGGTTGTAGCGAATCTTCCTGTGGGATTGAATTATCAGGATCAAGTTACAACGGGAGGTCTTTCGTTTGCTATAAGTGATGTAGCTCCAGTTAGTGAATCACAAGTTATCAATGATTTCAAAACTTGGTTCCAAAATCGGAGTGGACCTCTAGCATCAAGAGGAATCAACCAAGTATCTGCTTTTTTACAGTTATACGAAAGCGTTAGTGCTCCAGATGTCGAATTGTCTCTAGAAGGTAACTTCATAAGAAGTGATAAGTTTATGCTAACAAATATCAGTGTGCACACCGCCGAAGAAACTAATCTTCCATTGCCTTACTACAATTTAGTCAATATTTATCCTATACTTTTAAGACCAAAAAGCAAAGGTCAAGTGTTTTTAAACAAACGAAGTCCAAAAACTGGCCGACCGATTATACAAGCAAACCTTCTTAAAGATTCAGAAGATTTAACTTCCTTAGTAGATAGTATAGATATAGCTTTACAATTACTCGCAACCAAAGAAATGAAAAGAACTGAAGTCAAATTAGCCCCTATCGATGTATTTCCATGTGATAGGTTAAGGAATAGAGATCAGTGGAATTGTATAGCTAGACATTATACCAAAGCAGTAGGTAATCCAATAGGTACGTGTACAATGGGAGAGAATAGCACAGACTCTGTTGTTGATTTTAATTTAAGAGTACACGGTATTGAGAGACTCAGGATCGTTGATGCTTCTGTCATGCCGACTCATGTGCGAGGCGGTATATTTGCACCAACGATGATGATCGCAGAGAAAGCTGCCAAAATGATGCTCAAGGACTGGAAAGATAACAGTGGGACGTTTTATAATTCTAGGTGACCTTAATTTATAAATAAAAATTCTAAGTCAGTACCATGTTGTTTTTATTAAATCACTAGCTTTTTCAGCAATCATAATAACGGGAGCAGCCGTTGAACCTCTTGTTATTTTGGGTATAACTGATGCGTCAGCTACCCTCAAGTTCGTGGTGCCGTAAACTTTTAAAGTATTATCTACAACTGATTCAGGATCTTTTGGAGGACCCATCTTACAAGTACTACTATAGTTATGCAAAGGACTAGAAAAATGTCTAATAATGCAAGACCAGAAAGCTTCAGAAACTCTTTCGTGGTTTTTACATTCATTGTTCAGTATTGGCCGAGGATCAAATTCAAATTCGGCACTTTTAAACACGTCTGTATCAAAGAGTTTCACTACTTCTTGTATGCCTTCTAGTAGTTTCTTTTCGTCTGAAGGATCTTTCAGGAAATTAGGGTAAATTAGCGGTTTTCCAAATACAGGGTCACTTGCGTTTAAAACTATTTGACCTCGACTCTTAGGAGTTAAGAGTGATAAACACATATCGATCTTATCGTAATACATGTTTGAATTATGCCCTTTGAATCTAACTTCTATATCCGGCGTTCCTAATATATCCGATAGATTTGTTTCAATGAAAGCAAGGACTTGAAAGTTGGCTGACAAAGGCCCAATTCCTTTTGAATAATAAGTAGAAATATCTCTTAGTTTATCTGGAAATTTGTACATTGTTGCTGTTTTTCCTAACTTTATCACCGGTAAGCAAACTGACACATGATCTTGGAAGTTAGCACCTACCGGTAAGTCATATATCGCTTTAATATTCAAATATTCTAAGTACTCTTTAGGACCTATCCCTGACTGCATTAACAGTTTAGGTGAATTTATAGCACCGGCACACAGAACGACTTCTTTATTTGCTCTTACAACGACTTTTGTGCCGTTCTTGATATAAACAACACCTAAAGCCTTAATGGCTTCTCTTTGCTCTTCAAACGATAGCCTCGTGACCAAAGCCTCAGTAACTATGTCTAGATTTGATCTCAGTTTTCTGACTGGATCAAGAAACGCAGTGAACGAACTGACCCGTTCACCAAAGTACGACATCGTCTGGATTCTCATAAAGCCTAATTGATTTCTCCCATTAACATCAGTGTAATTATAACCTAGTTCATGAAAAGCACTTAAAAGTACATCAACGTTATCATCGACGTACGGATAGCGTCCCACGTCTAAGGGGCCTTGTGTGGAATGGAAGTATTTGTTTTTAAAAATGTCTTTGTCGTAGTTTCCTTCGGAGTATTTGAAGTATGGCAAGACTTGGGCGTAGCTCCAGCCATCGTTGCCGCTGAGGGCCCACTCGTCGTAGTCTGCTGGGCTGCCTCTCATGTAGGCCATGTCGTTAATAGTGGAGGTGCCTCCTAGAACTCTTCCTTGGACGACCTCGCACCCTCTCTCGAGTCGGTTCTGGCAGAATCTGAAAGAGAACTGCACAGTAAATGACAAATACTGCTGGTTGTGAAGACCTCGTGGCTAAGGTATGCTCACCCCTTCTTTGGTCTCATGCCGTACTGCCAATCTAGGGATGAGCCTTTGAACTCGCTTGTCAGACTGGGAATTAGCGCAATTTTGGGCTCTTCAGGACCGGCTTCGATCAGTAGAACCTGGAAAGGGAAATTAAATCCGTTAACGACGGATGGACTGACAACGAAAAGTCTTAGTAATTAGGGTCCCGTTTTCAAAAACGAAACGTAATAATAATATGAGGTTACTTTAAAGTTAAGTTAAGAGTGAAGTTCGTATTAATAACCAAACATTGGTATTTGATAAAAGTATGTTTTATGAGGAACTTCTTGCCTCGCGCCTCCGTTTTGTGGAACCTACTTCCTGCGACAGTCTTTCCGAACAGCTACGACTTGGGAACCTTCATGAAACGAGCGTATTCATATTTAAAAGGCCGGCAGCGACCCTAAACTCGGTTAGAGCTGCGGCTGTCCATGGGCGGTGTCGACTGCTTACCATCAGGCATCACACTTGCTCGTCTGCCGCCTCTCGCATAAAAAAAAAAGTAAAATTTGCTTTTATTTCATTAGGCTTATAATTATCACTTTAGCGCGCAGTTACTATGTTCTAAATTGTAATTCATTGGGAGATCTGGTTGAAATTAGTTATAATTGAAAACAATTTGTTCCGACGCTGGCTATGTGTGATCAGCGTCACTAAAAACTAGTTGAATTGTATTGTGGTAATCACAGCTCATAATGTTCCCACCGAGTTACTCGAGCCTACTTTGACGTAGGTCCAGAAAGACTTTCTGTACTCGACTCGCAAAAACTCAGACCATACTGGTCCCGAAGGCGCGTGTGGTCGTTTTCCTTGAAGCCGTACCGGACGTCCAAAGGCAGTATTCTAAGCGCAGGACGCAGATCAATAAGACCACGCCAGCCAAGTGCGGGTTGGTACACATCATATAACTTGTATACCTGTGAGGCTGTGACAGGAATATACTTCTTTTTATTGAACAGAGCATTAAATAAATAATTACATAAATATCAGACAAGATCACATAGGTACCTTGCTCCGATCCCAAAGTAAGTAGCTTAAGCACTTGTGTTATGGGTATCAGAACAACTTTATACGAGTATTATGTACCTACTTAAATATAAATACAAATTTAAACTCCCAGGCACGGAAGAAACACAAATGTTCATCACACCAATGTTTGTCCCTGGTGGGGAAATAAAATTTAAATAGACAATTTTAAATCGCATCAGCATTAATGTGTTGACACGGTAAGCTTATGACTTGGTGGGGTTTGAACCACTGCTTCCCGCTTTGAATGACGTTAACCTCTAAGTCACCGACTGTGGTCACCCAATGAGTGTTTAATCAGGTACTGTAACTACTTACACATTCATTATTTCAGTCATTGTTCACTCATAACTGAAATGTAATACCTATGGTAATTATTTCATACTGGGTAGTATGTATTTATTATAGTTCACTACTGTTGTTAGGTATATTATACTCAGTTACAAGAACATGCATCAAAATATTTCAATTTATCGCAAAATAGACAAACATATAATTGTGTACTCATCATCCTAGCCATATTCCCGATTGTCTCAGGGTCGGCTTCCCAAACTGAGAGATTTGGCGAGGGCTAAGCTTTTACACAGAGCGACTGCCATCAGACCTCCGCAACACTTAGGGTAAGCTATACCCATTCCCAGTTTAGGCGTCAGAGTTATCATCATCTCTGATATAGTGTAACGACTGCTATCTGTGTTGGTAAAGATAGCACCCGGGACCAACAGCTTAACGTGCCTTCCGAAGCACGGAGGAAATCGGTGTCAAATTTTGGTCACCCATCATCGGATTGACCGCGCCAATGGTTGCACAACGTTGCGATCATTGTTAAGCGAACAAGACCGCGGCGCCACCGAGCGCCTTTAGAGCAAACATCTGGAGGATATACCCATAATCGCCACGCTATGCAGGCGGGTTGGCGATCGCAGGGCGTACTTACTCATTCAGGTGACGCTGCTGCCCGTCATCGGTCTGTGGTATTTAGCTACGCCTTCAATTGTGATGGTTATACCGCCACCAGTCGGTTGCCAGCGGCTCGTTCGTTATTCGGCAGGATGCACCACGGGCAGGTGAGGTTGGCTTGGAGCGAAAAGATGATAGGTAGCTCCCTTACATCTTATCTTTGCGGTATAGGGCTTAGAATAGGGTTGTGGTATGTGGCCTTCAATCGTGATGGTTACCCCCACCAGTAGGTTGCCAGCTTGATGGTGCAAATACATTATGAATAAAAAAAACGCCCTGCTATGCTAAATTTACCTTCCACTTCCTATTCTCCGAGAGCCTGCTCGCCACCACGCAGCCCGCCGTTCCTCCCCCCACCACGATAAAATCATACTCTAGTACTGTCTCATTCTCCTCCTCTTTCATCTTCGTATCCTTAGCCACCTTGTCGAAGTACGCGAACGGCCTGAACTTCGGTATAACATACTCCTCACTGGTCACGCTCGGTTTAGCCTCAGTCTTCAAAAGAACCTGCTTATTCTTCCCGAAATAATCCGGTTCTGGGCCTATGTGACCATACAGCGTATGGACTAGGGATATGAGAAGTATAGCTGTGGGGGCACACTCTATTCTACCATCACATATCTTACAAAGGTCATCAGTAATATTGACTGCTGTCATTGCATCTTTTTCACGTTCAAAATTAGCGTCTTTGGCATTTGTTTCGATGTTCACATTAGTTTTATTATAAGTCTAGTTCAACTGGTGTTTTAATATCAGTTTTCCTTTGGTCTAGTATCTAGGTTGTATTTTAAAACGGCGCATATGAGGAAATGTTGATAATAAATCGCTGTTGGTAATGTATTTTTTCACTGCAATTTCCTGATTCATTTAAATATAGTTTATCCTTATATGTTTTAGCAATACTTTTTCTGTGTTCTTTCTACTGTTTATTAACGAGTTCAGAATGTTTGCCGGCCCGTAGCGAACTGGCCCCGACATTCTGTGTCATCTAAGAATGCGTTGTTTACATTGTTTGTTGTTGTTTACAACAAACGTTCATTGTTTGAGTTTGCAGAACCAATGATGTTAACGCGTATTTATGACATTGGCTGGAATTGTGCGTATACACTGAACGCGGGCGCCGAGCGTTCGCAAGTCGAGTACAAAAACCAAGAAGTTGGGGACAATAAAATATGCTGATGATGATGATGGGCACAAATGTAATGTCCCTGTGGTTTTAAATATATAATAGGACCCCATCTCATCCCGTGGGTGTCGTAACACGTCAATGTCTTCTACGGATGGATCTTCTACGGAAGTCGACATAGGGAATAACAGGAAACGGGCAGCGGCGTTGCCCTGGGTATAAATAAAACCTACTTCGGACACTCCACCTTTTGTTAGCAGGCATGATAATGGTGATGATGAGAGACAATAGGTAAACTATTATTTAGTCGGTCACAATAACCTACTACAGCATTCTGTTAACATAAAAGGCTCAATTATAGTGATTGGAGTGTCCATGTAATGTCCTTTTGAACGAACAACCTCATTATGGCAGCTATGTGGGCTGAACATTATCAACATTGTAACAAAACTGAGACATGGTTCGGGTGCTTTATTACTTGTCGCAGCAACAGCGACTTGCTCTCTGCGGTATCAACATCATCAGCCTATTGTAGCCCACTGCTGGACATAGGCCTCTTCAGTTGTTCGCAACTTAGGGCAAACATCTGGAGGGTATACTCATAATCGATATGCTGGGCAGGCAGGTTGGCGATCGCAGGGCGTGGCTTCTCGCTCCGGTGATGCTGCTGCCCGTCATTGGCCTGTGGCATTTAGCTTCGCCTTAAATTGTGATAGTTGTTTATACCACCACCAGTCGATTGCCAGCGCCTCGTTTGTTATTCAGCAGGATGCACCACGGGGAGGTGAGGTTGGCTTGGAGCATAAAGGTGATAGGTAGCTCCCTTACATATTATCTTTGCGGTATAGGGCTTAGAATACTACCGATGTGTACCTGTCGTAAGAAGTGACTAAAACCAATTTTATTTTAACCCAAAAGCCTTGGGGGCTTGCGCTACGATTACCGACCCCGAGGAACCATTCATACTCACGTCAAGTGACTAAATATTTTGTTTAAACCGCCTTTGTCAGCGGCTACGCGCGCAGTGTGTATTTATCCTCTAATTCTAAAAAACATGCTAATGAAAATAATACTTTAGCGTGGGATAAGACTACCTATACAGTAACGCTAAAGTTTAGCTGAAAACGTTTTCTAAACAAAACATTATTCTCATTGTGATGTGAATGTAAATAGTACCTACCTAAGTATATCAGATATGTTGATTTTGATAGTAATCGAACGTAAGTATATAACGTGTCTACGTATTCAGATATGACAAATAGTATAGAATATACAGTTTGTTTGTGTACGTCGTCGCTATTAATAAATGGTAGCGGTTTCAGAATAGATAGAGGCTAGTTGACTATTTTTGTAAGTGTTGATATCGATCTCTCAATAGAACGATTCTCCGATTTATATTGTTTTTTTAATTCATTATGGGTTTGCGCTTGGCCACAATTCACCTGGTGTTAAGTGATATTGAAGCCTACGATGGAGCACGCTTACCCAGAAAATACCGATTCACTCTCGCCTTGAACACCTCAAGATTATATGTCTTTTTTTTTTTTTTTTTTATAGTAGCTCGACATAATGGCTTCCCTACGCCTGATGGAAAGCTAAAGAGAAGCCCAAGTCGCTGTGACAACTGGCAAGTAGCTGGTTAGTTACCTGTCAGTTGCCACTGCCATGCCGGCCCAACCCTAACCCCCCCACGAGCTCCGGAGACCCTACTCACCAGCAGAAACACGACCCGGAGGTCATTTGGCTGCGGTATTCTATAGGGTGGAGGTCCTTCCCCGGACGGGCAGCTCAATACGAGCGAAGATTCGCTATGCCCTACCTCTCTTTAGTCTCCGGAAACAAAGAGTCCAGCAAGGAGTTCCATAGTTGGTTCCATTTCCAGAGTCGTTTGGAATATTAATCCATCTAATCAGGAGGTGGGCGTTAATAACCGCGACACAGTTTCGCACTATTGCGGATATTATCATACACCGTTTGCTACTGTGCTAATTTTTGAAATGTTCCAATAAAGATTTTTATTATATTATTATTATTATTATAGTTTGGCCGTTCGCACCAAGAAAGTAGAGACAAACCGCACCGTGCGAGTCCTTGGGACCTGCACCATAAAACGGTGTCACTTGGTCGTATCTCTACTCGTCCGGTGGTAAAATGGAGCTGGGGGAATCAAATTGCGTAGGTAGTTCAGTCGCACACTCCCCAAAATGTAACCGAGTGTCGAAAACTATTGATCGAACACTCAATTATCAAATATTCTCATCCACTTATTTGACTAAATGCTTCAAGACCACGTGTAACGTTCCAAGGCGTTCACACGCCATACGACCCATAAAGGCGAGCCTTAATTGAAAATTCCATAGCCTATCGATCGTCACTTACAAGGTAAGAATATCTGCATGTTTATTAAAAGTGAACGTTTAAAGAAACAACTATTACTCATGTTTCCGCGCACGTGTAATGTGAAACGGGCGCAATCAGCTAATGGAGGGAGCTCAGAAATTTCCCATACAGCTCCCATGAAAGCGTACCCGTTAGCAGGTAGCTTTGTGACACAGTCAACTAGAATACGGTAAGTTAACGAGATTACAGTTTAGGTACAATTCTTTCATCATCATCAGCCTAACGCAGTCCACTGCTGGACATAGGCCTCTCCAGTTGCTCGCCACGGTGGCCAAACACCTGGCTTTGCCCATAATCGCCACGCTGGGCAGATGGATCGGCGATCGCAGGGCGCAGCTCCTCGCTCCGGTGACGCTGCTGCCCGTCATCGGCCTGTGGTATATAGCTACGCCTTCAATTGTGATGGTTATACCGCCGCCAGAAGCTAGAGGCCAGAGGGCGCCTAAGCGCCACCTTTCCTCACTTGTTGTGAAGACTATTAAACAAAGGAAGGATTAAGGGCGTAGAAAGTTTGCCCAGGGCGCGGGTAGTTCTAAAACCGGCACTGCATGCAGGCCGTCAGAAGAAGTGTTGTTAGATCTCCTATATTATCTTTTATTAAGAGAGTAAATAAATGATAGTGTAATGTGTATCTTAACATTAGCGCGATAGGTATGTTAGAAGAATCTTATTAGTAGGTAGGTACATGGCCTTACGGGTGTATATTTTATTGTATAAGATTAATTTTATTACTCGCCTTACGTGGCCCGGCGTTCAACCTGTTGCGAATTAATCATAGCAATAAGCTTACACACACAACACCGACTCATTTATCACCGCGCAGTCAGGTTCGCTATTTTTCATAGAAAGCGATGTGATACTTCATTCTTATAAGTATGGTTATTTTTGTAGCAGCGCGTCACAATTACTGCTTCCTGCCTGATTTCTGATGATGTAGACAAAGGTTTCTCAAAGAATACACAGGAGACCTGTCTGCTCTTCATCATCATCAGCCTCTCGCAGTCCACAGCTGGACATAGGCTTCTCACATTATTCGCTACTTTGCTTGATCCTAAGCTAATTATTATTTCGTTATTATTGTTTCAGGTACAACTTCTTACGTATAAAAAGACGTTTACGTGGGTTACCAGATTAATTACCAGTAAGTTAGTAATTCTCACTAAGTTTTAGTAAAAAATACTTTGCCTACACATCTTTGCTTATTCTATATTTTATCAAATTTATAATTCAGCAAACTTAGACCTTCTAAAACAACGATTAAGTTTTGTCAAAACCCTTACAAACTTGCTCTCAAACTTCATCAGCTGATTTTAGTAAAAACATTGCAAAGTAAGTAATTTACAATCATATAATTATAACGCATAAACCTATGCTTACAATCTAAGAACAATAAGGCAATCTATGCTTACAATACAATGTCACGACGACAATTTATTAATGACTAAATCAAACCCGCTCCAATTGTTTCTTGGTAAACATTTCACTAGCTTTTCTTAAAATAGAAATAGCAATAGAAATTTATTTGCAAAAAGTATGGTACAATGAGATCTTAATAAACATAAAAGTCCGCACACTTAACGAATATTGGCATGCAAATCTGTACTTTTAAGTAAATGTATTTATTTATTTATAGCATATATTTTTTAACTACGTAGTGAAAGTTCTACATATAAACAATCAATTTGGTGGTATTATTTATGTTCGCTGACATTGAAAAAGTCGTCTAATGTGTAAAAATTATGTTCTTTCAGCCATTTACATAACATTCTCTTAAATGTTTTTTTGGTAGAATTTTTATACACTTTTAAGTAGTTTTAAGTTTTCAGGTGCTCACAGGGAGTATTCTGCGTAAAATGTTATATTTGGAACAATAGTTGACAGGTTTTGGCTTTAGCCAGACTAGGTATTGTGGATAAGTTTAGGGGAGACTTTGGACAGCAGTGGGACACCATCATCATCATCAGCCTATCGCAGTCCACTGCTGGACATAGGCCTCTCCAGTTGTTCACCACTTTGGTCATACATCTGGAGGCCTTAGCCATAATCTGACCCACCTCTGCCTTTTAAACCAAGGGTCGTGGGTACGATCCCTGCACAGTTTACAAACATGGTTTGTTTACTATATACTATATATACTTATAATATTTGTATTTACTTATAAAATAAGTTGTCTATTTTATCTATAGTACAAGCTTTGTTTGGGGCTAAATGGCGATGTGTGGCCCATGGTGGTACGTTTCGGATTATTTATTCAGTATTATTTATTTATAATAGTCGATCATAATAGTGAGACACCATAGGTTGACAAATTAAGAAAAAAAAATTTATTAATTACACACACATAATTATGGTATGTTAGACATTGGAAGAAGCAAGTGTTCTACTTTTATTGTCGACCTAGTGCTTGGGGGTAGCTAAATCACTCGGCGGCAACTTGTTGCTATGACATTTGGATCAGGCGCTTCTATAATGCATGCTGTGCCGGCCTTGCCGTGTCGATTTCTTGTTTATGGCCGAAGAAGGTTTTTTATTAATAGCGTGGCGTGTATACGAAGTTATTATTGAACTGGAATGGAAAATGTAGGGGTGGAAGGGAAAGAGGGGGCTGGTAGGGTAGGTCAACCTATACTTACTTATTATGTATCTTTGTCTTTCATTATCTTGATGTAGACCAAAAATTGCGAATAATTACACCTGTATTGTCACCATAAGCATTCATTGCGAAGTCGGTTCTGGTGCCAAGGAATAAAACCCAAACGTGTATATTGCGAAAGTGGAACATATTTTCACAGTACCTATCATCATAACTACCATACCTAATATGAACCTTAAAACGAAGTGTGAAGAATGATGTAACGTGTACTTCAGGGACGGGCTCCTATTTGCTTTATAACAGACAAGAAGTAGGTATTCACTATGCCATGCTATTGTAAAAAAGGTATAATATCCTATACCTTTTAAGCTTGAGTTTATACCCGCATGTGGAGATAGCGCTATCTTAAGTCTACTATGTTGTATTATCCAATAATAAACAGTATTTTTTTCATCCTCAAAGAAAGTATCGTGTGAATGTAATTTCAAATCTATTATCCTAATTCAAGTGTGTCCAAAAAGAAGATTTTTCTAACCACAAAATGTTCTTTGCGCCACCCATAGTGTTCGTCACCAAAGGTAATGGCTCCGATTTTATACAATTACAGAAGGAAATGGACAATTTTAAACAATTTTTAGGTAGGTAGGTAGTCATTTCCGTTGTCATTTCGTTGAAATTATAAAATTTCGTGCGGTATCAACTTCAATTTCGTGTGTTTGTGTCAAAATGTTGTGATGTTCTCTCCTGAATGAAATTCGTTGCAAGAGTTCACGGTAAGTGCCCTGTAGGTTTTGAATCAGGCTGTATGTTTTGATTGCCTTTGCTTAGAAAGTTTTTCTACAGTCCTAAAAGTCGAGTACTACTTATTAGATTTAGTATGAGTTTCAGCTTGATAAAGCTCCATGTTTTAAAAAAAAGGCCTCGATGGATAGACCCACGGACGTACCTACAACAAAGTGACCTTCAAAGATAGCTTTTCCGTTGACTCTTTTCGGGGTACGAAACCCTAAACAATATATTGATATTGCAGACTGTTTTTTTCGTCTGTATAATACGTAGATTGAAGTAGGTAAACCGCCAGCGATACATTATCACCTCGGGCGTTCGCATGTCTTCATAACATGTGTACATACAGTGGAATAAGTCGTTACACAATAAAATGAAACAATGCCATTCTCCATAATTGAGAAATTAGCAATATTATTGCCTAGGGCCGGCGGAGCAATGTAGGGCTGTGCCGAGAACTACTGACCTTCATCTATCTTCTATTCTATATCTATACTTATAATAAATCTGTAGAGAGGTCAATTCTGTACATTAAATATATTTTCAAAATAACTATCAGGGGATGATTAGTGATCGATACTGATGCCAAAAATGCAATCAGTAAAATTTTTGTCTGTCTGTCTGTCTGTCTGTCTGTATGTTCGTTATAGAAACAAAAACTACTCAACGGATTTTAACGAAACTTGGTACAATTATTTTTCATACTCCTGGGCAGGTTATAGGGTACTTTTCATCACGCTACTATTAATAGGAGCAGAGCAGTGAAGGGAAATGTTAAGAAAACGGGAGAATTTTTTTGAACGCGCATCTCTCAAAAACATGACATTACTGCATGAAATTTAATACGATTTTCACTAATGTATTACTAGAGGTCTAACTTAAAACTTAGGTATAAGTATTTTATGGAAGTCCGTTATTTTTGAAACCCGATATCCAAGCGTGCGGACGCCGCTGGCACAGCTAGTTTTAAATAAATACTTAATAGTGTACAGTAGGTCTAAAAATAATAACATTGTTATTAACATTGTCTTTCAATAGTTCACGGTAAGTACTCACTCATAATACTTAAGTATTCTCACTCATTCTTGAATTTCGAGTTATATACCTACTTAAATTAGGAACGTTATTTTATATTTACATTTATTATTAAAGTTGAGTGCCAGTGCCAGGATCTGGTCATGGGTCGTCGAAAGGACGTGGTCTCTGCCTACCGCTCTGGGAGAAAGGCGTGATGTTATGTACCTAAATATCACTTGATTTATTTTTGTATTACAATTCATCTGTGGATGCTAGATAGATACATAAATATTCTTTAATTTATTCTTAGTTTAAGAATTTTGCTATTGACAGTGGAGCAATTTCAGTACACACTGGACTCCGCCAGCATTATTAACTCTATGTAAGTCATGAAAATTATCTTTCTCAGATCCTCTAGTTTTCTTGCTTAAACTTCGTTAAACAATAAATAAACACCAATGATTGTCAACCCTGCGCATACTGTACGCAACACTCCAAATTAAATGAGCCATAACAATGAGACTTAATAACTATTGCAGTTGAACCAATATAACGCCATTACGGACACCGAAACGGCTTCGAATAAAAAGCCTAAATGAAAATACGAGGGGCTTAAACCAATTAATTTTAATTTGGGCGGAGTTAAACTGCGGAATAGCGCCATCTATTGGTTTAGCGGTGAACGGTGGGCAAGGTTAGTTCGGATATCGTCCGCGCAGCGCTGCGGTCGTAAAAAGTTATAGCCGCGGTTTCGAGGAAACATCGCTGCATCGTTTGCAATGGTTTTCCGTTTTATTTTTAGGCCGGAATTTTAATTGTTAGGTCTCGGTCGGTAATACGTTGTTATGGTTATATTAGGTACACGTATTTTTTACCTACTCTTGTGAAGTTTGTTATTATTTATCTACTGTTAAATAATAACAAACTTCACATTGTTGTGACTGCGGTAGAATTTCATACGAGATTACCGTTAAATTTCAGTTGTTTACAAAGTATGACTATCCTACATACCTACGAGCTATTTAGCAGGTCATAATATTGATTTCAAATAGTTCCTTGGGGAGAGATGGGGTGGTGATTTGTATTCGCCACTCGAGTACCTTCCTTTACCTGAAGGTTGTCTGGAAGAGCTCACTCACTAGCGATAAGACCGCCTAGATTGTACCACAACATGTCTGTATCACCTTTACTGTATTTATCGTATGTTTTGTGCAATAAAGAATATCTGTCTTTCTACATATCTACCTTTAACAGGTGCTACACAAGTTACGTACATGGCCACTTGTACTCAGGATTATATGAGTGGCTTCAATCAGATCTGCCAACTTGTTAGACGCACATTACCGTCGAATACCGCCAAAGCTATTACCAACAGCACATATCTCACTGTCCGGTATTTAGGCAGGTGGCAGACTGTACACTCTTATAAGGATTTGTTACAAATGTCTAAAATTAAGTATCAAAATTCACGTGCTAGCCTCCGCTGTCACAGTTTCATTGTGGAAAACATTCCTTCCACATCCAAAAACATTTAGGAATTCTTCATCATCAGGCTGCAAACGTCCACTGCTGGATATGGTGGTTTCTGGATTTAGAGTATCATGCCATACCGTGAATGTCGTAGGAGACGACTAAAGAAATATCAGGAAACTGAAAGCAGCGTTTACCTGGTTATATGTAAAACCGATTACCGTCACCAACCCGCCTGCCAAGCATAGTCATCATCAGCATCAGCAGCGTCACCGGAGCGAGAAGCTACGCCCTGCGATCGCCAACCCACCAGCCCAGCGTGGCAATTTTGGGTATATCCTCCAAATGTTTGCCCTATGTGGCGAATAACTGAAGAGACCTACGTCCAGCAATGGATTGCAATAGGCTGATGATGATGACATCAAAAGTTATATAAAACCTATATAATGGTTGGTGTGATATGCATTTAGCTGGTTTATTTTCAATTTAGACTTCTACCAAATCGTCTAACCCTCCACTCTACCAACAACACCGACTATGTATGTTAATGTGTCCAGTTGCGCCCTCGTTGCCGCTAAAGGACTAATCTTACACGAGCAATGCTAATACGAGCCATTACACACTCGCATGCAGTGCGTATGCGGCCGGCATTCTGATCTGGATGCAACGTCCGTCGACGGCTAATTTGTCTTGTTTTTGTAGTCAAAAAAGTGGTTTGAAATAAGGAACAAACAAGTTTTTTTAAGGATAGATTAGTGACTTCCTTATTATCTGATGAATAGCGAGATATGGAACCTAGATACCGGTGATTATGCGCAGGCATAGGTAAATATGTACACTCTACCACCGACATTTTTCCCAACTTACCACCGCACTTGCCGTCGAGAGGGGGTTCAGGCACATACCTACCCTGGAGCCAAGTTTATTAGAAACTTCTTGCCATCCACATTCGGGCTATGGAATGAGCTCCCCGCCAAGGATCTCCCCGAGACTACAGGGTATCTTTCAAAAAGGTTGTGAGGTTTTTAAAGGATCGGCAACCTGCTTGACACTCCTGGTGTTGCAAGCGTCCATATGATACCTAGGCTGCGGTAATCGTTGAACATCAGACGGGTTCATGTGCTTAGTAGTGTAGAAAATACCTGTTAATTCCCTAAATTAACCCCACTGATATAATTGAACCAGGAACCTTTGGATCGTTCGAGCTTATTTCCTTATTCTCTAACCGTGGTGCCACCAAAACTCTCTAATGAAAAACAAATTGTATGCACAAAATGCATTAGTCACTAAACATAGGTACCTACGCTATCTTTGTACCCATTTGTACCGTGTAGTTACAAAACACTAGAATGTCATAGAAAGTGGCCCTTCGCCGGCCGGCATGCAAAGACCCGCACATTAGCCTTATAAGGGTACATGCGTCTGCGCACGCGACACACGTTTAGCTAAATACTGACTCAATGGGCTTGATGTTAGATAGAAGTAACCATATAATAGTTACCTTTGATGATGTAAGGGATCTATCATATTTTCTCTCCAAGTCATCGCCAGCCCTCACATGCTCCTTAGTTTTATTCAAATCCGTTCAGTACTTTTCGCGTGAAGGAATAACTAACATCCATCGTTCCATCCATCCAAACAAACTTTCACATTTAAATATTAGTAGGTCATCATCACCATCAGCCTATTGTAGTCCACTGCTGGACATAGGCCTCTCCAGTTGTTCACCACTTAGGGCAAACATCTGGAGGATAGGTATATCCTATGGGTACATAATCGCCACGCTGGGCTGGCGGACGTAGCTTCTTGCTCCGGTGACGCTGCTGCTAGGCTTGCCAACTTTTTTTACAAGAAATAAAGTATATTGAGGCCTAAGAAAACA
The DNA here is from genome assembly GCA_031163375.1 of Conogethes punctiferalis. NCBI lineage: Eukaryota > Metazoa > Arthropoda > Insecta > Lepidoptera > Crambidae > Conogethes > Conogethes punctiferalis. The sequence continues at coordinate 16,250,487 of CM062094.1, forward strand.
AATTAAACAGTATTTTAGAAAAATGAACAGTATTTTATTTATTTAATAATATTAATTTTCTTTACGGGGGATGTGAGGGAGCGACCTATCAACTTTTCGCTCCAAGCCAACCCTCACCTGCCCGTGGTGCGTCCTGCCGAATAGCGAACGAGGCGAACGAAGGCGGTATAACCACCACAATTGAAGGGTCGTAGCTAAGTACCACAGTACGATAGACGGGCAGCAGCGTCACCGGAGCGAGAGGCTACGCCCTGCGATCGCCAGACCCGCCTGCCAGTGTGGCGATTATGGGCAACTCCTCCAAATGGTCTTACATAACCCACGACCCCCAGTTCCCGGCGGCCCCGCTATCCTAGTCACGGTGGCGACCACGGTACGGGCGGGGCGGGGGGTGCCAAAAATCACGGGCTACGGCAGGCCACCACACCAAACTTACCCTGGCATCGTACAACGGACGCACACTAAGGCCTTGACTCGCATCTGGCGCAGTTGGGGGTGGAACTTGGGAAAATTAGGTGGCACATTTCTACCCGAAAAAAGCATTTACAAGGTTACTAACAGGCCTGTAATTTTATCATCTTCAATATTAACTTTACTCAAAGAAATAACTCAAAAGTCAAGTCGAGATGAAATTGCTCATGACATGACATGAGTAATTGCTCAAAGTACCTAAGACCCGTTTTTTTTTGTCTGCGAAATTCAAAGCCATTATTGTAATAATAGCTACAAAATAAAATATAATCTAAGTTAACATACCTGCAGCTTAATGGGCATCTATTTATCGTCGTAAATCATTTAAGTCTTTTTCTATTTTCAATATGTTAAGCTTTTTTTATTGCGTATATTATAAACATAGTAAATTATTTAATCATCAAGCAATTCAATACATAAACTAGCTTTGGCCAACGGCTTGACCCACAGTTTTATCTTGCTCGATAGTCCAGAACATTAAATTAAATAAATAAATAATAAAAACCCAAGACATGCCACGCTGGGCCACACAGCGCGATCTAGCCCCAAACTAAGCCGAAGCTTGTACTATGGGTACAAGCAACTGAGAACTTACTTGAGATATTTTGTGTATTTGTAAATAATACATCTAATACATAGAAAACACCCAGACCATTATACAAACAGGCATGTTCATGCAATTTTAGGACGGACCACCCCATCTCATTCGTGAGTTCGTAGAGAAGAACTACTAAGGGAATATAGGAAACGGGATGGGCGTTTACCTGGTACAAATACAGACCTACTGCAGTGACAGCCAGCCAAGCGACTATGGCCAATCCCCCCAAATGACAATATTTCTTTTTTATAGTAGCTCGACATATGGCTTCCCTACGCCTGATGGAAAGCGAAAGAGAAGGCCAAGTCGCTGTGACAACCTGGAAGTAACTGGTCATATCCAGTCAGTTGCTAACGCCATGCCGGCCCAACCCTAGCCCCCCCACGAGCTCCGGAAATCCTACTCAGAAACACGTCATTTTGGTTTGTGGTATTTCTAAGGTGAGGTCCTCCCGACAAGGCAGCTCAATTCGAGGCGAAGATTTCGATCCCTACCTATGTATCTATATTGTCGTTAGAAGAGGCCTCGGTCCAGCAGTGGACGGCTGCAGGGCTGATGACGCATGCGGATTGATGACCATTTGATACATATCAAAATTCTAATACTCGGAGAAATCGTCAACCTACTATATTTCGAGATCACCAGCATGCCACATTTAAAAATAATTACAATTTTATTTCAACAAATTCTCAACGGCATAATCAAAATTCTATTATTCCTCACAATAGCGTGATAGATTTTTTTCTGACACGAAATTACGGAGATAAAAAATGGAAATTATGAGTGGAATTAGACGATAATCGAGAGACGAGTGTGCTCTATGGCGCGCTTGTCCGATCGCCTTTCCGACCCGTGTCGAAATTGTTACGAAAATAACATTTTTTCGACAGGCCTATTCTAGGGTGTAAACGCCATGCTGGATCGTAAGACACTTTTTAGCCCCTTTGTACACGAGGCCACTCAACTCTTCTATACCCAGCGAATTTGGTCTCTATGCGACTACCTTACCCCGTTACCGAGCTCGGTGGGTGAGGGGTATGGGGATGGGCCGGAATGGCGGTGGCATCTTAAATAAATAAATACCCAAGACAATGCCACGCTGGGCCACACATCGCCCATCTAGCCCTAAACTAAGCCGAAGCTTGTACCATGGGTACTAGACAACTGATAAACTACTTAGATAGGTACGTTTTTGTAAATAAATTCTATATCATACATAGAAAACCACCAATACATACGTATTCATGAACACAAATGTTTGTACTGTGGCGGGAATTTGAACCCCATGATCCTTCGCTCAGAAGGCAGAGGTCTACTACGCAAAGAGCTATCCAGCCCATGTCAGCAGTGGACGATTGCTGGCCGAAGACGATTGATCCCAGAATCGCGAACAATAAGTACATACTGTGCACGATCCCGTTACGATATCGTGGGAATATCCCGTAATACGCGTACGTCATACGACGCACGCGCAACCATCACGCATTGTGCACGCCTGTCGCCGCTCACGTAATCACGCATTCAATTTAATTACATTTTAATATCACGGAGTGAAGGAACGGGACATAGGGTTTTAGGCATAGACTATCACGTGTCATTACTACCATCATGCGCCTTCAATCATTCCACAGCTGGATATCATCATCAGTCTATCGCAGTCCACTGCTGGACATAGGCCTATCCAGTTGTCCGGCGCTTTGGCCAAACATCTGGACACTTTGCCCATAATCACCCTGGGCAAGCAAGTTGGCGATCGCCTCCGATTACGCTACAGCCCGTCATTTATTTTTTATATATTGATAAGGTACCTACATCAACAGGACATTACGCAATATACACACAAAAAATACATTTTCGTAAAGCCCAGACGTTTAAATATGCATATTATGACGTGTAGCGACATGCATGAATTACGTACAGAAGTTTATTTTTAAACAAAGCCAGATATATCTAAGCTATACTAATTTAACTTAACTACAACCTTGCTATGTTTCTTTCTGATATTTATCCTTCATAGTCATCGGCCTGTGGCCTTCTATTGTGTAGGTTACAGGGCGTCTTAGCTATGTTGCTTAAATTCTTTGGACTATGAGTCGTCCGCTCCCCATTGGGTAATGAAGACAAAACCTCTTGTAATTTTCATCGTTCTATAGAATAAATAAATCTTTGAACAGAAAAATACCCGATATTTTGCTGTCGAAACAAATTGCCAACATTCCTTCACTACGTATGCAAGCTTCCAGTTTCGTGTGTACAACACCGCCGCAGGCGCAGCCATTTATAATATAAAACACAGTGAGAACGAACCCACAATAAAAAGTGTATTATTGATACAATTGTCCCCCGCTTGATAGCTTACGGTTTTGGATCGGTTGCCTTGCCGCGCCGAATCTGATCTGAGATAGAAAATATTGATGTAGGGCTGCTTCTGTTGTGGTAAGTTACTATTGTTATGGCAAATACCTAGAAATTACTATTTCAAATGAGGCGTTCTTCTGCGGGATCAAATTTGAACTGAGGTGATTCGACAGAGAACCAGGGTCGTCGACATAGCTCACCGGATTAGTAAGCTGAAGAGGCAGTGGGCTGGCCACATCAGCGCAGACCAATAACCGCTGGCGTAAACGAGTTATGAAGTTGAGACCGCAACACGGTCAAAACGTATTGATGCGATGATCTGCGCAGGATGGGTGGCAAGTGCTGGATGCGAGAGGCCCAGGATCGAATGTAAAGTGGCGAATGTACTATCCTATCCTAAGTCCTATTCCAGCTGTGTACTGCGAAAGAGGCTGTTGATGATTATGATGATGACTATTTCAAATGATTACTCTTCTTATGTATTGCGGATCCTGTAGTCAAACCACAGCCTAGAAGATATAGAAGTGTACAAGCATGACCACAAAGTGTTATTCCTGTTCTTTTCACTGGAGTTGTAAATTTGGGTCATGCTCAGTGGTGTAGCTAGCATAGGTCCAGCGGATTTTATAGACTGGTCATGCTGAAGATTAAATGGGTGCAGTAAGTGAATAGATTTTTTTGATACGTTACTGTTCGATGTTAGAATCACGTCTACAGAAAAAAGTATCTAGTTTGTAATAAATTCAAAAGTAATTTTCGACCAACATTGGAGTTTTAGGGTTAGCGACGATTTGCGTAAGATTGGTGGCAAGTGCTGGATGCGAGAACCTCAGCATTGAGCAAAGAATTGGACAAGCCTATGTGCAACAGTGGACTACCAGAAACTAATGATTGTTAAGGAATAGATTAATAGGATTAGAACAGCAATAACTTTCGACATATCCATGGCAGCCAATACAATAAATAAAATAAATAAAAGCGACATAACAATGAGTAATTGTTCAACGCGAGTCTCGCATCAACACTTTAGCCCAAACTCCCACACCGGCTATAAATCTGTGTAGGCAGTTTGTGTGTAAAATAGCGCATAATGTTGGGGTCCGGCCCGGACGCGGCGCCCAAAATTGGTGAAGACTGGTCTAAGAATTTTGGAATTCGATGAACCGGGTTGAGCCGGAATCGTGAGTTGGACCAAAAAATGTTAATACTGTGTTTTTTTTTCAGTGTATCTGACTCTGATCTGACCACGTTCTGTTTTGATTAAACATAGGGACAGAATTATCATCAGCCTATTGCAGCCCTCTGCTGGGCATGTCCCTTTAGTTTTTCGCCAGTTTGGGCATAGCAATTTGGAGGATCCCCACATTGTCATCGGCCTGTGGTATTTTGTCAACCGACTGGTGCGGTATAACCAATCACAATTGAAGGCGTAGCTAAATACCACAGACCGATGACGGGCAGCAGCGTCCCCCGGAGCGAAGAAGCTACGCTCTGCGATCGCAATCCGCCTGCCCAGCGTGGCGATTGATCCATCCATCCAGATCTTTGACCCTAAGTGGCGAACAACTGGAGAGAACCTATGTCTAGCAGTGGACTGCAATAGGCTGATGATGATGATGTGGTATTTAGCTACGCCTTTAATCCTGATGGTTTACTACCACCAAGTCGGTTGCCAGAGCCTCGTTTGTTATTATTCGGCAGATGCCACCACGGGCAGAGTGAAGGTGGCTACAGCCCCAGCTTGCACGTACCCAAAAAAAATTAAGGAATAATTTTTTTTTGTTTCTTTCAAATCAAACATCAGTTCGTTATAAAGTAACATACGATTCTTAATTACTTCACCGCCCTCCTCTTGTTAATTTTTAATTTCACGTTTAAAGTATTGCTTTTCTGTATACGTTGATTGAATCTGCTCGATTGCTTTATTTTGCGTTAACGTGCGATGTAGTAAATAAATGATTTACCTTCTCCCCTTTAGTGCTCGACTTGAAGTTTACGACAACCGAGATCAATAAAATTAAATCACTCTCCTTCAGAATCTAATTCATACTTATTTACAGCCACTTGGCAAGACTTTAATTACTATGTGGGTTTTACAATCAATTGGAAATTCTTAGTAGGGCGTAGTTATAGATTCTGCTGGTAAGACTATAAAATACTACTACTTATAATTCAAAGTGATAACTGATAAAATCGCAATAATTCGTACACATCTGAAAATTAAGAGTCAGACGGAAGATGATACAGATATGAATCCATTATTCATAAGATAAAAAAGCCACTTACATTCAAAAATCTCTGGAACGGGGAAGATCTTGCAGTGCCAAGCCATACCGTGTAGTGACAGATATAGAATAAAAATCAACTCGCATTTGTTCCAAGGTATCGTAAAAGTCGGCTAAGGGATTTCTTAAGGATTTCAGACATAGACTTTAAACGTCTGGAGACAGTACACTCAGCTCGTTTCCGAATCAGACATGTTTGGTCAAGACATGTAGCAGGCCGGCATTGTGATGGAACTGACAATGGATAAAATTAGTATATCATTAGAGAAGCTGATAATCTATGTATATCCGTTACTAGCTGTGCTCGCCGACTTCGTCCGCGTGGAATAGTTATTTTTCCCCCGTTTTTTTTTACATTTTCCATTATTTCTTCGCTCCTAATAGTTGCATCGTGCTGGTATATAGCCTAACAGCCTCCACGATAAATGGTCTATTCACACACACAGACTTTATTCAATTCGGACCAGTAGTTCCTGAGATTAGCGCGTTCAAACAAACAAACAAACAAACTCTTCAGCTTTATAATATTAGTTAGATATAAATATATACTAGACTTTAATGTAGCTTTTGACAGAAGACTTTATTGCGCATGTTTTGTTTCACCCCGATCCCTAACCGATCTCTATCCGATACCTATCCTGATTTTTTCACCGAACTATATTTTGAACAATTTATCGATCTTGATCCCCAATCGGAATGTTGTCCCGACTCCCCAATCCACTACCTACATTGTCCCATACCCTATCCGTACTCTATCTAGATCCCTATTCGCCGCCGTGATCCCTTTCTAGTCCCTATGAGAGTTCAGAAGGTCATGTAAATGAAAACCGTTGCACAGAACCGGCTTACCAGCCACCTTTATAAAAGGTTTGTGTGTACTATCTGGCTAAACAGCCAGCAACATTAAAATAAAGAAAGTCCATGTTAATTTTGCTTGCCAAACGATTAGCGGTTTATGGTACAACATGTTCCCATAGCACGGTGACTAGCCTGATGTAATCAAGGTGTCACAATGGTCGAACAAACGTTTCGATGGCTTTCATAGAACAGCCAAGTCATGACCTATGGCTTATTGCTCCATCGACCCAGCCAAACCAGGCGTGCTAATATTGGATCGTCACTGAGCTGATTAGTTAATTAGCCTATTGTAGTAGGTAGGTATGTATACGTAGGTACAATGGGGTTAC